>OY744554.1:16452493-16459993 GCA_963556195.1 Sepiola atlantica | reverse complement strand
TCCGCCATATGCTAAGCACATGGAGGAAGAAAGGGAAGTCTTTTTTTCGTTGTGGTAAGTAGACGAGTTCTTGCTGTGAATTTTGTCTATTTTCCGATGCCATAAACGAATGTTTTAATTGGGTTTTTTTGTTTGTTTGTTTCTGTGTAAAACTTAATTTTCCATTGCCGGTACTAATGATAAAATAATAAATATTTATTTATTTTAAACTACCAGTAAAACTTAAATCCATAGATCACCCTCCCCCACAAGTGTATTTTAACGTTTACAAGAATAAATGTACGTGTTACATGGGACTTTACGGTTATACGACCCCCTGCCCCCAAAAAACAACAACAAAAAAACAACAACCCTATAGCTATATATTTAGAAATTTTAATAGAATCGGAATTGGGAATTTAGAACGGAATCAGGAATTGAATCGGAATTGGCTAAGGTACAACTAATTTTCTATTAGAGGGGTCACCAAGTTAGTATGTTTCCCCAGGATACAGTGAAGTAATTTAATGTTGAAATTCTCTTTTATTTGTTCGCACATTGTTTAAACTTATACCGAAAAAGAAATACAAGTTCAGTTGTAAGGGAGACAACCCTTTTAATTTTTTTGTTTTACTTTTGATTTGAATGAAATTGTAACCGTAGTTAAACTATGCCAAATTAAACCGATCTTGAACATTTCCAAGCGCGATTCTCTGCAATTTGTGACGATACGAAAATATGCCTGCTCCAAACAAAATGGCACGTTCGATATCCCAAATCAACAAATCAGAAGAATGCAAAGAAATACACAAATAAGTAAGATAAAAAAAAAAAACGATTTGTTTAAAAAAAAAGTCAGATAAAGTATGGCTTCATGGATTTAGAGATTAAATTTCCCTGATTAAATTGACTTTACCAAGATTATGAATTCTATCATAGATTATCGTGAAACAAATCCCCCCCCCCCAAATCCGAAAATGAAAAAAAAACAAAAAAACAAACAATAATAATTCAGAATAAAATAAAATGCTGAAAATTAAATATTTTAAATAAAGAAACAAATTAAATAAAAGACACACATTGAATTTCTAATATAATATGTGTTGTATTTCCATTTCAATATATATGGTCTAGCCGCACTGAAGAGCTGTGATACAGCGAAACAGTCTGTATGTGGATGACTATATAAAGCTCCCTCCCCGGGTAGAGCTTATTTGTAAGGATATCGCCAACTGTCATTCGCTTTAAGGCATAGCTCATTAGGTAAAACTAATTCGAACTCCTGACACTGGACAATGTTTACATTGAGATATTTCTTACATTCAGTCAGTGTCGTATGATAGCGCAGGGGTTAGCAGCGCCGACTGTCAGCTCGACGGTCGAGTTTCAATCTCGGCTTGAGACAGTGACTGGTCTAGCCACACTGAAACAGTCTGTATGTCGATGACTATATATATATATATATATATATATATATATATATATATAAATTGAAAAAAGGAAAAACAAAAAATATTATTAATGTATTCATCAACGTTTCGTCTTTATTTCAAGACTTCCTCAGGATGATTGATTTGAAGAAAATAACATAAAGTAAAAAATGTTTCAAAGAATTTGAAATATCCAAAACCGGTCACTCTCTCGTTTGATTTATTTCTTCTTGTGTTTAATTGTTTTTTCTTTATATATTGTTTATATATGTAAGTTAAGTGTATCTGTGTATATATATATGGATGGAGAATGGAAGAGGAAGATGAGGGAACAACAGAGGGGGAGTTGAGAGACTGGCGGAGAGAGAGAGGGGGAGATGAGAGACTAGCGGATGGAGAGAGGGGGAGACGGGAAAATAGCAGAGGGAGAGAGGGGGAGACGGGAAAATAGCAGAGGGAGAGAGGGGAGACGGGAAAATAGTGGAGGGAGAGAGGGGAGACGGGAAAATAGCGGAGGGAGAGAGGGGGAGACGGGAAAATAGCAGAGGGAAAGAGGGGGAGACGAGATACTAGCGGAGGGAGAGAGGGGGAGATGAGGGAGAGAGGGGGAGATGAGAGACTAGCGGAGGGAGAGAGGGGGAGATGAGAGAATAGCGGAGGGAGAGAGGGGGAGATGAGGGAGAGAGGGGGAGACGAGAAACTAGCAAGGGGAGAGAGGGGGAGACGAGAAACTAGCGGAGGGAGAGAGGGGGCGACGAGAAACTAGCGGAGGGAGAGACGAGAGACTAGCGGAGGGAGAGAGGGGGAGACGAGAGACTAGCGGATGGAGAGAGGGGGAGACGAGAGACTAGCGAAGGGAGAGAGGGGGAAATGAGAGACTAGCAGAGGGAGAGAGGGGGAGACGAGAGACTAGCGGAGGGAGAGAGGGGGAGATGAGAGACTAGCGAAGAGAGAGATGAGAGACGGGCGCAGAGAGGGGATAAGAGAGTGGTTTAAAATAATATTGTACACATGCATTCTTTTAAACTGTTCTATGTTTTACTCCAACATCCCGGGCAACGTGAGATAGCCCTACTCGTTTGAAATTAGAGAAGGGAGAGCAGTATTTCGAAACCTTTTGTTCCGTATGAATGACATCAGAATAGCAATTTTATTTTGCCGGCACTAAATCAAATTCAAAAAAGCTGCAAAGAAACAACAAAAACAAAAAAACGTTTTTCAAAGAGAAAAGAAAATTCCATTTACCTGTTCGTATTTTTCGAGTTCTGTGTGATAGATCTGCCGAATTTGTGCAAGTTTGGCCCTGTAATCTGAATGTTCAATTGCACTGTCGGGTTGTCCCGGCCCCCCTGATGCCGCCGCGGTGGCATTCGCCGCCGCCGAAGAACCACCACCTTTTTCAGGTCCCGCAACTCCTTCCGCGATCAGCATGTTGTCAAGTCGCATAAGTTGAGGGTCTGGAGGTTCTTCTTCTTGTGTGCCTCGAATACTTAAAACTGAAAAATAAAAAAATAAAAAAATGATTACCATTTTTTCCTGAACGTAGTTTAAAAAAAAAAAAAAAAAAAAAAATTATTTAATAATTTTGCAATGGCCGCCATTTTTTTTTTAAAAAAGGGACATAACTCTGTATTCATCCATACAGTGTTACTTTATTCTTATTGGAACAAAGAAATTATATATTGTAAAAAAACAACAAAAAAACGGTAATCTTATATAAAAAGAGATTTTGTTCGTCCGTCAAGTTTTTTTTAAACGTA
Source organism: Sepiola atlantica (assembly GCA_963556195.1). Lineage (NCBI taxonomy): Eukaryota > Metazoa > Mollusca > Cephalopoda > Sepiida > Sepiolidae > Sepiola > Sepiola atlantica. The sequence goes on along the minus strand of OY744554.1, from coordinate 16,456,824 downwards.
ATAAATACATTGCGGAATTTGTCTCATTTCGAAATATCAGAGATCTTAACTACTTTTAGAAATAGAGAATATTGCATTGATAGTAAATAATAAATTCCCAACAAATAAAGTGCATGCCATGACCGGAAATCGAAACTGAAACATTGATATCTTCAGCCTAAGGTTCTACCAGCTGACCTATTTGGACCTTCTTGTAAATATAGCTTGAAACATAACCGTAACAAAATAATTATAGCTTTGGCGTGACATTATGGATTTGATTTCCGTCATGTTTCAAAACATGAATTTAAACATAAGCGATAATAAATGATAAATAAATGAATGGGTAAACATTATCAATAGCGTTGGAAATTATTTGAATAGTCACAAACAATTTATTCTGCTTAAAATACGCATTGCATGTAGTTCTTTCGCAATTATATAATCATCCACATTCGTGGGCAACGCCGAGCAGGGACAGCTAGTCGCTTCTAAAAATGAGTATTGATTTACTCCTCTCCAGGAGTTAGGCACAAGGCCAGTTTTTATCTTACTCCCACAAGTAAGATGTGACCCAAGGTCGGGTCGGGAAAGTGGGGTTTAAAAATTGCATGGGCAGCCCCGTCGGCATTCCCCGGTAGGGGCGCCTCAGGCAGTAAGCAATAAACTTACTCCTCCCCAAAGAGGGGAGGCGAAGCCTGGGAGGGTGGACCTCCTAGAACTGCACAGGACAGACCCATAGACCGGCGTAAATCAAGCCTCGAAGGCCAAGACAATACCAGTCTATGGGAGTGCGGTATCCATCGGAACAGATACTACACTTTGATCTTAGCCAAAAGGCCAAGAAAAATGAGTACTTTGCATGATTTAAATCATAAAAAAGTAACGTTGCATTTTACAAATATGCCCATGAAATTTAAAATTAAGTAAAAACGCAATCAATAGTATATCGGGTTGGTTACAAAACGTTGGTTTGTTTTTTGAATGTCATCTTTCCGGCCTGCTAAAGATTGTTTTATATTCCTATTCTTCAAATCCAATATTTGGTGTAGCGAGTATGTTGACGTTATTGTGTATTTAGCCTTCAAGCCGAGGAGATATTACATTTTATTTATCTTCCTCCCACACGGTAAGATGTGACACAAGGTCGGGCAAGTGGGATTTGAACAGCCAGCGCCCGAGAAGATGAGCACCCTGGCCTACAAAAAATGCCTGGCCAGCCCCGTCGGCATTCCCCGGTAGGGGCGTCTCAGGCAGTAAGCAATAAACTTACTCCTCCCCAAAGAGGGGAAGCAAAGCCTAGGAGGGTGGACCTCCTAGAGCTGCACAGGACAAACCCACAGACCGGCAGAATCAAGACCCGAAGGCCAAGACGATACCGGGCTATAGGGTGTAGTATCCATCGGAACAGATACTACACTTTAATCTTGGACAAAAGGAGAGTGATTACATTTTTGCTCGTATTCCAGGCCTTGAAATAGAAGATCAAGCATAGCACTACCGACATCTACAGAAAAGGAAAAAAGCTACAGAAAACATGCATAAAGATATGCCATGTGTATTGGGGAGAATGTGGTTACGGAACGGGTGTGCCAGAAATGGTTTGCTTGATTCCGACAAAAAAGATTTTCAGTGAGAGATGCTGCTCGCTTTGGTCGGCTAAATATGATCGACAATAACAAAAGTGATAGCCGTAGTTGAACAAGATTGCCGTTTGACAACCAGACAACTCGCATATATTCTCGAGATTTCCAAACCGAGCATGAAAAATGAATTACATAAACCCGGGTATGTTTCTAAGCTTGATGTTCCTTCCTAGAAAACGAACGAACTTTTTGGCCAGCACAATAGATAGAAAGGATACCAGGCGTTATCCGGGAGTAAATGGGGAACTCTCTCCGCCTAAACCCATCGAATTTTTAATAGCAAAATTATTTTTTACTAATGAGGCTCTACTTACCAAGGCCAAAAACAACTCGAGAAATAGGGTTAATGAAATGGATAGATTCTCAGTCGAATGATGAAGAATATCATGAGAGGATTAAAAATGATGAAGAATATCATGAGAGGATTGGAAATGATGAATGGAATGGACGACATTTGAATTCTTATAAGGACGGTTTATGAAAAGTATTTGTTTACATTGGATTTGAAGACGACCACTAATTATAAATAGTACCTGTTTACTTGCCTCCCAACGAGGGCAGGCAAAATATGATGAGTAAGGTGAATAAAATCTTGGTCATTGGAATGTAACCTAATATTTATAGTATATATAAATATATATATATATATATTTATATATATAGATAGAGAGAGAGAGAGGAGGTAAATATAGTAATTCACAGACAGTTGTTCGTCGTTTCACGCCTCATCAGTGTGGCTAGACATGTCACGCATATAAACTCCAATAGACGCCAGATCACTTCCAACTGTGATCAGTGGTGTCTGATGTCTTACCATCCGAGATAACGAATTCACTATGAAGGACACTCTACCGCTTAAATTATCATTTTTTCATTTGTTTACAAATTTACGATACTGACAACATAGAGAACTCAATTCTTTTTAAAGAAGTTTATTGCATTACGCTAAGTGTAAACCACTATTCCAAACATGGGATATTGCTCTTATTTTTTCCGAGTTTCCAAAGAATAAGTTTGGATTATTCGCTCAATGGATAACCCACGGATTCTATTACTTGTTTTCCCCTTTCTTTTTGTTATTTTTAAAATGAAGTCCAGATGGCAATCGGGTAGGCCCCGGCCCCCTGCAACTAGAGTCCCTCACGTACAGAGAAACGGGGAACCGAATCCTTTTTTCAGACCACCGTCTAAAACTTCACAACGTTCCACGCCCGTCATCCAATCTCACATGTCGTGTTAGAACAATTAACAAACTTACTTTCCCCCTTCGGTCCGGGGGTGGGGGTGGGTGGGTATCGGACAACTCGGCTCTTGTGTTTCTCCAGTTTCCAAGGAATACGGTTACAGCGATCCGGGATCTGGTCAATGTATTCGGAATTCCCAAATACATTGACCAGACCCCCTTTCTGGATAAGGGAGCAGCGTTACTTTACCTTGGAGCCTATCAAGAAAGTCGACATGATGTCGTTAAATTTCTCTCTTTCTTCTAAATTGGATGAGAGAGAGAGGGAGAGAGAGAGAGAGAGAGAGAGAGGGGAGGGGGAATCTGGTGTTAATTGCGTTTTATGTAAATGAGTTGTATCTGTGGTTTGCTGGTTTTAAACGGATTTGGCACGGACCTTAAACCAGTGATTCTCAACCGGACTACCGGGGGTCCACAGAATCTTTAAATAGGGCCTATGAAAAAGAAGTTGTACTTTTAGGGTCCATGGTAAGTAGTAAGGGGTCCATATTGAAATCTATAAAATATAAATATGTACAACTCTTATATTGTAAAAATATAATAATAGTATAAAAAGAATATGTAATATAGATATTTTACTGCTTTCTTTGGTTCATATGTATTGTAAAGACAGGCTGGCTGATGGACGATCACAAATGTATGTGGCACTTAATTCCTCGCGATTTCGGAGCTCATAGAAGCAAATATTTCTGATCGGTTTTCAGGCTTTGAATGTCATTTATAACATTTTAATCCGCTGTAAATATATTTCTATGTTAAGTAGTAAAAAAAAAAACATTTAAATTATATTTAAACATGTTTAATTAGTAAAATAACAATCTTGGTTAACAAGAAGGTCAAAATAAAGAGAAAGACACCGAGTGCGCATGTGGGTGTAACGAGACAGGAAGTCATTCTTTAATGAAACAAAAGTCATCCAACTCTCCTACGCAATCTATGAATTGTTTGAAGTTCTAGCCATCACGGAAAAATTTTAATTTTCAGTTTTCCGAGAGAACTATGATATGGGGAAAAGGAAGGCAATGTAATACAAGACGGAAAGATGTATAGACAACACGAAAAAGAAAAAGAAATATAAAGGAAATGAGAGGAGGAAAGATAAAGGGGGAAAGAGAAATAAATCCTGTCAAATATCGAGGAAAAATAAGGAGGTAAAGCCCTAGCGATTTGGAGAAATCAGCTTTTTACTATTAAAAAAAAGCAGATTTCGACCAAAAAGCGGAGAACTTACATCGTATTACTACGACTGCTAAACAGAAACAGCAAACATTTAAAGGGATCCAAACTACTCGAGAAAATTGCAAGAAATTTTGTATAGAGCATCTTCAGTTGCCAGTAGGTTCATGGTGGGAAATTAGGCTGGTTTGGTTTGGTTATTTTGTTTTATGGCATATCAAACCTTTTCGGGTGATTTAATGCCAAATCCGGTCATTTTGGTAAAAGTTTTTATTGCTTAAACTTCT
>OY744554.1:16404993-16447493 GCA_963556195.1 Sepiola atlantica | reverse complement strand
ACGCATTTCATATATACTTAGAAGAAACAACAATGTCTGTAAACGTTGATTATTTACCAAAAGAAAACAAAACTCACAAGAAAACATCCATTGTCAAATACCTCGGACACAATTTACAACTTTCGTTTTAATTGCCTATTTCGTTTTCTTTTGTCAAGTGTCGGGTTCAGTGAAGGGGTGAGATTTTGCTGCAACATCCTGTATATTGCAGCGGACTAAAATTCGTCACTTCTTTTTTCTTAAAAAGAAAAAGAAGTTACGATAAAGAGACAAAAAGGCAACAAACATTCAAACCACGTAACTACACCAATTAGATGTTTTCTTTTTAATACGTGGGGTCTCTTTCATTTTATCTCTCTCTCTCGTTGAAACAACGTTGTTTTTGCAAACACACGTGGCACGAAAAGGCTTGAAAACAAAAAGATAAGCTAAAGATGACACGTTCTAATAACGAGCCGAACGCAGGCTTAGATCAGAACACCATTACGAATGGTGCCGGGTTTGCCGGAGGTCCACCGCCACGAGCGCAGATAGACGTTTTTGATGGGCGTGCTCCCACCCCTTCTCCGTTCTCTGATTGGTGGAGGGTAGAGTCAAGTCGGCCTCTATCAATGATCGGGCGGGCCAGGTCCGTCATTCCGGCTGTCTTCACCGCTTCGATGAGTAACAAGTAGGTAACAATGTCGGTGGCGTGGAAGGAGGTTGAAGTGGAGACATCTTAAGGAAGAAAGACGATATGAGAAAGAGAGGGAGAGTACGAGAGAAAGGGTAAGAGAGAAAGAGAGAGTGAGCAAGAGAGAAAAAGAGAGAGTGAGCAAGAGAGAGAGAGAGATCAAATGAGAGAGGATCAAAAGAGAGAAATCAAGAGAAAGAGAGAGAGAGAGAGAGGGGGGATCAAAAGAGAGAGATGGTTAAAAGAGAGAGAAAGAGAGAGACAGATCAAAAGAGAGAAAGAGAGGGATCAAGACAGAAAGAGAGGGATCAAGAGAGAGAGAGAGAGTAAGGGATCAAGAGATAGGGAGAGATCAAGAGAGAGGGAGGGAGCAAGAGAGAGGTAGAGAGGGAGAGAGAGATAGAGAGAGAAAGAGAGAGGGAGGGAGCAAGCGAGAGGGAGGGGGAAAGCGAGAGGGAGGGGGCAAGCGAGAGGGAGGGATCAAGCGAGAGGGAGGGGGCAAGCGAGAGGGAGGGATCAAGCGAGAGGGAGGGATCAAGAGAGAGGGAGGGGCAAGAGAGAAGGAGGGGCAAGAGAGAGGGAGGGGGCAAGAGATTAGCAAGAGAGAGGGAGGGAGAAAGAGAGAGAAATATAGAGAAAGAGAGAGGACGAACGAGTGAGAGAGAAAGAGAAATTCGAAAAGAAATCCTTCACTCTATAAAGTAAAGAGTGTTCGTTTTCTTTAGGTCATCAGATATGACAATTTATACATGAAAAATTAGATTGCAAGCGTAATCTTATATAAATATTAGTGCGAACACTGGCGAATCAGAATTTTTATATCAGTTTGTACAGATGGTGTACACTAGTCAAATGACAAAAGGGGTTAGGGAACAATGAGACAAAAGTATGAAGTCTTTTTAAAGTACAGCAACATTGTTAAGGGAAGCGATGTTTGTGCTGTTAAAATGGTTTGAGGTTCTTGGGCAGGAATCCTTGCAGAAAGCAATTAGCTAATTCCATTTGCAAAAACGGCCATATTCTTCAGATTTCAAGAGATTTATTTACTAACGTCATTTGTCACAGAGACCCAATTTCTAATTACATTGATCTTAAAACTTGAAAAGTGACAGCCAACAGAACAGGAAATAAATTGAATATAAGCTTTTATAAGTATACAGTTTAGAAAACTTTGAAGTGCAATTTTTATATATATATATATATATATAGATATATATATACATATATATATACGTACACACACATATATATAGAGATATATATACATATATATACACATATATATGCATACACACACATATATATAGAGAGATATATACATATATATACACATATATATGCATACACACACATATATATATAGAGATATATACATATATATACACATATATATGCATACACACACATATATATAGAGAGATATATACATATATATACACATATATATGCATACACACACATATATATATAGAGAGATATATACATATATATACACATATATATGCATACACACACATATATATAGAGAGATATATACATATATATACACATATATATGCATACACACACATATATATAGAGAGATATATACATATATATACACATATATATGCATACACACACATATATATATAGATATATACATATACACATATATATGCATACACACACATATATATAGATATATACATATACACATATATATGCATACACACACATATATATAGATATATACACATATATATGCATACACACACACATATATAGATATATACATAAATATACACATATATATGCACACATACACATATATATATAGATATACACATATATATGCACACATACACATATATATATATATACACATATATATGCATACGCACACATATATATATATACACATACACATGCATATGCACACATATATATATATACACATACACACACATATATATATACACACACATATATATATATACACACACACATATATATATACACATACCCACACATATATATACACACACATATATATATATACATACATACATATATATACATATATATACACAGACATATATATATACACATACACATATATACACATATATATATACACATATATATAAACATACACACACATATATATACAATATAAACATACACACACATATATATACAATATAAACATACACACATATATACACATATAAACATACACACATATATATACACATACAAACATACACACATATATATACACATATAAACATACACACACATATATACACATACACATATATAAACATACACCCCCATATATACACATATATAAACATACACACACATATATATACACATACACATATATATATAAACATACACCCACATATATATACACATACACATATATAAACATACACACACATATATATCCACATACACACACACATATATATACACATACACATATATCAGCAGGACTACCCTACGTTTCGTGGAGCAAAAGTGTAACATATGTCTATTAAAACTTCTATCTATTTTCCCCTTCCCCCACCCCTCTGTCTCTTTCACTCAGCCCATTTATTCTCTGGACATCCACACAGACAACTCATTTTTATATAATAGATTCCTCGAGTATTTATTTTCCTCCTCTCCAGGAGGTTAGGCACACGGCCAGTTTTATCTTACTCCCACAAGTAAGATGTGACCCACGGTCGGGTCGGGAAAGTGGGGTTTGAAAAGCCAACGCCCGAGAAAGTGAGCAGTCTGGCCATTAAAAATTGCCTGGGTAGCCCCGTCGGCATTCGCCGGTAGGGGAGCATCAGGCAGTAAGCAATAAACTTACTCCTCCCTAAAGAGGGGAGGCAAAGCCTGGGCGGGTGGACCTCCTAGAACTGCACAGGACCGACCCATAGACCGGCGTAAATCAAGCCCCGAAGGACAAGACAATACCAGTTTATGATGTGTAGTATCCATCGGAACAGATACTACACTTTGATCTTAGCCAAAAAGCCAAGAGATTCCTCGAGTTATGAGTCGGCATTTTTTGTTAAATTAGCACGTAAAATGGCTGAGGAAACCTGGTCCAGTTGACACCCAAAGAATGAATATATATTATTTTTTATATTTTGAGATATTATTCATCCAGCTGAGCAAGACTATACCAAGTTTGTGAGGGGGTTTGTTTTGTAATTTTTACTTTTAGCTGGGCATAATAGCACACGTGATCTCAGAAACGATCGTACACAATCTGTTTTTGATGATTTCTTAAAACGCGAATTGATCATGCAATTGGGTTTACATAAATATATGCTATATATATATATATATATATATATATATATATATATTAATATGAATTGTCAACGCTGCCTTCACGAAACCCTTCTTTTTCCATCTTTAAATCTATTTTCAACGGACATTCACCAACTGGACAGAGTCCATATTTTTTGTACACGCATACACTTACTCTCCATTTATTTATATCTTTTCAAACTTTGGCTTTTTCGACTGCCAACTTATCCATCTATGTAATTCCTCTGATGATAAGATTGTAATCTTTGAAAAGCCTTGGCTTAAGGAAGAAAAAAACATGTTTTTTACCGAGTACACCTTGTCATTCGTACATTTTTATCTCTCTTCTTTCATCTATCTTTTATAACTGCTTTATCTAGTATATTGAGCTTACACCATTTCACTATAGGTTCTATACTCTAAAACTATACTTTTAGTTTCATATTTTATATATATGTATATATATGTATATATCTTTAATATATATTTATATGCTGTGTATATACGCGCGGCTATTTTGCCGTACATCAAACAAATTAAGCTAATGGCTGTAATTATGTCTCCTCGCCAAATATTCTACTTTACGGAACAAAATCATCTAAGTGGTTTTTAATGATGCTTGCAGACAAGGCGGAACCCACGGGCGAAACCGCCGCTCACTCAGCACTCTTTGTCGCACCTATCACCACCCGCGCCTCTTTTGACAGGCCAAACAGAATTTTGAATTCTATTTTTCAAGGTGTCAATTCAATTCGTAAATAAGCAGAACCAATTTCAGAATTAGAGAACATTTAATACAACTTTTTAAAAAGAAAATAAATCAAAAATTAAATTAGAAAATGAAAAATCAAATTAAAAATCGATTAATAGATGAATTAAATAAAAAAAACTAAAATATTAAAAGAAATTAAATAAAAAAAAAATAAAAAAATAATAAAACTGAAATATTATGTTTAATTTAAAATAAGCTTTTTTTTTTTTTCACGAAACTTTATTTATTTATTTATTTCGTTATCCGAAGATATTTAAAAAAAAATCCCAACAAGGACGGATTTGTTAACTGAATATACCACAATACTATTTTAACCATTTTATTAAAATTATTGTTACTCACTAGGAGTTCTAACACGACTCATCATCAGTGATCTCTCACATGTGCTGTTCCCTTGAGTCTGAGTGACAACAAGTCTCCCCATATTTCTAGAACCCTCTGCTTCTTTCTGTAACCATTCCAAATTACATTACGTTTTTGAAACACTTATCTGACTAATAGCAGCCATTGGTTTTCTCTGGAGCCTGGGTGACAATAAGTTTCCACAGTATTCCAGTACCCCTCGTGTCTTTCCAGTGGAGGTCGGTATGGTGTTTTCCCTCTCTGGCCTTTCTATCTCCCCTGACCCTTCATGCCCGTTTTCTGTAATGCCAACCGACGCTGATGCTACCGCGTTTTTTCTTTTTAGTGGAGAGGAGGAGGGTAAGATTATGTGATTTTTTTTAAAGAATGGTTGCTGGAGTTCGAATACTGGTGAGGCCGGTTCATTACAAGGATTTGTTAACATTGGATTTTTTTAAACAATCCTTTCACTCGGAACGTTCCTTGGACTTTTTGAACTCCTATTCATTGGCAACACCTTATTTTGTATTGTCTAAGCACGTCGGTAGTTTTAGTTACTTTGGTTTCGTGTGATGTTTTTTTCTGTTTCTAGCTGTGTTTATTTGTATAGTCTCAATCGTAAACATCAACAGTCTAAGAGTGAGAGAGAGGGGGAAAAGAGGAGGAGAAGGAAGAGGAGAATAAGTAGGAGAAAGAGAGAGAACAAGGTGAAGGAAAGAAGTAAGGAGAGGAGAGAGTGGGAGAGAAAGGGAGGAAAAGAGCTAGGGAGGGAGATGCGGAGAGATGTAGAGAAGGAGGGAGAAGTAGAGAGAAGAGAGGAAAGAGGAAAGGAGAGATAAGAGGAGAGAAAAGAGGGAGTGAGAAAGAGAGGAAGAGAGAGAGAGAGGGAAGGAGAAAGAAAGGAAAGAGAAAAGAAATGAAAGAAGACGTAGGGAATGTAGAGTGGAAGAAAAAGGAGAGAGGAGAAAAGAGGAGAAGGGGAGGAAAGAGGGGAAAGAGGAGAAGGGGAGGAGAGAGGGGGAAGAGGAGAAGGAGAGGAGAGAGAAGAAGGGGAGGAGAGAGGGAAAGAGAGGTGAGAGAAAGAGAGATATAAGAAGGGACAGAGATAAGAGGAGTGAGAAGATGGGAGAGAGAAGATGGGAGAGAGAGAATAGAGAAGTGAAAGGAAGAGAGAGGGGAAAAGAGATGAGAGAGGCGGGAAAGAGAGAAGAGAGAGGAGGGAAAGAGAGAAGAGAGAGGCGGGAAAGAGAGAAGAGAGAGGAAGGAAAGAGAGAAAAGAGAGGAGGGAAAGAGACGAGAGAGAGGGGGAGGAGAGACAGGGAAGGAGGAGAGAGTAGGAAGGAGGAAAGAGATGGGAAAGAGACAAGATAAGACTGTAATAATTATGAAAAGTGCGTGTATTTACTCTTTAAATAACTGTCTACAAACAAAAAGGGGGATACCTAGCACCCATTGTTAGAGATAGAGAGAGGGGGTGGAGGCGATATAGGAAGAAAGATGGAGAAGAGGAAGTAGAAGGGGAGAGAGGGGAAGAAAGAGAAATAGAGAGCTAGAGATATGAAGGAGAGGGGGATATAGAGAACTAGAGAAAGAGGAAGGAGAGAGGGAGATAAAGAGAGAGAGGAGAAGAGAAGTAGAGGTTGTAATCCTTATACTAAATGATACAACCGAGCAAGGGGTAATGTTAAGAGAGAGAGAGAGAGAGAGAGGAGGGGAGGAGAAAGAAGAGGCGGTGATTTAGAGAGAGGTGAAGAAAGAGGGGCGATGACTGAGAGAGAGAGTGGGGGGGGAGAAAGAGGAGGCGGTGATTGAGAGGGGAGAAAGAGGGGCGATGATTGAAAGAGAGAGAGATAGAGAGAGAGAGAGAGAGAGAGGGGGAGAAAGAGGAGGCGGTGATTGAGAGAGAGAGAGAGGGGTGGAGAAAGAGGGGCGATGACTGAGAGAGGGGGCCAAAGAGATAGTATAAGAGTGAATCAGTTATGAAAAGGGCTGGTGAGGAAGAAGGATTCCAGACTGCGAAATAAAAAAGGCGGTTGAAATTGATCAAGAAAGATGAAGTCTTAGAAAATCCAGATTTGTTTGTCAAAACAAAACGATAAGATTAAAAATGAACGAAATGGAGGAAGTTTTTAATCAAGCCGGTTTAGGACCCAAAAAAAAAATCGAAAATTAATGAAAATAAGGAATAATAAACAAAAATAAGAAAACCCAGAAAAATAAATAGAAACGAATTAAAGAAATAGACGAAAAGGCAAAGGAAACGAAAAAAAAACGAAAGAAAATGAAAACACAGAAAACACTCTTAAATCATAAATTTAAAAACAGAAACAAAAATATACACAAGAAAGACAAAAATAATGAGAAACAGCGAAGACAACGAAGAAAAAACAAAAAACAATAAAAAACGAAGGAAAACAGATAAAAAACGGAAAGATAGGATAAACAAAAAGAAAAATCGAAAAAACAAAAACAAAAAACTAAAAATAAAAAACAAACAAAAAAATAAAAGAAAAATCAGAAAAAAAGAAAAGAAAAAGAATGGAAAAAAATCCAACAAAAAAACAGAAAAGAGCGAAAAAAACAGAAAAGAGCGTAAAAAAACAGAAAAGAGCGAAAAAAACAGAAAAGAGCGAAAGAATAAAACTCTAAAACAAAACTGAAAACCCCATAACAGAAAAAACACTAAACCTGGAAAAAGATTGAAAATAAAACAAAAAACAAAACTGAAAAAAAAAACCCCAAAAAAAACAGAAGAAGGAGATGAAGAAGGAGAGAATGAAAAAAAAAAGAGGAAGGAGTGCACGAATAAAAAGAAGGTGAATGAAGGAGAAGAAGTAAAAACTGAAGGAGAAGAAAACTATTTCGTTCGGCCATTGGCTAAACCGAGAATGCCTATGATTGTCTCATCTGTTTAGCGGACACTTGTCATTTCGACATTGCCTTTAAGTCCGGGGTTAACGGGTGCGCTCTGTAAAGGGCAGATTTTGATGGCACATCAAATTTATCTTGACTTGAAAAGCGAGAGATTCATCGGTGTGAGAGAGAGAGAGAGAGAGAGTGGCTAAGAGAGAGAGAGAGAGAGGGGCTAAGAGAGAGAGCGGGTTGGCTGAGAGAGAGAAAGAGAGAGAGGGGGACAGAGAAATAGAAAGAGAGAAAAATAGAAGGAGAGAGAAATAGAAGGAGAGAGAAATAGAAGGAGAGGGGAAAAGGATGAAGATAGGTAACGAGATGAAGGAAGGAAACATGAAAGGATGAAAAAAGAGAGGTGGAAAGAGAAAAGAGGAAGAGAGAGAGAGAGAGAGAAGGGCTAAGAGAGAGAGAGAGAGAGAAGGGCTAAGAGAGAGAGAGAGAGCGGGTGGGCTGAGAGAGAGAAAGAGAGAGAGAAAGAGAGAAAGAGAGAGAGAAAGAGAGAGAAAGACAGAGAGAGAGAGAAAGAGAGAGAGAGAGAGGGAAAGAGAGAGAGAGAGAGAGAGAGAGAGAGAAAGAGAGAGAGAGAGAGAAAGAGAGAGAGAGAGAAATAGAAGGAGAGGGGAAAAGGATGAAGATAGGTAACGAGATGAAGGAAGGAAATATGAAAGGATGAAAAAAGAGAGGTGGAAAGAGAAAAGAGGAAGAGAGAGAGAGAGAGAAACAAAGAGGACGGAAGAAAAAAAGATTGAGAGACAAAAAAGAGAGATAGGTAGAAATGGATTAAATAGATAATAACGTTACATGTGTATACACACACACACACATACACACACACACACACATATATATATATCTCAGCAGGTGTTAACTTCACAACTCAGGTAAGCGTTTAAGTCGGAATAGACAACACAAATCCATTTATCGAACGTATAAAATAAATGGGGATTCTCTACGGATTTGTTGGGTGCATTACAGACGCGTTTATCGAGTCTCAAATAACATTTCGGTTTCATTATTATTAAGGCTTGCTGTACAATGCAGATTGGTCTCATCTCAACAACAATATTTGGGAAAATCTCATAAGAGCAAAAATATTTAATCCGGATCTTTTGAAAGTAGTATCCATTGTTTGCTTACTCATACAAAGAGACAGAATAGAGAGTTCGAATTACCTACTAGACACCATCCTCGAGTGGCTGTGGTTTCTCTGTACAAGGGTTTGTCAGGACAACCTGAAATGAGGACACTTAACCTTACAAGTACAGTCTGACCAAATATTCAAAATCACATAGTATTCGAAGCCCAAATAAGATCCCATCGACACGGCTATACACTGGTTCATATGAGGAATGGTGCACTTTTTTCTAATAATGTAACCTCAAGTAACATCACTTAGCTGGATACTCCACCAGACCAGATGAATTCTTGTCCTGGAATCTGGTAAGACCAAAAGACCACACAAGAAAGATATGCTGGTCGATTAGGGAGAGTGCAATTAATGGTCTTCATTTCTTAACTAACTCAACATTTGAGAGATAGAGGATAATCTTGATTGAATATTCGGATGTCTATGTATCTCATATAGAAATCAAGTGTTAGCCCCAGAAAAGGGCCCCTTGATTTCTGAGAACTTCGACTGAAATAAAATGAAAACAAGAGGAAGTGAGTGACCAATACAAAGCCTACTCTCACCGCGCCTCTCCGCAACATTTCCATTTGGCGCCATTACCGTTTCTGTTGGTAGTAACACTAATAGTTACAGTAACACTTTATAAGCATCAGTCGGTTTCAAACAATAATAAACATCAAATTAAATCATCTGATTTGTACAGGGTGGGCCAAAATAAGGGTCCTATCTTTAAATTTGAATAACTTGAATTTGAATAACTTCCACAAAATAAAAGTTAAACTCACCAAACTTTATGTGTGTGTAGACTGACCCTTCCGAGATTTTTTGAAATAAACAAAACAAATTTTAGCCGAAAAACACTTCTTAAAACTTACAAAAACTTAAGTATTGTTTTTTACACTGTTTTGAGTTTTTTAAGCAAAAATAATGTTTTCTAAATGAGGGTACGTTCCTTAGGGCTAATACGGCTCATGCTTGCTTCGGAAGGGATCCTTTACTTATTCTAAAAAAAAAAAATTTTTTAAATCAATAAATAAAAAAGTTATGAATTTTTAAAAATAGGACCCTTATTTTTGCCCACCCTGTACAACAACAAAAATCTAATGTCGTGATGTCAAATTGTGACCGTTTTTACAATCAGTTTTAAAAAAAAAATAGAATTCGCTCCTGACAAGACACGAATCCACTTGATGTAAGGAGCTAACAAGAACGAAATATGATGATCACACAGACAGGAGATGTCTATTGGCCTTAGGATTTGAAAAGAGCAAGGTTATAGGTATGAGTGAAAACAGTCAACAGGAAGAGAGTTCCACAAGCCTGCAGTTCTTGAAATAAAAGCTACTGGGGTAGGAAGATGCATTACAATGAGGTATCTAAACAGCGAAATGATGAAGACCACTAGACCAACGATTCAAACGAGCTGGAACAAAGGAAGCAGGAAATAAAGCAGACAGCGCCGAAGAACACATGCGATAATAGTATTGGGTTGTTAAATTATAAATAATTGTCTTTTTTTTTCTTCTGGAGAGAGGACTTGTTTCTTTGAAAAAACATGGTTTAAAAACTTTGTTCATAAACTATTCTTTGTTGTACTGTTTGAATATAATAAACTATTAAAGTATGTAATATATATACACACACACATATATATACATATATATATATACATATATATATATATACACATATATATACACATATATATAATTCCGGTAAATTCATATCCATAAGGTATACTCTAGTGTGCCCTTACTGTGTTTATATAAAAGTGATAAATAACGAATTGACCGTATATTTATTTGGTATGAAACTGTTTATTTATACAAACATATTTGGCTACACATTTGCAGACATATTTAAGTTCTAGATGAAAATTAACTGAATTTTGGACGATTATTTAAAATGTATGCAAGGTTTCAAACGAAGAGGCGATTCTTTCAATAAGAAACACAAGATGGGTCACATTGTTCTATTAAGACTGAATATATTATATATATATATATATATATTTGTGTGTTTGAAGAAATTATGTGTATTAAGAAATGATTACAGAGGGCTAAATTACGTTCATAATTGCAAAATATATTTTTATACTTATATCGTACAATTATGCGCTGTCGGCGTTTACCAGGCAGAGAGCGTTTTGGATACTAGAGAGAGAAGCGGTAAGAACGTAAAGGGAGGTCGAGAGAGAGTGAGAGAGAGAGAGAGAGAGGGAGAGAGAGAGAGGGACGAGAGAGAAAGAGAGGGCGAAAGAGAAAGAGAGGGCGAGAGAGAAAGAGAGGGCGAGAGAGAGATAGAGGGCGAGAGAGAGAGAGATCCCGAGAGAGAGAGAGGACGAGAGAGAGAGAGAGAGGGCGAGAGAGAAAGAGAGGCCGAGAGAGAAAGAGAGGGCGAGAGAGAAAGAGAGGCCGAGAGAGAAAGAGTAGGCGAGAAAGAGAGCGCGAGAAAGAGAGGACGAGAGAGAAAGAGAGGGCGAGAGAGAAAGAGAGGGCGAGAGAGAAAGAGAGGGCGAGAGAGAAAGAGAGGGCGAGAGAGAGAGGACGAGAGAGAAAGAGAGGGCGAGAGAGAAAGAGAGGGCGAGAGAGAAAGAGAGGGCGAGAGAGAAAGAGAGGCCGAGAGAGAAAGAGAGGCCGAGAGAGAAAGAGAGGCCGAGAGAGAAAGAGAGGCCGAGAGAGAAAGAGAGGCCGAGAGAGAAAGAGAGGCCGAGAGAGAAAGAGAGGCCGAGAGAGAAAGAGATGGCGGAGAGAGAAAGAGAGGGCGAGAGAGAAAGAGAGGGCGAGAGAGAAAGAGAGGCCGAGAGAGAAAGAGAGGGCGAGAGAGAAAGAGAGGCCGAGAGAGAAAGAGAGGGCGAGAGAGAAAGAGAGGGCGAGAGAGAAAGAGAGGGCGGGAGAGAAAGAGAGGGCGAGAGAGAAAGAGAGGGCGCGCGAGAAAGAGAGAGAGGAGGTGAGAGGGAGCGAGAGAGAGGGGGCGAGAGAGAGAGAGCGATGGCGAGAGGGGGCGAGAGAGAGAGAGCGATGGCGAGAGGGGGCGAGAGAGAGAGCGATGGCGAGAGGGGGCGAGAGAGAGAGCGATGGCGAGAGGGGGCGAGAGAGAGCGATGGCGAGAGGGGGCGAGAGAGAGCGATGGTGAGAGGGGGCGAGAGAGAGCGATGGTGAGAGGGGGCGAGAGAGAGCGATGGTGAGAGAGAGAGACATGGCGAGAGAGAGACAGGGCGCAAGGAAAGAGAGATGGGGGGAAAAGGAGGAAAGAGAGGGACCAAGGAGAATCAGAGAGAGAGAGGGACCAAGAATAAGGAGAGAGAGAGGGGGAAAAGAGAGAGGGGGAAGAGAGAGAGAGAGAGAGGGGGGAGAAGAGAGAGAGGGAGAGGGCAAGAAGATTGAGAGAGAGAGAGGGGGCAAAACGGGACTGAGATAAGGTCGCAGCTGAAACATGTGTGCATATATGTAGCCATTAATATTGTATAAATAAAACAAAGTATACTATATACAGCTTTACTTGTTATTGAGCACTATCTGATAAACACTGGGCTTTTATTCGATTAACATCTTTGAGACAACAACCATACAAGTACTAATCTATATATATATATATATATATATATATATATATATATATATATATATATATATATATATATATAAGGCGAACATAAAAGAAAACGATCTAATCAAAAAATACAAGTGAACAAAGCTCTAAATAAAGAGAAAACGAATACAAGACAAACAAAAGAAATTACAAAAACAAAAACAAAGACGAGAAGCCCCCTTTTCCGCGCCTTCCTCTTCCCCTGCTCCAAGATGGTCTCTAATCTATCAAGTGGATCAACCCAGCCCATTAAATTTCTTTTCCCCATTTTTATGGGGCCATAAAATGCCTCTTGAAATACATAGATCACCCAATTCACAGTCGCTGTGCAAGCAACTCAGGTAGCTCCAATTTATACGCATGGGGGTATAAAAAAGAAAATAATGTCTACCTGCCCCCCCCCCTCCCCCCAGCCTTATGGAGATTATACTTTTTCTGGAGAAAGCCGTAGAGTATTTATTTACCTCCTATCCATGAGGTTAGGCACAAGGCCAGTTTTATCTTACTCCCACAAGTAAGATGTGACCCAAGGTCGGGTCGGTAAAGTGGGGGTTGAAAAGCCAGCGCCCGAGGAAGTGAGCACTCTGGCCATCAAAAATTGCCTGGGCAGCCCCGTCGGCATTCCCCGGTAGGGAGCCTCAGGCAGTAAGCAATAAACTTACTCCTCCCCAAAGAGGGGAGGCGAAGCCTGGGAGGGTCGACCTCCTAGAACTGCACAGGACCGACCCATAGACCGGCGTAAATCAAGCCCCGGAGGCCAAGACAATACCAGTCTATGGGGTGCAGTATCCATCGGAACAGATACTACACTTTGATCTTAGCCAAAAGGACGCCGGAAGGTGGTTCGAAAAAAACTTCGTATGTGAATGATGTTTTTTTGTTTTCTTTTGGCGGGTGTATGGGGAAGTGATTGTACTATATATGCTTAACATTTCAAATGTAAAAACAAACGCCCACGGATATATACTCACACAGATGAACACAAATGTACGTAGATAAAACACACACACACACACACACACACACACACACACACACACACACACACACACACATCGGAAATGAAAAAGGAAAAACCAAGAGATATTTTTTATATATTCATCAACGTTTCGTCTTTATTGTAAGACATCCTCAGGATGATAAATTTAAGAAAAATGTCATGCAAGTACATCGAAATATTGGGTTGACATGATGGGCTGATGAGAAAAAGTAGTAGCCGTGGCTACTAAGAGCGCTGGACCAAGGTCCGGACTGAGAGAAGTCAGTCAATATGTCTTGGTCTTTTGTTTTCTATTACGTCGGATTACTCTCATCCTTCCTTTCCCATTATACACACACACACACACACATATATATATATATATATATATATATATATATATATCCATGAAAAATGCCAGTATATTGAAATCATATGCCCTTAATAGGGTTAAGATGAAAATTCATATACACTAAATGTACAAAAGCAAGGAAATTCCAAAATTTTTACACTTTTATTGTCATTAAGGGTATGACTACATATCAACCCAACCATTTCATTATCACATCACTAAAGTATAAATTTCTATGCATGAGTGGATGAAGTGTGTGAGGTGCGCTGAAGGAAAATTTCTACCAGTAAAATACATAGCCCTGTTGTGCTCGCATACCCTTAATGACGATAAAAGTGTAAAAATTTAGGAATTTCTTTGCTTTTGTACATTTAGTGTATATGAATTAAGGGCATATGATTTCAGTATACTGGCATTTTTCATGGAATGTCACTACTTTTGTAAAGGCTATGCCTCAATACAATGCCTTCTCATAAGGTTTTTTGGAATTTTCTGGAAAACTAAGGTATATGCCTCAACAATACAATGGTCATTTTTAATGTCTTTGGGAATTTTCTGGAAAACTAAGGTATATGGTAAACTGAAATTAAAATGCCATTATCTAGACCCTAGAATTTCTATCTCTGCCAAAAATCAGCTGAATCCATCAAATAGTTGATGAGATACAGGGTGGTACGTACGTACGTACGTACGTAACACGGATAACACGATTTCATGATTGAACTTTCTGGATCTCTGGGTTGCCTTGACTAATGATGCTGAAATTCTACACACTTATAGAACCTATCAAATAAAAATTTTGTGCAAAGTTTTAACTAATTTGGTTTATTGGTTTTTGAGTTATGATTGATCAAAGAAATGAGATTTCCAGGATAGGCTATTTTTGAAGTCTATTAAGGGATAGAGCGCTCTCGCGCCTCCCTTGATATATATATATATATATATATATATATATATATTAGTTTACTATGGCTTAAATACCCCCTCCCTTCTTGGTATGTGCTCTCTGGGAATTGAAATCGTCAACTGCCATTAGCTTATAATGCAATGGCCTTTTGTGTAAACAAACGGAGCTCTGAGGCAATTGACAATGTTTCGCTTACTCTCAGCATTTGCCGAATGATAGTCAAGTGGTCGAGTGCGCCGATGGTCTAAATAATGTCGACTCTTCTCCTACCCCTAACTCTCTCTCTTTCCCTCTCTATCCCCTAACTCTCTCTCTCTCTCTCTATCCCCTAGCTCTTTTTCTCTCTCTCTCTCTCTCTCTCTACCCCACTAGCTCTTTTTCTCTCTCTGTCTCTCTCTGCACCCCACTAGCTCTTTTTCTCTCTCTGTCTCTCTCTCTACCCCCTACCTCTCTCTCTATCTCTCTATATCCCCCTAGCTCTTTCTCTCTCTCTCTCTCTACCCCTAGCTCTCTTTATCTCTCTCTTTCTCTCTATCGCCCTAGCACTCTTTCTCTCTCTCTCCCCCTAGCTCTCTTTCTCTCTACCCCCTACCCCTCTCTCTATTCCCTAGCTCTCTCTCTCTCTCTATTCCCTAGCTCTCTCTCTCTCTCTATTCCCTAGCTCTCTCTCTCTCTATCCACCTAGCTCTCTCTCTCTCTCTCTCTCTCACTCTGAGTGCAATTGAAAACAAACGCCCATACCAACACATATATAAATTATATTTCATTTGGAGAAAGCCCCAGGATGGATACGTTGGAAGGAGGTCCGGACAAAATTTCGTATGTGAATGATGGGTTTTTTTAGGGTGTATGGGGGAGTGATTGTACTATATGGAATGAACATTTTAAAGCTAAACAAATACACCCATGGATAAACACACACACACAGACAAACAAATGTACACAGATAAAGTACACACACACATACAGAAAATCCATACACAAACAACTATATCATCCACATTATAATAAAGACCGATGTATATGTGATATATATATATATATATATATATATATATATATATATATATATATATATATATATACATATATAATAATATTAAAGCTAATAGCTACATTGGTTATAGTATCACTAACCTTTCTCGTACGCTCACTATGCCCTTTAGCTCAATTTACCAGCATTTATAAAAACATAACTGATTGAAGATAAAGTTTAATGAACACGAAAGTCTTACATCTGAAACTAATTAAATATTGATTTAAATGCTTGAAGCAATCTTTATTAAAACCCAGCAATCATTCAATAAATAACATTACGTATGAAACTAGTAACGACATATAAAATGTTTAATGCAAATAAAATTTATCCTGTCACGCTAATTCTGGCGTCCCGGAAGTTTAAATAATAAACGCTCTTCTGGAACGGCACCGGTTTGTTGTTTTGACGTTCAACGACTTCCCTTATTTTGTCCTTTAGTTCTCACATTCCATTAGCGATGTTTCTGACAAAGGGGGAAAACTCGCCGTTTTCTGGGTCGGAATCTATCCATCTACCACTTATCGTTGGCTAGTTTTTTTTTATCTTGAAGTAGTTTTAAGAAACATTTTGGTACTTGTTCGTCTTTTACCATAGTCCGTTTATCACAACTTTTTACTCACTATTGTTTTGTTCTTTTTTCGGTGTACACTTATTTATCAGGCTGCTAGAGAATTCCGGGGGTTTTGGAATTTTTTTCAAATATTTTACATTTTAAGAGGGGGATCAGTTTCCAATGTAAATTCAACGTAAACTGACCCCCTCTCTTTTTGACCATCTCAATTAAAAAAAAAATCATTTTCGGTGTACAATTACCTATCATGTCGATAGAGAATTCCGGGTTTTTTGGAAAAAAATGCAAAAAATTAAGACTTTAAGACGGGGGATCAGTTTTCAATCTAAATTCAACGTAGACTGATCCCCCTCTTTTTGACCATCTCAAAATTTTAAAATTCTTCTGCTGCTTACTATTACCTACCATAGGTAAGTGTACACCGAAAAAAGAACAAAAAAAATGGTCAGTAAAAACTTGTGAAAAACGGTCTATGGTAAAAGACGAACAAGACTGATCCCCCTCCTAAAATCTCAAATATTTGAAAAATATTTCCCAAAACCCGGAATTCTCTCGCGACATGATAGGTAATTGTAAGCAGAAGAATTTAAAAAAATTGATATGATCAAAAAGAGGGGGATCAGTCTACGTTGAATTTACACTGGAAACTGATCCCCGGTCTTAAAATCTAAACTTTTGAATTTTTTTCCAAAAACCCCGGAATTCTCTATCCACATGATAGGTAATTGTAAGCAGAAGAAGAATTAAAAAAAATTGAGATGGTCAGAAAGAGGGGGATCAGTCTACGTTGAATTTACACTGGAAACTGATCCCCCATCCTAAAATGTAAAATATTTGAAATTTTTTCCCAAAACTCCGGAATTCTCTAGCAGCCTGATAGGTAAGTGTACACCAAAAAAACAAAAAAAATGGTCAGTATAAAGTTGTGAAAAAACGGACTATGATAAAAGACGGACAAGTACCAACATTTTTTTTTTGCCCCTTATATCAAGTGGCTTCGTGTATTGTCTGGAGCGACTTACATAAAAAAACAGCGTTCTCTATGTTTTTTTAATTCTTTCTTTTCTCCAGCTTTTTATTCATTTTGTTATTGTACCCTGAAGATGATTCGACGCAGAATCGAAAGTGCTAGCTGTACATATGGAACATTCATTTTTTTTTTCGACAATAAAAAACGATTATTTAAAACTTAAAAAAAGAAAAAAAAAAGAAAGTGCAATGAAGCAGAAAAAATGCTTTTATGTTTAATAATGTTTGCTTAAATGAAAGAATGCTACCTAAATACACAAACACACGATATATAATGTTCCATCCCGTCAAGTAAAATTTAGCGAGTAAAACACATACTTTTTCTAGCTCCTCTACGAAACAACTGAAAAAAGACAGTCACTCTTTCTCTGAATTTTTTCATTTGGAAATACAAAAACTGTGACATATTTGTTAAACACGAAGAAATTTGAATGCCTACTAGACACCATCCTCGAGTTTCTTTGGTCTCTCTGTACCGGAGTTTGTCAGGGCAACCTGGCATGAGAATACTCCCCCCTACAAGTAAACCAAAAATTCAAATAACATAGTATTCAAAGTCCAAATAAGATCTCTTCGCAATTGCTACACAGTGGCTCATACGAGGAATGGTGCACCTTCTGCAAGTGATGTTACCTCAAGTAGCAGCACTAAGCTGGATACTCCACCAAACTAGATGAATTCTTGTCCTGGAATCCGGCAAGACAAAGACAAGACCACCAGAAAAATAAACCATAACACAGTTAAGTGATCAATTAGAAGAGAGGGAAATTGGTATTCTTCACTACTTTACTAACTCAAGGTTTCAAAAGTAGAAGATAATCTTAAGTGATCAATTAGAGGAGAGGGAAATTGGTATTCTTCACTACTTTACTAACTCAAGGTTTCAAAAGTAGAAGATAATCTTAAGTGATCAATTAGAGGAGAGGGAAATTGGTATTCTTCACTACTTTACTAACTCAAGGTTTCAAAAGTAGAAGATAATCTTAAGTGATCAATTAGAAGAGAGGGAAATTGGTATTCTTCACTACTTTACTAACTCAAGGTTTCAAAAGTAGAAGATAATCTTAAGTGATCAATTAGAGGAGAGGGAAATTGGTATTCTTCACTACTTTACTAAGTCACGGTTTCAAAAGTAGAAGATAATCTTAAGTGATCAATTAGAAGAGAGGGAAATTGGTATTCTTCACTACTTTACTAAGTCAAGGTTTCAAAAGTAGAAGATAATCTTAAGTGATCAATTAGAAGAGAGGGAAATTGGTATTCTTCACTACTTTACTAAGTCAAGGTTTCAAAAGTAGAAGATAATCTTAAGTGATCAATTAGAAGAGAGGGAAATTGGTATTCTTCACTACTTTACTAACTCAAGGTTTCAAAAGTAGAAGATAATCTTAATTGAACACTCGGATATCTTATATATTTCAGACAGAGATCAAGTGTGAGCCCCAGCAAAGGGATCCCTTGATTTATAAGAGCTAACTGAAGTAAATGAAAATATATAAAGAGAGATAGAGATTTTTTTTGTCTTCATGAAGTAATTAAATTTACTAGCCTGGGAATATGATATAATGACGATCAAACATATACTACACTGCTCTCTCTCTCTCTGTCTCTCTCTCTCTGTCTCTCTCTCTCTCAAAGAAGGAGGTAATGCCTGGGAGGATGTTCGTATGACAACAGAATAGATATTATACTACCCCACCTCGCCAATAAAAAAGGAGATAATGTCTGGGAGGATGGTGTCATAACCCCCGAACATATACTACACTACCCTCTTCCCTAAAAAAGAGGAGGTAATGCTTGGGAGGATAGTCGCATGACAACAGAACACATACTACGCTACATCCCTAACAAGAACAGTAGGATGCAATATACCATGTCCACAGAACAGATACTACACTACCTGCCACCCCCTAAAAAAGGAGGAGGAAGAGGAGGTAATATATTGGATGATATCATGACGAACGAACATATACTCCACTACCAGACGCCCAAAAGATGAGGTATTGGGTGGTAGGATAGCCCCTGACAACAGAACTGATACTACACTACCACCTTTAAGAAAGGCGGAGGTGATGCCTCGGAGATGGTATGACAACATAACAGATATAACACTATCCCTCTAGATCAGGGGCGGGCAACCTTTTCAGAGTGAGGGCCAGATGAGACTTTTGGAAGGAGATCGCGGGCCGGAGTGAAAAACGAAATCTCAGAATTACTATATTTTGTTTACATGAATAAATTGTACAAAAATTGCATTGAACACTCGACAAATCTGATTTTTTTTCTCAAGAGACTTCTGTATGTGATGTTAAAAAAGGCGCCGACGAAGGCCATTTTGGAATCATAAAAAATAATGACGGGGAAGTAGCAAGTTGATCCAGCATTCGTTTTGACAAACCTCACATAAGTTCTGTTTCATGCCCTTTCCTCATCTCTCGTTTCCTCTTTGCCTCTCTCTTTCTCTTTTTATCTCTTAATAGTTAAAAAAAAAAAAAGAAGAAATATACAGGCATCATCATTCGCTGATATTCATACATTTTTATCCCACTGTAAATCTTAATTGAAACCTACTTTTACGTCTATGTCACAAAATGATATGTGTTTTACTGGGAGGTCCGCGGACCGGATTGCAATAATAAAGCATAGCAGGGTGGCGGGCCGGACGCTAAGCCTTTGCGGGCCGGATGTGGCCCGCGGCCGGAGGTTGTCCGCCCCTGCTCTAGATTGAGTATTAAGAGATTAGTATATTTAAGGCTTTAGCCAGACAGATATCACATCTCCATTAGCAATAGATATCCAAGAAAACGGCAGGATCAGCCAGCATCAGCTGACTGAAGTATTAGTATCGACGATCGTTTTTCAAAGTGATTTTAAGTATACCGGATGTAGTTTTAAGTTAGAAAACAACGAAAAAAGTTGGCTGTCACTTTAGACAGACGAGCTCATTAGTTATAATGACAATAATGATAAAGAGTAAAGGTCAAAGGTTAGTTTGTTTATTTAAACGGAGGGGTCAGGCGGGGTTAAACACAAGGTCGTTGTGTTGATAAAGAAATAACAGTTATACAGACCAAGCCGCCTAAAAATTAACTCGATCTGACAGATGTGTGGGGTACGGGTGGGGAGTGGTAGTTTGGTTATGATTTCAGTAACGGGCTGGTGCGAAATCGGGGGAGGGAGGGATATTGGTCTCGATTATTCAGGCGCCAGTGCCAGCTGACATCATACCACCTTGCCCAGGCGACCCTAAAAAGAGGCACTTGTATTGTGTAACACGGAGAAAATCTAAGGTTGAGTAATGATTTGTTGGTGCTCATGTCTCAGGACAAAATATACTTGTGCGTTACGGTTCGATGTAGGTAAAATATATCTACTTTATTACGGTTCGATATAGGTAAAATATATCTACTTTATTACGGTTCGATGTAGGTAAAATATATCTACTTTATTACGGTTCGATGTAGGTAAAATATATCTACTTTATTACGGTTCGATGTAGGTAAAATATATCTACTTTATTACGGTTCGATGTAGGTAAAATATATCTACTTTATTACGGTTCGATGTAGGTAAAATATATCTACTTTATTACGGTTCGATGTAGGTAAAATATATCTACTTTATTACGGTTCGATGTAGGTAAAATATATCTACTTTATTACGGTTCGATGTAGGTAAAATATATCTACTTTATTACGGTTCGATGTAGGTAAAATATATCTACTTTATTACGGTTCGATGTAGGTAAAATATATCTACTTTATTACGGTTCGATGTAGGTAAAATATATCTACTTTATTACGGTTCGATGTAGGTAAAATATATCTACTTTATTACGGTTCGATGTAGGTAAAATATATCTACTTTATTACGGTTCGATGTAGGTAAAATATATCTACTTTATTACGGTTCGATGTAGGTAAAATATATCTACTTTATTACGGTTCGATGTAGGTAAAATATATCTACTTTATTACGGTTCGATGTAGGTAAAATATATCTACTTTATTACGGTTCGATATAGGTAAAATATATCTACTTTATTACGGTTCGATGTAGGTAAAATATATCTACTTTATTACGGTTCGATATAGGTAAAATATATCTACTTTATTACGGTTCGATATAGGTAAAATATATCTACTTTATTATGGTTCGATGTAGGTAAAATATATCTACTTTATTACGGTTCGATGTAGGTAAAATATATCTACTTTATTACGGTTCGATATAGGTAAAATATATCTACTTTATTACGGTTCGATGTAGGTAAAATATATTTACTTTATTACGGTTCGATGTAGGTAAAATATATCTACTTTATTACAGTTGTTGCTCCCATAGACCCACATAGTTGGTGCTGGTGCTGGTGCTACAGCCACCATTCTCTCAGCGCAGCTACCACTCTTGATCATACTTAATGATTATATTGATTGCAATGGGTTTGTGCGTACGTCGATATGTATCGTAAATGTGGGGATTGGTTGCAAGAATCCTTGACAATGGCCCCCAGTCTGTAGTAAAGTGCGGCCCAAAATAAATGGCCACATTTAATACTAGTAAGACGAAGCACCTTTCATTTAAGTGTAAGAAACCTTACCAACCATCGATTGTCATGGCTGATAGAACCCTCCCCGAGAGTCCAATGTTTAAACTACTCGGCTTAACATTCGCTGGCAACATGAATTGAAAAAAAACAAAAACATAGAAGATACTGCCAAATCTGCTGCACAGAAAGTAAACCCCCTTTCTACCGCACTAGAAATCTTCTCACACCTGCCAGTATTCTATATAACATGTGTACCTCTGCTCCCAGCTCTGAACCCCAAATATTACCATTTTATTCCATCTTTTAAATACTATAATTTTCGATGTAAGACTAACACCACCATTCGCCCGTGCAAGGAGTACTGTTTCCACATCTGGGCTGGTGCACCAACCACTAGTCTCCCCTTTTTGGACAGAGTGCAAAAAAGAGTCTCTAATCTAATAGATCCCGCACCGTCTACCAATCTCCAGCCTCGGTCCCATCGCCGCAGTGTTGCCTCCCTGTGCTTGTTTTACAAGTACTTCCACAGAATGTGCTCCAACGAACGTACTTGTACCTCCTGAACCTAAATACCCTCAACCAACTCGACAAGCAGCAAAATCCCACCCCATCACTGTAGAGGTTCCCAGATACCGGAGAATGTTCTACTCTAATAGCTTATTCCCTTGGATCACTTGCCTTTGGGATTACCTCCCTGCTCCCAGTTTCCCCGACAGTCTCAACATGCAGAAATTTAAATGTAATGTGAACAAATATCTTCCTGCCCAATTCGCGCTCTATAAATCTGACCCACATCACAGTCGCCCGTTACACTTCAGTGGCAATATGCCTTGTTTGAATAAAACAAAAAGAGTATATGTTTGTGAGAGGTACATCGGTGCAGACACAAGTGCGTGTGTGAGAGTTGCAGGTTTCAGACACAGCTTTATGTGTGACCTTATTTTTTTGTTAAATTTTCTTATCTTTATATTTTTGGTGGGGATGGGGCATCCTACCGGATGCTAGAAATTCATCCACTAATTCAGAGACTTCAACAGAGAGATCTTTAGGCGCAATTGTTTGAATCTCTGTTGCACTCGATTCACCGTGTGTATGCATGTATATATATATATATATATATATATATATATATATATATATATATATATATAGATATATATAGATATATATAGATTTATATATATATATAGATATATATATATATATGTATAGATATATAGATATATATATATATAGATATATAGATATATATATATAGATATATATATATAGATAGATATAGATATATATATATATAGATATAGATATATAGATATCTATATATATATATATATATATATACACACATAAATGAGAGAGAGAGAGAGATTGGATCTCTATTCCCCTATCAGTCTTTCTCTCTCATCTGTCTCTCCACGTCTCTCTCCTTCTCTTTGCATATATCTGTATATCTCCGATTTTTTACTTACCTCTTTTTCTATGTATGTATGTTTCTATCTAGGATATACCCGGGTCTTTCCCTCCCCCTCCCCCTCCCTCTGTCTCTGCAGCCGAATCTGCGAAGAGTGGAATTTGCGAAAGAAATCGGTAAGAAGAATCGCATTTGATTGAATGGTGGCAATTCCGTTGGCAGAATCGCTGGTGCCTTTAACCTGGAGAATAAACGGGGCGAGCTCCAAGACAGACAACCAGTCTCCAAGACTTTCGCTAATGTTGCAAACCAATACAACATGGCCGACGGGTGATAAGGAGGCGGAGAAGGAGGAGCGAGGAAGGGGGGGGGGGCGGACAAACTTGGCAGATTCCTAGACACAGCGACACCTATGTGGGTAACATATTTCTTTTTTTTCTTCTTGTTTTTAATTTATTCCTTCTCCTCCAGTAAATCAGTCCGGAAGTTATTAACACGCCTTTCCCCCACCCTGACACAAAACAAAGTCTGACACAAGGATGGGAGCTCACTTGAATCTATTCGCACAGGCGTCCGGTACAGACCCTAACAAAGCCCGCTTAAAGTCAATATTTACTTGCCTCCCCACGAGGGCAAAGATAGACACAAGGTCGGTTTATAATGTGGGGAAAATTCAGCTCCCCAGAAAAGCTTACTTTTTAATTGGGGATGAAATTAAAATTGCCTCGGTCTAGAAGGATTCGTTCCGTCTGACCGATGACAGAACAGATACAGCACGTTAATCCTAGTCTGACGGTTTTCTTTCTCAATTTCCCAACCTTGGGGGTCAAGATACAATTGTGTGTGTATTTATTTAATTTCAAAACATCGACTGAAGAACAGTCACACTTAGCATTTTTAGCCCTATTAGCTTAATTTCCAATGTTTCCCCGAAACCGCAGGTACTAATGGACGATCAAACTAATGTATAGCGTTATTTTAAATACATGCTCTTAGCTACGTAATTGAGCACTTTAGTTATAATCGATATACAAAATAACACATTCCTCTCACTCTATATTTCTCTGAATAACATGTCGAGTTCTGCCGAATAAAGCTTATTTACACCAAATTAATATAGTCGAACGAATAAACCAAAATA
This sequence comes from Sepiola atlantica, assembly GCA_963556195.1. Taxonomy (NCBI): domain Eukaryota; kingdom Metazoa; phylum Mollusca; class Cephalopoda; order Sepiida; family Sepiolidae; genus Sepiola; species Sepiola atlantica. Next base: position 16,422,801 of record OY744554.1, on the reverse strand, counting down.
TCTTGGTTCAGCTTTAATGATGTGTTATATATATATATATATATATATATATATATATATATATATATATATATATATATAAAATAAGAATAATATTTTTTTGGAGGCGATAACAATGCGTTGTTAAAGTGACACATACGACACGTGGAATCGTAAAAACAAAACAAAGTGACAATATTGAAAAGTCAATAATTTTCAAAAATTTTTTTTTTATTTACCCGTGTATCGTTGTAAATAAAAAAATTTTTTTTTGAAAATTATTGACTTTTCAATATTGTCACTTTGTTTTGTTTTTACGATTCCACGTGTCGTATGTGTCACTTTAACAACGCATTGTTATCGCCTCCAAAAAAATATTATTTATACAATATACACAATGCTCCAAGCGAACTACAACATTCTTCTCATATATATATATATATATATATATATATATATATATAGGCCCCGCTTCTCTCATGACAAAGACTAAAAAACACAAAACTTCACCGTTGCAAGACCGCACGGGTCTTCTAGTGATATCATGCCACGATAAAAAAAGGAAAACAAATGTTACTATTTCCGGACGAGGCCTTTTTAGTCGAAACTTAGTTAAATTTAAAACAAAATATATGCGTTGTTTGGCTTCAAACCACAATTTATCATCCATAATAACCAACGCTTTCAAAACGAGGACTAACTATATATATATATGTGTGTGTGTGTGTGTGTGTACACATTATACAGGGTGGGCCAAAATAAGGGTCCTATCTTTAAATTTGAATAACTTGAATTTGAATAACTTCCACAAAATAAAAGTTAAACTCACCAAACTTTATGTGTGTGTAGACTGACCCTTCCGAGATTTTTTGAAATAAACAAAACAAATTTTAGCCGAAAACACTTCTTAAAACTTACAAAAGCTAAAGTATTGTTTTTTACACTGTTTTGAGTTTTTTAAGCAAAAATAATGTTTTCTAAATGAGGGTACGTTCCTTAGGACTAATACGGCTCATGCTTACTTCGGAAGGGGTCCTTTACTTATTCTAAAAAAAATAAAATTTTTAAATCAATAAATAAAAAAGTTATGAATTTTTAAAAATAGGACCCTTATTTTTGCCCACCCTGTATATACATAAACATTCAAAATGGTTTACACAAATCAATTCATGTTCCGGTGCTCTAGTGCACCTACCCGGGACCACAGATTCATAATAAAAACAAAAACAAAATTGTCAAAAAAAAAAAAAAGAAAAAAAGAAAAGGAAATCAGATGTTACGGCTCCAGGCAGTAGTGTTTCATAATAAGCAGCAGTTGTTAACTACGTCCTAACCCTTACCCTTACCCTAACCCATGACACTTTTTTCTGAACCACAACCAGCCGAATTTAAACTTGTTCAAATTTGAACTTATATATATATATATATATATATAATAATCCAGGTAACAATCCACAGGATAGTAATCCATAGAATTTCAACCGGGTTTATAAAAAGTGCTTTTATATATGCTTATTTTTATTTACACAGGCATGTAAAATATCTGCGACACTGGCATGTCGATGTTATAGATCAACAGCTGTTATAAACCGAGATTTCATCAGGCAGAGTTAAAATCCGATCTTAACCGTAGATCATATTTGGAAATAATGAAATGGAGAAAAAAGAAAAGGAATTTAAAATTTAAATTTTGAATGTCACGTGGTTGGGACCGTTAAGAATCAAAATAAACAAGTGATAATGTTAAAAATAATAACAAAATATTTTTGACATCATTATTTTTTAAATTTTTTTATATTAATATAAAATATAAAATAAAATAATTTTATTTTATTTTATAACATCGACATGTCAGTGTCGCAGATTTTGTACATGTCTGTGAAAAAAAATAATAATAATAATAATAATATATATATATATATATAGTCTCGGAAGTTTCTCAACCATTAAAACTATATAAACAAAAAAAAAATATATATATATATAAAAAAATATATATATATATATATAAAAACTTATAGTCTCAAGTCTTCCAGTGGAAAATCACTCATGTAAGTCAATTTATTTTTTACAGTTATTATATTAGTTAGTTTCTAAAACTATTTTAAGGGATCATCAGTTGTTTACCATGACAAACTGTTTCGGGAATTTAATATATATATATATGAAAATCATTATTATATATATACATATTTTTTTTTTATTGAATTCTCAGTAATGAAATTAAGTGGTAAATTTGATGGCTTGGATTATCCCAGAAAAAAAATTAATTGTGCCAACAGAAAAAAAATAAAAGTAAAATAAAAAGTTTATGAAAGTAATAATCAGAGTAATATGAGAGACGGCGGTGGTGGGGGTTGGGGGGGGGGGCTAAAAAAATAAAATAAAACGGCATGATTAAATCCTCAAATAAATAATAAACTCCCTTCATCTTGATTAATTTATACTTAGCAACAACATAAAATGATTGCCAATAATAGAGAGAGAGAGGGGGAAGGGAGAGAGAGGGGGAGGGAGAGAGAGAGGGGAGGGAGAGAGAGAGGGGTGGGAGAGAGAGAGGGGGAGGGAGAGAGAGAGGGGGAGGGAGAGAGAGAGGGGGAGGGAGAGAGAGGGGGAAAACAAGATAGGATCTTAAAGACAGCGTTTCATGTCCAGCACAGAAGCAAAATGGCGATGCCCTACGTACAAGCCGGGGCGGTGAGGATGCGGAGGGCAGGGTGTCGCTTTAAAACCGTTGGAACTACACGATGGAGTTAAAACGGTCATAAAAATAACGGCGTGGCGTTCGGAACAAAAAAAAGCCAATAGCAATACGTGTGTATATAACTTGCAATAAAAAACTATTAATAATCGATCGGGCTCGGTGTCGGTCTCGCTGTCTAGTTAGAGCTTCGCCATTTCGGGTCCGATTGCAAGTAACCGAAGAAAGACGTGGACGGGAAAGGTTAACAGCGAAAAAGAAACCTAACGGAAGAAAACGGAAATTTAAGACGCAAGAGAAAATAAAGAGTTACTTACAAAAAAAGTAAACCTCGACACAAAAGGAACCGACTTTACAGGGGGAAAAAGAAAAGAAAGAACCTAACAGGGAAAAAAAGAAAAGAAAGAACCTAACAGGGGAAAAAAAGAAAAGAACCTAACAGGGAAAAAAAGAAAAAAAAAAGAACCTAACAGGGGAAAAAAGAAGAGAAAGAACCTAACAGGGAAAAAACGAAGAGAAAGAACCTAACAGGGAAAAAAAGAAGAGAAAGAACCTAACAGGGAAAAAAAGAAGAGAAAGAACCTAACAGGAATAAACAGAAAAGAAAGAACCTAACAGGAATAAACAGAAAAGAAAGAACCTAACAGGGAAAAAAAGAAAAAAAAGAACCTAACAGAAAAAAACAGAAAAGAAAGAACCTAACAGGGAAAAAAAGAAAAGAAAGAACATAACAGGGAAGAAAAGAAAAGAAAGAACCTAACAGGGAAGAAAAGAAAAAAAAAGAACCTAACAGGAATAAACTTAAAAGAAAGAACCTAACAGGAATAAACTTAAAAGAAAGAACCTTACAGGAATAAGCAGAAAAGAAAGAACCTAACAGAAGAAAAAAAGAAAAGAAAAGAAAGAACCTAACAGAAGCAAAAAAGAAAAGAAAAGAACCTAACAGAAGCAAAAATGAAAAGAAAAGAACCTAACAGGAATAAGAAAAAAGAAAGAAGCTAACAGAAAAAAAAGAAAAGAAAGAATAAAAAGAAAAGAAAGAACCTAACAGAAAATAAAAGAACCTAACAGGAAAAAAAAAGAAAAGAACCTAACAGGGGGAAAAAAAAGAACCTAACAGGAAAAAAAGAAAAGAACCTAACAGGAAAAAAAGAAAAGAACCTAACAGGAAAAAAAAAAGAAAACAGAACTTAACAGGAAAAAAAAGAAAAAAGAACCTAACAGGAATAAAAAAGAAAAAAGAACCTAACAGGAAAAAAAAGAAAAGAACCTAAAAAGAAAAGAAAAGAAAGAACCTAACAGAAATATACAAGAGAAAAGAAATGGCCAAACAGAAAACAAAAGAAAGGACCTTACAGAAATATAACACAGAAACGGAACGACCTAACAGAAAAAGAAACAAAAAGCATCTAACAGAAAAAAATGAAACATGGATAGAGAGAGATAGAGAGAGAGAGAGAGAGAGAGAGAGAGAGAGAGAAAGAAAGAAAAGAAAGACAAGAGAAAGAGAAGAGAAAAAGAAAGGGGCGAGAGAGAAGAGAGGGGCGAGAGAGAAGAGAGGAGCGAGAGAGTAGGGAAGAGGGGGAAGAGAGAGAGAGAGAAAAGGATGAGGATGAGGAGAGAGAAAAGGAGGAGGTGGAGGAGAAGGAGAGAGAAAGAGTCACAAAAACGGAAGAGAGACAGAGAGCTAGAGCAAGGAAATGAATATGACTTTGTATGCCATATGAGCGTCTTCCCGAAATAACTTGCTAAGTGCTACATTTCGCTGATAGATAGGGACACCAATGAGAAGAATAGTGAAGATGTTATTTCCAACCCGAACCCCCAGCACTAACCCTAACCTTCGCCTCGAAGACGGTAATTTCTGGAGGCCAAGAAGGAAAACGACGACGACGACGACGACGACGAAGCAGTGGCAGGTCTACCGAAGTCTACTTGTCTGCAAAGGGGTTGGTTTCGGAAGCCTAAAGTCTGCAGCACAGGAGGCGCCCACCGGTCCCCGCCCTCGCCAAACGCATGCTATCGAGCTCCCCCTGTAGCCGCGGTTCTCGGGCAAACCCAGCCATTGGCGTGGCACTGACGTATAGCTTCTGATTTTGACCCAACTAAAGAGGAAACGGAGGGAGTCGATCGTCAATCTCCCATCTATCAACTGGATGATCCAACAACAGAATACCCTGTTAGCAAGACACCCACCTCCCCCAGGGCGCCCCCAGCCGACCTTTTTAGATGCACGCTCGTGTTTCTCTGAGGGGCTTTGTCTGTCAATCTGTCACACATACGTTTGAAATTGCATATCCGTATGTATGTTACACTAAAGTCCGACTGTTACACTTAGGTTTCAAATCGCATTTTCTTCCGACAATTACATGTTTCAAAGAACTTTTCCGACTGTCTGTCACATGCATTCCACGTTAGCGTGTTACACTCACGTCTATACTAAGTGTTTCGTCTGTCTGTGACAATTACATTTAACATTGAATTCCCGTCAGCGTGTTACACTCAAGTCTAAAAGTTTTTTATTCTGTCTGTGACAATTACATTTGAAATTGAATTCCCCAGTCAACGTGTTACACTCACGTCTAAACAAAGGTTTTCGTCTGTCTGTGACAATTACATTTGAAATTACAATCCCTGTCAGTGTGTTACATTCACGTCTAAACAAAGGTTTTCGTCTGTCTGTGACAATTACATTTGAAATTGAATTCCCCAGTCAGTGTGTTACATTCACGTCTAAACAAAGGTTTTCGTCTGTCTGTGACAATTACATTTGAAATTGCAATCCCTGTCAGTGTGTTACATTAACGTCTAAACAAAGGTTTTCGTCTGTCTGTGACAATTACATTTGAAATTACAATCCCTGTCAGTGTGTTACATTAACGTCTAAACAAAGGTTTTCGTCTGTCTGTGACAATTACATTTGAAATTGAATTCCCCAGTCAGTGTGTTACATTCACGTCTAAACAAAGGTTTTCGTCTGTCTGTGACAATTACATTTGAAATTGCAATCCCTGTCAGCGTGTTACATTCACGTCTAAACAAAGGTTTTCGTCTGTCTGTGACAATTACATTTGAAATTGAATTCCTCAGTCAGTGTGTTACATTCACGTCTAAACAAAGGTTTTCGTCTGTCTGTGACAATTACATTTGAAATTGCAATCCCTGTCAGCGTGTTACATTCACGTCTAAACAAAGGTTTTCGTCTGTCTGTGACAATTACATTTGAAATTGCAATCCCTGTCAGCGTGTTACATTCACGTCTAAACAAAGGTTTTCGTCTGTCTGTGACAATTACATTTGAAATTGCAATCCCTGTCAGCGTGTTACATTCACGTCTAAACAAAGGTTTTCGTCTGTCTGTGACAATTACATTTGAAATTGCAATCCCTGTCAGCGTGTTACATTCACGTCTAAACAAAGGTTTTCGTCTGTCTGTGACAATTACATTTGAAATTGAATTCCCCCGTCAGTGTGTTACATTCACGTCTAAACAAAGGTTTTCGTCTGTCTGTGACAATTACATTTGACATTTGAAATTGCAATCCCTGTCAGTGTGTTACATTCACGTCTAAACAAAGGTTTTCGTCTGTCTGTGACAATTACATTTGAAATTGCAATCCCTGTCAGTGTGTTACACTCACGTCTAAACAAAGGTTTTCGTCTGTCTGTGACAATTACATTTGAAATTGCAATACCTGTCAGTGTGCTACACTACAGTCCGAACTAGCTTTTTCGTCCGACTGTTATACAGGGTGGGCCAAAATAAGGGTCCTATCTTTAAATTTGAATAACTTGAATTTGAATAACTTCCACAAAATAAAAGTTAAACTCACCAAACTTTATGTGTGTGTAGACTGACCCTTCCGAGATTTTTTGAAATAAACAAAACAAATTTTAGCCGAAAAACACTTCTTAAAACTTACAAAAACTAAAGTATTGTTTTTTACACTGTTTTGAGTTTTTTAAGCAAAAATAATGTTGTCTAAATGAGGGTACGTTCCTTAGGGCTAATACGGCTCATGCTTGCTTCGGAAGGGGTCCTTTACTTATTCTAAAAAAAAAAAAAAAAAAAAAAATCAATAAATAAAAAAGTTATGAATTTTTAAAAATAGGACCCTTATTTTTGCCCACCCTGTACATAGGTTTGAAATTGGATTTTCCTCAGTTCATAACATTTACATGTGAAACATTTTCCCGTTGATCCGTTACATTTCAGTTTTTTGTCGCTTTAAGCTGGAATGGACGTATCTGAACCGCCTTCCTATTTTTCTGTTTTGATTGAATTAACAGTAAAAGATAGGGAGGCTGAAATGATCGTCGTTGTAGTAACGACAGACCAAAATCTAAGTAAGCGGGGTGGGTAGGTAGCTAGCCCTGTTCTACCGTCTTGTACACTCTTCCCCTACACACGGACACTTCAATGAAAAATAGACGAAGAAACTAATTCTAAAGAATAATTTAGACATTTGTTTTGACCAGATATAGCGATATATATATATATATATATATATATATATATATATATATATATATATATATATTATTAAAAATAACCGACAATTTTTGTCTGGTTATTTTAGTGTTGATCCCTTCAATTTTCCGGATTAAAATCTTAATCTCGGAAGGAAATTGGCTGATGAAACTGCCATAGTGTACATGTTGGTCCAGAGTACTTTCTGACCCGTCTGAGTCCATCGTCAGTGGAATAATGACAAACAGGTAAAGACCTGGAGTGAGATTTATAATTAATTATGGCGGGAAAATTTAACTATGTTTATTAGGTATTATAAGCATTTAAGTATATTAGTACTAGTGTTAAAATTAATCTTGTTAATAGCAGGTTTTTTAGTTTTAATGAGTAAAGCTTCTAGTATGTGGAGTTTTTGTGTATTAGTATTATGTTCTAGGATTTTAGTATTGTCTACGAGAAGTTTTCGGATTTGCGAAGGGATCAACACTAAAATAACCAGACAAAAATTGTCGGTTATTTTTAATAATACGTGTCTTAAAGAAAAAATGCTGCCTCGATACACACACACACACATATATATATATATATATATATATATATATATATATATATATATATATATATATATATATATATATATATATATATACTAGCAGAGCTACCCGGTGTTGCCCAGGTTAGAGTATAGGATAGCATCATATGTAACATCATGGTAGGGAAATTTACTTTAACAGCAACCTTTTGTCTGTCAGCTAGATATCTTACTCACCGAGCTATTCATATATATGTTACTACTCTTAAACTAACGCTAATAAATACATTAATTTCATTGTGTAACATGTTTGAAAATTGTCATTAGCTCTTTTTAAGGGGCAGCCAGAGACGCAACAATACTTCCATTGTGTCTACATGCAAATTGTGCATGTGAATACAATTATATTGAAAGTACACTTTCTAGTATGTCTTCGTTTTTAGAGACAGACATGCACAGACAGAGATGTGTTCTCCTTGATATATATATATATATATATATATTTGAATCAAAATGAAAACCATTTTCAGTGGAAGGGTTGTGTCCCCGGGGACCCTCTTAATATTATCAAAATTTGCTGAAATTTTCGGAATAGACATCATTTTTGGTCATTTACCTATGATTTAAATTTCATTTGAATCTAAGGGAAAACAGTTTTCAGTGGGGGCAGCGTTGAAGTGATATATTTCTTATATAGCTTATGAGCTTCACTAAGAGGTCAGTAGTCCACATGCCAATTTTCAAGCAATTCTGTCCAGCGGTTTGGGTGAACATAAGACACAAAGATCAGGCGGACACACACACAGTTACTATTATATATATATATTAGATTTATTGAATGTGAGATGATATATATAATTACTTCCACAATCAGAAAACGCCGCAGCCCACAACCTATGAAAAGAAACAAACCGGAAGTCCTAGACCCGAGTTTCGCCCTCCTTTGGGCTCATCAGTAGAACACATCCGAACTCAGGATTCGAAAGCCGAGTCACTTGCATGGTAAGCGAGTACTCTGCCACTGAGCTAAAAAAAATCCTACTTGTGAGACATCGGCCTGGGTTCATAGTAGTTGGATGACTACACCCCTTGTTGAAAAGAGTAGGTAAAATTCCACAGTCGGTCATCGCCGCGGTTCGCTTAATCTGTGTAAATTAATAGACATTCTTGTATGTGGCGAGGTAGCTCAGTGGCAGAGTACTCGCTTACCATGCAAGTGACTCGGGTTTCGAATCCTGAGTTCAGATGTGTTCTACTGATGAGCCCAAAGGAGGGCGAAACTCGAGTCTAGGACTTCCGGTTTGTTTCTTTTCATAGGTTGTGGGCTGCGGCGTTGTCTGATTGTGGAAATAATTATATATATATATATATATATATATATATATATGAATAAACTGGGGATAAAATGATCCGTCGTAATGGAAAATGAAAGAGGAAAGCCAAAAGCTATGTTATTTATGTATTCATCAACGTTTCGTCTTTATTGAAAGACTTCCTCAGGATGAAGAAAAACAATGTAAAAAAAAGTTATGCAGAATATTAATTTTGATTTGGTATAAAATGTTCAGATTTGGGCATGGCTGTAGATCCGAATAAGCAGACAATGAAAATCATGATTTTAGAGATGGCGTTATCGCCAGCAGTCTGTCTCATTCGAAGGACGCGAACATGAATCATCCCATTCATATTCGACAGACTAATAATTTTTTCGTATTTAACTTATTCTAACAGATTGGGGGAGCGGGTGCTAGCTCGGGTGGGGGCACACTCTAAAAAAAATGGGCCCATGTTACTTACCGGGTTGCTGGGAATATATTTTCAAAAATTCATAATGATCTGTTCATTAGTTTAGAAGATTATCTTGTACATAGGCATGCCAATATATGCACATACCTAACTAATTTTGGATATTATTCATCCAGGGCAACGCCAATCAAGAATATACAAACTTTGTGGATGTTTGTTTTGTACTTTCGAATTTTAGCTCGAAATACTCAAAGACAACTTTTATTTATATAATAGATTTATATATCATATATACACACACACGTGTGTGTGTGTGTAGTTCTATCTATTTGGTTCTTGTTGTCTGTCATGTCAGTTTCTCCCAAACCCAAACCGCTGTTGTCTCGTCCATTGTGTCCGGGTGGTGGTGTCCGCGGCCGAATTCACTTCAAACCCGGAAATGCTGCAGCCTTTCGGCCAGGATGTTGTCCTCCCCGGTCCTAATCCAAACCAACCAACTCGACTACCCAGTGCCAAATAACGGTTAATCGGGTCTTTGTGTGCGTGTGTGAAAGAGAAGGCGAAGAGAAAGTGAGAGAGATTGGAACAGAGAGAGAGAGAGATTGGAACAGAGAGAGAGAGAGAGAGAGAGAGAGATTGGAACAGAGAGAGAGAGAGAGAGATTGGAACAGAGAGAGAGAGAGAGAGAGAGAGAGAGAGAGAGAGAGAGAGATTGGAACAGAGAGAGAGAGAGATTGGAACAGAGAGAGAGAGAGAGGAGAACGTTTCTGGTTGAGGTGCTTCGGAGGGGGTTCGGGGGCGGGGGCACACTCGAGCGAAGGCTGAAACACAATAGCTGTTCTGGCGAGGCAGCAAGAAGCGACGTCAGAAAGGACAGCCTCTTCGATGGCTTACTGCCATTGTGTCTTCCATCTAATGATAGATTCCTCGGAACTGCCCCAGGTCTGGGGGGGAAAAACGAGTCCCTGCCCTCCAACCACTACGTACATACTCGACTAGTGAATAGCTTTCTTTTTTTTTCTTCTACTTTTTAAATACACCCTGCATTTCTTTTTTAATGTTAAACACAACGCTTGCATCTTCAGGCACCATCATGTGGTCGCCACGCCCGGAAATGACCCAGATATTTTGCATTATTAGAAAAAAAATAATATAAAAATAAATAAGTGAAATGAATTAAAAGAAAAACATACATACGAATACATACACACACACACACATAAGTCAGTTCATATTATATTCCAATAACCATGGTTTCATTATTTTTATTTTTTCACATTTCCAAAAAACATAACATTTCTGTAAGATATATTTTTTACGGTCCGTTACATTTGTCTTGTGCCAAACAACATTTTTATGTCAATATCGTCTCTGCAACACTAGAAAATCATCAGAAAAATTCATAAAGAGTAAAAAGTTCTTGGAATAAAGTTATGTTTTTTGGAAATGTGAAAAAATAAAAATAATAAAATAAAACCATGGTTATTGGAATATAATATGAACTGACTTATATTTTCTCTGTTATCAATAATTGACAATCATCGAGCTGAATCTTTTAAGGAGACTACAAAGTAAATGGAACTGATAGTATATGCTAATACATATATTGTCATTAATAATTATATATATATATATATATATATATATATATATATATATGGGAGTAAATATTAAATCAAAATTTCAGACAAAATGGGAAAATGGTTAAGTAAAAGTGGACAAACAGTGTAACATTCAGGAACATAACGCATCATTAAAGTTGGACCAAGATATTTCGGTCGAAGGATTCCGACCATATTCATTTAACCAAATAAATATGGTCGGAATCCTTCAATCAACATATCTTGGTCCAACTTTAATTATGCGTTTGTGTCCTGATTTTTACTGAATCTTACTGTTTGCCCACTTTTCCAGGGTTCGAGTCCTGCGACCGGTATGAATAATCATCCATACACTGACGATTCCCGTAAGGACGAAACGTATACGTATGTAGATAAAAACAAATATTTATAATTATCTGTCCCCCCATGTAAACTGGGCACTGTAGTGAGCAGTATTAACACAGCCGTCATCCTAGCTTAAAATTCGCGTTCCTTCAGCAGTTGAACACTTTCTTGATGGCTGCCTTTAATAGGTTTAATCTCTCGCTGATATATCGGGTTGTTGATAATGGCCGCGTCGGAATTTGAGTTATAAACATGACTCGTGTTCCGGGGTTCGAGTTCTGCGACCGGTATGAATAATCATTTCTACACTGACAATTTCTGTAAGGATGAAAATATTTTCTTTCGTTATTGTTCTACCATGTTATTGAGAATATAATAATGTACTTCGCGACAATCTATTTTGAAAAATTACTTAGTCCGGCCCAGACAACTTATAGTATGAAACATTTCTATCCTCTTCTGACAAGCCAATTTTCATTAGTCATTATCCTACCATGTTGTTGTGAATATAATAACACACATCGTTACAATTTATTTCAAAACTGAAAACAAACAACTTATATGTAACATTTTAAACTAAACATTTACAACTTTTTTTTACATCAGCAAAGGGAATAACTCATATTTTAATTGATTAATATAATAAGAGTTGTATGATAATAGATACATCTAAGATATATAGTTATCTTGTGAGATTTTAAAAGTTGGACCTAAATAGCATTTAAGCTGACAAATCAAACTTTGCTTCTGACTTGGAAATTTTTATTTGTTATTGTTGTACAATGTTATTGGCAATATAATAACGTACTTTGCAATAATTTTAAATCTTAATCCTGCCCAGACATTTGGCAATGTTAGATTCCGACACTAAATGGTTTCCAAAGAGTTGATATGCCCCAACACAGATAAAAAAAGATCTCTTATTTAGCCTGTCATATTGGTAAAATAGGGTTTATAGACTTTGCTTTTTATTGATAATCATTAAACGAGTCATGTTTATAACTCAAAGTTTGATTTGTCAGTTTAAATACTATTTAGGTCTGACTTTGGAAATCCAACAATATTACATCTTCAGTTCGTATTTGAATCTCTCAAGAAGTTTCATTTTTTTTTAAATTTACATTTAAATTTTCGATTTTTCAGTGTCTTTTTTTACCGACAGCTGCCTTTATCTTCAAATCGATCGTCTACAAATTCTTGTTATAAACGTAATCAAATTTTGTTTATTCCAATAATCATTTTCAATCCTTTGATATGCCCCAACACAGATTAAAAAAAGCTCCTTTCCTTCAACAACTACAAGAAGCCTCTCCAACCACCGATTGCCATGGCAAATAACACCCTACCTGAGAGTTCATCATTCAAACTCCTTGGCCTAACCTTCACAGGTAACATGAATTGGAACACATACATTGAAGACATTGCCAAGGCTGCCGCAAAGAAGGTTGGCTCCCTCTACCGTGCTAGTGGACTCCTTACACCTGACATTATCCTGTATCTCTACAAAGCCACCATTCGCCCATGCATGGAGTATTGTTGCCTCATCTGGGCTGGTGCATCATCTACTAGTCTCTCCCTCCTTGACAAAGTCCAAAAAAGAGTAGTCAACCTAATAGGTCCCTCACTGTCAGCTAAGCTCCAGTCCCTGTCCCATCGCCGCAATGTAGCATCCTTGTGTTTGTTTTACAAATACTTCAATGGATTATGCTCCGATGAGTGTGCTGCTCTGGTGCCCCCTCGACGTAAATTCACTAGACTAACTCGACATTCTACTAAATCTCATTCATTCACTGTGGAGGTCCCCAGATGCCGGAGAGCATTCTACTCAAATAGCTTCTTTCCTCGTGCTGCTGGCCTCTGGAACTCCCTCCCTGCCCCCTGTTTCCCCGACAGTACTGACATGCAGAAATTTAAAACTAATGTAAACAGACATCTCGCTGCTCAGATCCCAATTTAAGCTGAACCACCAATCCTTCCCCCCCTTTTCCTTTTTTCTCAGTAGCCCCTTACGTTTACAGTGGCGGCCTGCCTTGTTTGGGGTGAACCATGTAAAAAAAAAAAAAAAAAAAAAAAATATTCGTCATCATTCAACTGACAACCCATATTCATCTCATTAACCATCATCCTCGAGTGGCTGTTGGCCTTGATAAGCGATGACTGATTAGTAATTAATTTTTTTCAAAACTAATATTAAGTTGTTTTTTTTTTATTATTAACTTTCGTCCACCCCAAATAAGGCACAAGGCCACTGAAACATAAGGGGGCGACTGTGAATTAGCGGCATCCTAAGTAGGGAGTTGTGCAGCGAGATGCTTGTTCATATTACATTTAAACTTTTGCGTGTTTGAAGAATCAGGGAAACAGGAAACAGGAAGAAAATTCCAAAAGCTAGCAGTTCGAGTAAAGGAGCTATTAAAATAGACCCCTTCCCTGAACATCTAGAGGACCTTTCTACTGAAGGTTGGGATCTTGCTGATTGACGGATTGGTCGGGGGTATCTACGTGGAGGGAGCACCAGTGCAGCAAGTTTATCGGAGCACATTCTATTAAAATACTTGTAATTAATTAAAACTAAACAAAAACTAAAACAAATTTGAAACCCTCTTCTTTGGGGGCGCGGGGTGGTGGTGGGTGGGGGATAAAGATTAAATAAATAAAAAATAAATAATCAGAAAATTTTCCCATTTTTTTTTTTCTTTTGTAAATATTTGTTTTCGATTTTTTACCAAGCCAAGCCCGACCATTTTTTTTGTTTGTTTTCAATTTAAGATTTTTTTTTGGTGTCGATTTTTATCTGAATTCGATTTTATTTAATTTATTTATTTATATTCGTATTTTTTCCAATTATTTTTTTCTATCATTTCTTTTCTTTTCCTTTCTGTTTTGTCCCGTTTTAATTAAAATTTTCAAAAATGACAAAAAACAAAAATGTTTTCCATTACTGATAAGATGATATCACTCCCCTCCCCCCCCCAAAAAAAGGACAGACACCAAATAAAACTAAATATATAAAATAATAATAAGCGTTCATATAATGAAGATTGTGTGTCTGTATGTTTGCTACCCAAACTCTTTTTATCGTTATGTGTGCAAGTATATATTCGTTATTGTTCTTATATAGCAGAGACCTGCGCGAACTACGGCGAATGGACGATATAATTTGCCGCCATCGTTGCCACATGTACCGACGACAAAATAAGTAAATAAAAACACCATCGACCATCACCGCCAAGGCAACAAGCAGGACATTCGTTCTAACCTTAAACCCTCTCTCTCGAAACTGACATGCTGTTTTTAAAAGCCTTCATATCTGATGCAACGACAACTCGAATAGCCACTCGAACGCGGGAAAAATATCAGTTTGAAAAAGGGTGAGTGTACCAAACTCCCCCCCCCTCTCTCTTGACATGTGTATCTTACGTTCTCTGCTAGACTGTCCCCCCCCCCACTCATATTCTTTCTGTCTTGTAATCTTTTGGTTTGTTTGTACGTATATTATATATATATATATATATATATATATATATATATATATAAATTTCTCACTATCTCTCTTTCCCTCTAATATTTATTTCTATAGACTCCCGGTCTCTCTGAGCCCTGTTTATCTTATTCCCACCACTGACCTCTCTATCCCTCTTTTTTCTTATCTACCGGTTTCTTAAATATATATATATATATATATATATATATATATATATATAGAGAGAGAGAGAGAGAGAGAGAGAGAAAGAGATAGAGAGAGATGTTACATTATGACGGGCCCTGTATTTTGAAAACGGGTAAAGTAGCTAGTATGAATTATGAACTGGGTGAAAGAAATAGGATGAAGTGCAAAATTAGGTGCATTGATAATTTGGGACAAACAAAATGATTCATTCTGGGAATCATAACATACTGGATGTATGCTGGTCGAGATGAAACGCTCGCATCAAAAAGGTTAGACAAAAAGCGATATTGAGTTCTGTTATGACATTCGTTGAAGGGTCAAAGGGCTCTAACGTCACAGATCCCTGGTGAGAAATTAGCTTTCTAGACAGTTCACCATGAAGGCGCAATGGACAGACGTCCATAAACTGAGCTTTGCAATGCACAGAGTTGGGGTGACATCGCCAGATATGGGCTAAGACGTAGAGTAAGATCCCAAAGGCGGGACAAGAAAATAGCCGATTGCATCCGTCACATTTCCACCAAAGCAGTATGAAAGAAAAACAGAGTTTGAGTGAACGAACCGACGAATGGGAATCTCTTCGATTGAAGTCTGGAATAAACGAATGGAATCTCTCTCAAAATGTCTTGTCTCCGAACGTTTTTGTCTCCGTGCATGAAAACAGAGTTTAACCACAAGACAGGTACATCACTACGATCACGAGTCAGAAACGGAGATGAGTGTGCCAGCAAACCCACGACCAACAGTGAGAAATAAAATGTAAGGTAACTTTTTTTTTTGGGGGGGGGGGGAGGATAACATTTTTTGGGGGTCCTAATCTGTAAAACTGAGAAAACTAAAAATCGAAAGAAAAAATGAGCAATGCTGAATTTGATATGCCTAACGAACAATGTTTTAAGTGTTTAAATGAGATACAATGTTTAATGTAAAACGGTTAATGAACTATGTTTAATGGGAAGAGAATTTAAAAAAGAACTATGTTTAAAAAGAAAAAGGTTTTAATAACGAGAAGTGGTTAAAAAGTCATGTGTAATAGGTTGACAATTTGAAGGCTTAAAATCGCCCTAAGGTGTATTAAAAGTGCCCGTTAAAAATGTCGCTTAAAAGTGCCTTACAAAAAGTGTTAAAAAAGGTTGAACACGCTTCTAAACTTTCGTATACTTTTGTGTTTTGAGAAGCGTTTAACAGACTTTTCGTGGCTTTAATTTTCATGTGTGTTATGCACCAAGTACGTTTTTGGGACCGTAATCAATTGTTTGATTGGTTTAAGAGAACTGCCGCGGTCCCAGCAGGAGTGGTGGCTATGTAACAGAGAGAGAGAGAGAGGGGCACAATATTTGTTTTCGGTCTTTCTTCAAAGATATCAAAAATAGTAATAGTTATACCAATTCAATGGCCAATGCAATTCTGGCTATATTGGGCGAACTACACTACATTTGGACACCCGAATAAACCAGCATATCCCTTGTGCTTAAGTGTTTCTTCTGGAAACGATCTTTGGACTTCTGATGAGCTTCATGGATAAAAGTTATTAAAAATACATGTCTATCCATGGTTGTTTATATATGCGCGAAACGGACTGTAAAATACACCTAATTGTTTATATTTGGGAAAATATAATAACTTGGTAATTTAGTGTACTATTGTTTATATATATATATATATATATATATATATATATATATATATATATATATATATATATATAGCATTAGATAATGTGAAAGAATAAAATAAGGTGCGAATCAAATTTTATTACAATTCAAAGTTCAAGCAAAGTAATTGAAAGTCCTTAACTCATGAGTTTTCAAAGAAAATCTTCTCCTCAGAGGACCATTACCGCAATGACATTACTATATATATATAAGAAATTCGAAAAGCATAATGTATTTTTTAAATAAATACAGTTATTTATTTTAAGGGCTAAGCTTTCAGAATAATGTTCTATTCAAAGCGCCTATTTGTTTCATCTTACTAGTATTTACCTTATTTGTATGGGCCTCCCGTGGATACAGTAAAATATACGCCCGATATTGTTGACGTGTGTTTTCAAAGGAAAGTCTTGTTTTGATGTGTCCCGCGTGGTTAACGCTAAATATGATACTAAAATGGACTTAGCTGGTTTTTTTTCTTAATGTACTAACTAGTCTCTGCTTATCATAGGACAAAGGCCACTCGAGGATAAAGGTTAAACACTTTACTGTTAAACAGCTTAAGCACTTTACTGCTGTTTATCCGATCATCAGAAGTGTGTATATCTGATATCAATTATGAAGATGAATCCGTGAAACTGCAGTAAATTATTAAAACTAAGAGCATTTTATTATCATTTATTACTCATATAGCTCTATGCAATGTGATATCGAGCACTTTATTTATTTAAGATCGGCTCTCTCAGTTCGGGTTTCTCAAGATTTTGATGGATTTGTTTCCTTAACCGCTTTTTTTTTTAATCCGCCATGATCATTGGTTTCACGCCGTAAGCGATGTATTAGATGATTAACAAGTTTAAGGGTGTCATTGTTTTGTTACCTTCAGTTTTGAATAACCGTTCGGCACGAAACTGCTGCAGGTCAATTTTTGCTTTTGCTCTCTCTTTTCTCTCTCTCATTTTTCTCTCTTTTTTTTTCTCTCTCTCTCTCTCTCTGGTCGAAAGACGAGACGCAAAAAAGAGGCGCAGTCGGTAATGTTGAGAAAAAGCTCTGTCCGTCAAGCTGTCAAATAAAGTGACATCTACCCCATCGGTCAAGTTAAAAGGGGGTA
>OY744554.1:16389993-16394993 GCA_963556195.1 Sepiola atlantica | reverse complement strand
CAAAGTGTATTTATTTTGTATTATACGACAAGATGCACCTCACGAAGGTGAGAGGTTACATCGGTCGAAACGTTGTGAAAAAAACATCCAATATGAGAACAGTAGTCCGAATAATACAAATTATCAATCCTCATCTCAAATATTCCAAAACGTGTATGATTATTTTTATTTACACAGACATGTACAAAATCTGCGACACTGGCATGCCGATGTTATCGATCAACATCTGTTATAAACTGAGATCGTATTTAACTCTGCCTGATGAGATCTCAGTTTATAACAGCTGTTGATCGATAACATCGACATGCCAGTGTCGCAGATTTTGTACATGTCTGTGTAAATAAAAATAATCATACACGTTTTGGAATATTTGAGATGAGGATTGATAATTTGTATTATTCGGACTGCTGTTCTCATATTGGATGTTTTTTTCACAACGTTTCGACCGATGTAACCTCTCACCTTCTTGATGGGCATCTTGTCGAATAATACCAATAATAAAAAATAAATACATTTTGCTCGTTAATAGTGAAGTATTTTCCATTGTTGTCAAATAATAAACCTTCATTCATTCATATATATATATATATATATATATATATATATATATATATATAAAAAGATTTTGTTTATGTAGACTTTTTTTAATGTTTTGTCATGGAGAAGCCCCCCTTCCACAGCACTTCAAACCCAATCCTTCAATAATCATATATTTAATATTGAGCACTTTTTATAAGCCCGGTTAAGATTCATTGGATTCCTATCCTGTGGATGTTTACCTTGTATGTATTTATATATATATATATATATATATATATATATATATATATATATATATATATATATATCCGTCCAAAAAGTTAGCGAGTAAAAACTGTCGGACAAATCCATTTAAGTATTTAGGGAAATTGAGAAAGCAAATAGCAAGTGAGACAAGCTCCCTCGTCTTTAATCCGTTTCCATAATGAGACGTTTTCTTTTTGCTTTTCTATATCGATTTATGCGTTTTTTCTTTCCTGTTTTTAACTTTCTAAGTTGAGACGTTTTCTTTCTTATTTTTAAACCTTTTTTTTTCACTTCACCAATTTATAGCTTATTTTATACGAATATGAATATTACTAGTGGAGCATGATTCTTTTTTTCTGTCATTTTTGACGAAGGATGTACACTAATGAAGGATGTACACTAATGAAGGATGTACACTAATGAAGGATGTACACTAATGAACGATGTACACTAATGACCGATGTACACTAATGACCGATGTACACTAATGACCGATGTACACTAATGACCGATGTACACTAATGAACGATGTACACTAATGACCGATGTACACTAATGAACGATGTACACTAATGACCGATGTACACTAATGAACGATGTACACTAATGACCGATGTACACTAATGACCGATGTACACTAATGAACGATGTACACTAATGAACGATGTACACTAATGACCGATGTACACTAATGACCGATGTACACTAATGAACGATGTACACTAATGACCGATGTACACTAATGAACGATGTACACTAATGACCGATGTACACTAATGACCGATGTACACTAATGAACGATGTACACTAATGAACGATGTACACTAATGACCGATGTACACTAATGAACGATGTACACTAATGAACGATGTACACTCGTAATATAATGCTAGAGAATTGGTGTTTGCCGATAAATGAAAATACGTTTTATTGTAGGTTTCTCAACAAATATTTTGCTCTTCTGTAGAAAAGTCACTAATAGAAAAATTATTTTTACAAAAAGAAAAATTATTTTTACAAAAAGAAAAATTATTTTTACAAAAAGAAAAATTATTTTTACAAAAAGAAAAATTATTTTTACAAAAAGAAAAATTATTTTTACAAAAAGAAAAATTATTTTTACAAAAAAAAAATCCCGCCAGTCATGCGCAGTGCGCGCACACGCTCATGGCATACGTTTGTGAATCCTGTCTGGACATGCTTCAGTTTGGGGTCATGTTTAGGCTATACAAAATGTTGTCGTCTTTGGTTATTTTGTTTTACGGCATATCAACTCTTTTGGGGTTATTTAATGCCAAATCCGGTTATTTTGGTAAATTTTTTATATTTCAAGTTCG
Source organism: Sepiola atlantica (assembly GCA_963556195.1). Lineage (NCBI taxonomy): Eukaryota > Metazoa > Mollusca > Cephalopoda > Sepiida > Sepiolidae > Sepiola > Sepiola atlantica. Next base: position 16,392,870 of record OY744554.1, on the reverse strand, counting down.
TTATATCTTCAGATATTTATTTATTGTGTTTTGTTTGGTTGCTTTGTAGAGGAAAGTTGTTGCTTTTGGCTTTGCAGAACATGGTTGAGTTTTGCAAAGGGAAAGGAAAAAAACAATAACATCAATGTTTGGTGCATTTGTGGTCAGGAAACCGGTATCTTCAGACAACCTGATCTGGTAGCACCAGTGTACAAAATGTGGAATAAACACCACTGTGGAACGCATGGCGGTATCGTGTACAGTTATTTGTATGAGTTTATGTGGAGGCAGAAATATAAGGGAAACGCCCTTTTTATGCAAATGCTAAATTCCATGAATGGATTCAATCCTTTTAAATAAGTAATATACACCTATTTTACTATAACCCCCATTTTCTCTGTTTTTTTCGGGGGGTCAGGGTCATTCCACAAAAGATATTTCTGTAGTTACCTCTTCTTCGGCGGAAAAAGACTAACCTAATTAAGTCCATTTTCGCCGAAAAAGGGGGAACTTAAAAATAAAACAAACTATTGTTCCCAGAAATGTAGGTATGTATAGATAACCTGCACATAATTGTATAATATATCTAGGTCAGTTGTCTGTCGGTCTGTCTGTCTGTCTGTATGTATGTCCGGCTAAAAGTAAAAAAAAAAAAACGACAAAACAACTACCCACAAAGTTAGTATTTTCTTGATTGGCGTTGCCATGGCTGTATAATATCTAAACTTTAGAAAAAGTTATCCATTCTTTCATTTTAAACGGCACAGATTTCGTCAAGGGGTGTCCGTTTTTCAGCTAGTTTATGTACTAACTTAAGGGATATAACTGATTTAGTAATCAAGGAGTTACTTGCTTTATGCGGACTCATTCCTTGAAGAATCTATACAAAAGAATTTGTGTGTATGTATGCCCAAAGAGAGGAATGTGTTAGACAGATGAGAAATAGAGGGGAAGATGGGGGGGGGGGACAGGGGATGGGAAAAAGGGAAAAGATAGAGAGACGGATAGAGAGGGGTAAAGAGACAGAAGTTTTTTCGGCCGCGGGCAACTCCGGGTAGCCCTGCTAGTTGTATATAAATGTCCGTCGGTCACAATTATTTAAAAAGTAATAAATGCATTTTGGAATTTGTCTCATTTCAAAATATCAGAGATTTTAACTTCAAGAAATAGAGAATATAGCATTAATAGTAAATAAACATTCCTTACAAATAAAGCGGATGGCATGACCGGAAATCGAAACCGAAACCTTGAGATCTTCAGGTTCTACCAATTGACCTATTTTGGACTTCGTTATAAAATATAGTTTAAAACATTATCGTCGCAAAATAATTACAGTTTTGGTGTAACGTCATAGATTTATGATTTCCGCCATGTTTCAAAACATGAATTCAAAACATAAGCGATAATAATAATAAAAAAATAAACAAATCGGCAAACATTATCAATGGGGAATTGTTTTAAATAGTCCAAAACAATTAAACTAGCCTTTAGTCGCCTATTTTTGCTAGCAAATATAAAAATAGATTATGGTCTTATTAATGTAATTGAGCACTCTGTAATTATTTCTTTATACATGTTATAATGAGATATATATATATATATATATATATATATATATATATATATATATATATATATATATATTTTGTTTTTAAATTCCTGAAACAGTTTTTCATGGTAAACAACTGATGATCCCTTAAATAATGTTAAGACTAGCGTAAATTCTTGGAAGCAAACTCATATAGTGACTGCAAAAAGTAAATTGACTTACAAAAAAGTGATTTTCCACAGAACAACTTGGGACTAAAATGTTTTTTTGTTGTATAGTTTTAATGGTTGAGAAACTTCCGAGACTAATATATATATATATATATATATATATATATATATATATATATATATATATATATATATATATAGAGAGAGAGAGAGAGAGAGAGAGAGAAGAAAAAAGAGTGATAAATATGCGACGATTGTCCAAATTTATTTCAAATTTCAATTGTTCAATGCAAGGTGTATTCAGTAATAAACTAGTGTTTATTATTCTTTCCTTAAGCCAAGGCTTTTCAAAGATCGAGTTCTTATTTCATGTATATACATACATAATTTTATAAGGTGATATAATATATTGTGTATAGATTTTCAGTATTTACCTCAACAGTGCTCAATATGTGAGTACAGCTTAGTAATAGTACTATAGAACATATATCTATGGCAAGTAAGCTACACAGAGGCTAACTACCTGATGATTCCCTGCGGTGATGAAACATGCACGCCACTGTGTAGCGTATTCGCCATAAATATATTTTCATACTATAATTATTATTTTATTTATATTAGGAGAATTTTATCATTTTTAGCACAAAATAAATTTTCAAAGCCATAAAAATGTTATTTCCCTTTTCGAATGTGACGAAAACTTGAACCATTAAACCCCCGATCGATAGTTCAGCAGCGGACACCCGCAGCATTTACTCTCGTCCCTTCCCTAAAAAAGATGGGTGGTGGTGGTGGTGGTGGCCGACGACTTCAGTCGAGTCCACGTGTGCATAACGCCACTTCGAAAAGGCCAGCGGAGAGATTGGCAGCCATTGAGCTGCAAAGAAGTGGACTCGGCAGCAAAACAGCTCACAACGCGGGAACCAGTGGTTTGCGAAATTGAAGAATTTTGGTCGTGCTGGAACTGAATGGAACTATTCAGGCCGTTCCTTGCAGTCGAACCGTGTCAGAGACGAGATCTAGAACAAATTCTTCGAAATGTTTCACTCTCTTGTTTCAACTGACTATTTCAGTCCTTACCCAACCTCTTCCAGATGACGCCGTCTTCGTGTTGCCTTAACGCTGTATCGATGCGTAGATGCGTCCACGGATCGAAATAAGAAGAGGCGTCCGTTAGTC
>OY744554.1:16388370-16389793 GCA_963556195.1 Sepiola atlantica | reverse complement strand
CATTTTTGGGTGAAACCAAACAAAAAACAAAGAAAAAGAGCAAACTCACACGTGGGGAACCCACTCATACGCCATTTTGAATTTTTCGTTCAGATTTAACCATCTATATCAATTCATAGCTTTTGAGGATGTTTTAGGACCTGCAATGTCGCATGAAACCACTTTTTCACCGAAAAATGATGGATTTTGAGTCCCGTGGAGCCCTAACGGCTATTTTTGGCCTGCACATTCTGAATTTTGCAAAATTTTCAAAATGTTCGATTGTTTAGTGTTAGTTATGTATAAATACACACAAAAAAATACTACTCGCATGAATCTGAAATTTTCACCCATTACGTCCCACCCCTAATTTTAAGAAAATTTACCAGCACTATTCACTGTAAAATCCTGATGAATGTTAACATTTATCAACAATCGCATTTTAAATTCTACTGACCAACCTATATGAACGAAAGATTTTGGTAATTATATGTCTATTCCTGGTTGTTCGTTTCTGCGCGAAACAATTGTCAAGGGTCGCATTGAATTTTATTTGAAATTCGGCAAGTAAAATATGAATAAAGACTTTTTAAATACCATTGTTTACTAATATATATATATATATATATATATATATATATATATATATATTTTTATTGTGTATTTAGGCAGCATTTTCTCATTTATGCAAACATTGTTATATATATATATATTGTGTATTTAGGTAGCATTTTCTCATCTATGCAAACATTGTTATATATATATATATATATATATATATATATATATATATATTATTTAATTAAGATAGACAGTCGAGAATACGTCCCCGACAAAATCTGGGCCATTTTGAATTTAGGTGACCTTGTTTCTGTCGGGCTGAGATATTTATTATTCTGTGCAGTTCAAGGAGGTCCACCCTCCCAGGCTTTACCTTCTCTCGTTAAAAAGAGATTTGTTTATTTCTAATCGCCTTAGCAACTCCTATTGGGGAATATTAACGGAGCTGCTGAGGCATTTTTTGTAGGGTGCTCTTGTACTAGTGCATGGGCAGGTAAGTAAACTCACAATTATAGAAATTGTTGCTTTAACGAGCAGATCTTATAATAATTAGCGTAACTCTTCTATGTTTCTACATATTTCTAACTAGCAAGGTGACCCAGTGTATCCCGGAAGCAGTGGCGTGCTGAGTTTTGGTAGGGCCCTGGCCCAACTGCTTGTTTGTTATAGTTCAATTGGAATGCTCTGGAGCTACGAGCAAAGTGTACCATGTGTTCTGAAACTACACTTAAGCTTTTTTCTGCTCGCTGTCAGTGAAGAAGTAATCTTTTAAGACTGAGACAATTTGGATTTTTATCCCAATCTGTAGTGCTCCTTTTGGGGGGAGCTGGACTTTCCACACATTAAAAACCGATATATATATATATATATATATATATATATA
>OY744554.1:16380870-16383370 GCA_963556195.1 Sepiola atlantica | reverse complement strand
AAAATGCCTTGTTTTGCGTTATTGAGAGAAAGAGAGAGATAGAGAGAGTGAGAAAAGAAAAAGAGAGAGAGAGTGAGAAAGAAAGAGAGAGAGAGAGTGAGAAAGAAAGAGAGAGAGAGAGTGAGAAAGAAAAAGAGAGAGAGAGAGAGTGAGAAAGAAAAAGAAGGAGAGTAAGAAAGAGAGAGAGAGTAAGAAAGAAAGAGAGAGTAAGAAAGAAAGAGAGAGTGAGAAAGAAAGAGAGAGGGAGTGAGAAAGAAAGAGAGAGAGAGAGTGAGAAAGAAAGAGAGAGAGAGAGTGAGAAGAAAGAGAGAGAGGGAGTGAGAAAGAAAGAGAGAGAGAGTGAGAAAGAAAGAGAGAGAGAGAGTGATAAAGAAAGAGAGAGAGAGTGAGAAAGAAAGAGAGAGAGAGTGAGAGAGAGAGAGTGAGAAAGAAAGAGAGAGAGAGTGAGAAAGAAAGAGAGATAGAGAGTGAGAAAGAAAGAGAGAGAGAGTGAGAAAGATAGAAAGAAAGTAAGAGTGAGAAAGATAGAAAGAAAGAGAGAGTGAGAAAGATAGAGAGGAGAGAGTGAGAAAGATAGAGAGGAGAGAGTGAGAAAGATAGAGAGGAGAGAAAAAGAAAGAGAGAAGAGAGAGTGAAAAAGAAAGAAAGAGAGAGTGAGAAAGAAAGAGAGAGTGAGAAAGAAAGAAAGAAAGAGAGAGTGAGAAAGAAAGAGAGAGTGAGAAAGAAAGAGAGAGTGAGAAAGAAAGAGAGAGTGAGAAAGAAAGAGAGAGAGAGAAAGAAAGAGAGAGAGAGTGAGAAAGAAAGAGAGAGAGTGAGAAAGAAAGAGAGAGAGAGAGTGAGAAAGAAAGAGAGAGAGAGTGAGAAAGAAAGAGAGAGAGTGGGAGAGGAGGTTAGGAAGTAGTAATTTGCCATGTTAATTATTTTTAAACATTTGAAAAGAAAGCTGGATGTAAGAAATCGTAAATCTATTTGTCATCTTTAATAGTTAAGAATTGAAAACAATTAATGAATTATTAACCAAACGTTTTCATTTTAAATGAAGGTTTGTGGTCACACAGAAAGCGGTATATAGGGAAACTGTTAGGTACTCGACAGGAAATAATTCTCTTTTTCCTCATTTTCTTTTCAAAACCTTATATATATATATATATATATATATATATATATATATATATATATATATATACTTTGCCTGAATTTTGAATTCTAATAAAATTTGATTCGCACCTTATTCTATTATTTCATTTTATATTATGTTATATATATATATATATATATATATATATATATATATATATATATATATATATATATATCAATAAATAAAGCAATTCTTAAATATAAAAATAGACGGTAAATCTTTTACAAGCATAAAATCGTCACAAGTACTTTGTCGGCATTAAACGACACGAATAAAAAAGGGGCCACTTCCGGTCTCTCCAGCCCCTTTTAACGGAAGTTGATGACAACTAAATATGAAGTATACTACTTTTCGATAAAAAAAAAGAAGGAACGAACGTATATTATAATGGCCCCTCTTCCGAAAAATGTAGGTAATGCCTGGGAGGAAAGCAACGCCGGGTACCCCTGCTATCAGAGTATTCTTCTGCTCTATCTAAAGCAAATCTGTGTGCTGAGACGTGTTAAGCCGAGCATTCAAATCAAATTCATAGCATGAAAGACACAAACAGAAATTCGACCGAACAAAGTTTTTTTTTTTTTCTTTTCTTCTTCCGTTTTTTCGTCTTACGACGTTTTAATGACGATTTTTTTCGTATTTGGTAGTCGGGGAGGGGTGTCGACGAAAGAAAAAAATGGAAAATAAAATAGTAGTCTGGGGAGGGGTGACAAATCTAAATAACAATAACTTACTTTGGTACACAAGTGTCGAGGTGGCGTGGGAGCGAGAGGGCGTGGGAGCGAGAAGGCGTGAGAAAAGGCGGGGGGGGGGGGAAGAACAAATAATACAATAAACTTGACGATAATTGAAATCTCGGAACCAAAGCATATTTCACATTAAAAAAGTTCTTATATGTGTGTGTGTGTTTGTAAGATTAATGGAAGATAACCCTAGGAGGGTGCTTGATTATTAAGAAGCAAAAATAGAGCGTAATATTTATTTATTTATGTACTAGTAGGGCTACCCAAACGTTGCTGAGACAAAATCTCTATGTTTCTTTCCCCTTTTCCCCCACGCCCTCTCACTTCTGTTACTTCTCCACCCAGCACATCCCTCTCTTTGTATACACACACACACACACACACACACACAACTCCCCCTTATATAGATCCCTCGAGGAATAGAATTAACTCATTGATATAAAATTAATATTTATTCTAAATTTTCGATATTATTCAACCGTGGCAACGCTGATCAAGAAAATACCAACTTTGTGCGTGTTTGTTTCTAGTTTTAGAGTTTTAGCTGGACATACACAAACAACTGCCCTTTATATAATAGATTACAGGAGATCAGAACAACATCGGTACTGTTGGTTTC
>OY744554.1:16370870-16375870 GCA_963556195.1 Sepiola atlantica | reverse complement strand
TTTAGAATAAGTAAAGGACCCCTTCCGAAGCAAGCATGAGCCGTATTAGCCCTAAGGAACGTACCCTCATTTAGAAAACATTATTTTTGCTTAAAAAACTCAAAACAGTGTAAAAAACAATACTTTAGTTTTTGTAAGTTTTAAGAAGTGTTTTTCGGCTAAAATTTGTTTTGTTTATTTCAAAAAATCTCGGAAGGGTCAGTCTACACACACATAAAGTTTGGTGAGTTTAACTTTTATTTTGTGGAAGTTATTCAAATTCAAGTTATTCAAATTTAAAGATAGGACCCTTATTTTGGCCCACCCTGTATATATATATATATATACATAAAAAATGAAGTAAAAAAAAAAAACCAATGAAGTTTTTAAAAAGTTTGAATTTTTTTGAGTTCACATAAAGTTTTTAAAAATAGTTAAAAAATAAAAGTTAAAAAAATTAGAGGTTTAAAAAAATAAAGTTAATAAAGTAGTTAAAATGTAGTTAAAAATGTAGTTTCAAAATGTGAAAGTAAAAACTTAAACAATTTAACTAAATAAAAAAAAACGGTAAACAAAATGGCGGATAAAAAAACAAGTAAAAATTTAAACGAAAAAACTTGAAAAGAAAAGGCAGAAGAAGAAAAAAAAACAACCAAAATGTGGACGACGTCAACACACAAAAGCTGAATCGAAAAAATGTCCTACTGACTTAATTAACAACGTTACGAAATGATCTACAAGTCTACCTTTATTTTGGGAAATTATATTTACCTATTCAGGTCAAGAGAGTGGCGGGGATAGGCGGGAGAAATATTTATATCAATTTGGTATAGTATACAAATTTTAGTAGACAAGCTTCTTTGATCTTTAACATGTAGATCTCTCTCTATATATATATCCACATATATCTATATATACATATATATCTATATATATATATGTCTATATCTCTCTCTATATATATATATCGATATACATATCTCTATATATATCGATATACATATCTCTATATATATCGATATACATATCTCTATATATATCGATATACATATCTATATATATACCGATATACATATCTATATACATATCTCTCTATATATATCTATATACATATCTCACTCTCTCTCTCTCTCTCTATATATATATATATCTATATACATATCTCACTCTCTCTATATATATATATATCTATATACATATCTCACTCTCTCTCTCTCTCTATATATATATATCTATATACATATCTCACTCTCTCTCTCTATATATATATATATATATACATATCTCACTCTCTCTCTCTCTCTATATATATATATATATACATATCTCACTCTCTCTCTCTCTATATATATATATATCTATATACATATCTCACTCTCTCTCTATATATATATATCTATATACATATCTCACTCTCTCTCTATATATATATCTATATACATATCTCACTCTATATATATATATATATATATCTATATACATATCTCACTCTATATATATCTATATCTATATACATATCTCACTCTATATATATCTATATCTATATACATATCTCACTATATATATATATCTATATCTATATACATATCTCACTATATATATATATCTATATCTATATACATATCTCACTATATATATATATATATATATATATATATATATATATCTATATACATATCTCACTATATATATATATATATCTATATACATATCTCACTATATATATATATATATCTATATACATATCTCACTATATATATATATCTATATACATATCTCACTATATATATATATATATATACATATCTCACTATATATATATATATATACATATCTCACTCTATATATATATCTATATACATATCTCACTCTATATATATATATATATATCTCACTCTATATATATATATATATATATCTCACTCTATATATATATATATATATATATATATATATCTCACTCTATATATATATATATATATCTCACTCTATATATATATATATATATATATATATATATATCTCACTCTATATATATATATATATATATATCTCACTCTATATATATATATATATATCTCACTCTCTCTCTATATATATATATATCTATATACATATATCTCTATATATCTATTTACTTATATCTCTCTATATATCTATATACACATATCTCTCTATATACATATATATCTCTCTATATATCTATATACACATATCTCTCTATATACATATATATCTCTCTATATATATATATCTATATACATATATATCTCTCTCTATATATATCTATATACATATATATATATCTCTATATATATATCTATATACATATATATATATCTCTATATATATATCTATATACATATATATATATCTCTATATATATATCTATATACATATATCTATATACATATCTCTATATATATATATATCTATACACATATATATATATATCTCTATATATATATCTATACACATATATATATATATCTCTATACACATATATCTATACACATATATATATATCTCTATACACATATATCTATATCTCTCTCTCTCTATATATATATATCTATATACATATATCTATTCATATTTATTTAGTTGATTATTTATGTTTTTATAAACTCCAGTGTTTATAAAAAGTGCTTAATAACAAGTAAAGTTGTTTTTTCTAATATTAAATCTTTATTTATACACACATTTTTTATTTCATATGTGCAAATATGTTTCAGCTGCGCATAAGACCTTTAGATAAATATTTAATTCTTTCTAAAGGTCTGAAGAAGTTGTCTCTCGAAAGAAGATGCAGCTGAAACATGTATGCATATATGTAACCAAAAATGTTTGTATAAATAAAAAATATACTACGGTCACAGGGCGCGAACCCGGTTCACAGAGACACCTTGAATCTGGTGTGTGTGTGTGTGTATTTCCAACGCTGTCACACAATATTCACGAATGTATCTAACATATAAAATTTTATTGTCGGATTTTTAAAGGTAGACCCGAACAGCATGTAAGCTGACAGCATTTTTATTTCTTATTGGCACTATAATAACACACGTAGCTAAAATGTACTTAAAAAAATACTTAGTCAGCCAGAGGACTGATATTAAAAACATTTAAGTAATCACGGAAAAATAAAACCCAATAAGTAGAATAACTGATTTTTGATTGAAGAATATAATTGGAGTTGTCTACCTTACATGCAAACAAATAAAAATTAAAACACAAATGACTTCACTACATATGCATCACGGCTAACGCTGGATAGGCACAGTTTATATATATATATATATATATTATATATGAGAGAGAGAGAGAGAGCGAGAGAGAGAGAGAGAGAGAGAGAGACTATTTTTGGGTTTCCCATTTCAATTTCTCTCTCTATATATATATGTATGTATGTTTGTATGTATGTATGTAGTAGAGGGCTTCGTTAGCACCTTCCATCCCTAAAAAAGAAATATTAATGAAGAGGACGGTACTGTTTTACCTTACGGATAAAAATGTTAATAAGATGCAACACCATGCAGAAATTTAAATGTAATGTGAACAAATATCTTGCTACCCAACTCCCCAGTGAGGATGCCCCTATAAATGTGGCTGCTAACCACAGTAGTCATTTACGTCTCAGTGGGATTGTGCCTCGTTCGGGGTAAATCAATAAATAATAATAAAGAGGTTCAGATTGCCCTAATTGATTCAAGGGGAAACCGCCGGATGCGCCTCCAAGGTGTGTAAGGCTATAAATTCACCGAAAAGGTGCAACTTTACTTACTATATCCCCCTAAGCAATGCTTAGTTCATCTTTGGGCCCCACTCCAAAAATTGTATGTAATAAATGTAAAAATATAAACACAAAAAAGGAAGCGGTTTCTCATTGCATCCCAGGCAACCGTTTGAAAATTAGAAAGGGTCAGACGCAAACGGGGAAAGGGAATGGTAAAAGGAATAAGCGCACTTAGCACCGGAATTAGGATTAAAGTGTCGTATCTGTTCTGATGCTGCACTTCATCTTTTCTGTCCCCAATCAGTGAAGAGACGTCCTTCTAGACTGGGGCAATTTTTATCCAAATCCAGAGTGCCCCTTTATAGGGGCTGGATTTTCTTCACATTTAAAACCGAACTGTTTCAAAGTCTACTCTCGTCGGGACCTTTTGGCCAAGATCAAAGTGTAGTATCTGTTCCGATGGATACTGCACCCCATACACTGGTATTGTCTTGGCCTTCGGAGCTTGATTTACGCCGGTCTATGGGACAGTCCTGTGCAGTTCTAGGAGGTCCACCCTCTCAGGCTTTGCCTCCTCTTTTTGGGGGAGGAGTAAGTTTATTGCTTACTGCCTGAGGCGCCCCTACTGGGAATGCCGACGAGGCTGCCCAGGCCAGAGTGCTCACTTCTCGGGCGCTGGCTTTTCAAGCCCCCACTTTCCCGACCCGATCTTGGGTCACATCTTACCTTTTGGGTGTAAGATAAAAATGGCCTTGTGCCTAAACCTCCTGGCGAGAAGGTAAATAAATACTCTCGTCGGGAATGGGGACATATTACGGTCTTTTGGCTAGCAGGAAAGTAGTATCTGTTCCGATATTACATTTTATCTGTTAAATCCTTAATTAGTACAAGAAGAAATCCTTCTAGACTGAGCCATTTTTAATTTTTGTCCCAATCCAGAGTGCCCGTTTTTTGGGGGAAGCTGGATTTTCCCTACATTAAAAACCGACCTTGTGTCTAACTGTCCTCGCGCGAGGAGGCATGTAAATAGGGACACCAACCACAGTATCGAGATTGTCTCCCCTCCCTGAACCCCTATCCCATCTCCCAGAGACGGAAGATGTGTAAGGAGGTGTACAGTGTCAAGCACCCCACTACGCAGCCTCCTCCACCTCCTCACTAACTCAGTCGACCGACCTACCTACCTATTTCCTGGTGAGGTAGGCCTCGGATGGTGCCGCAAGCGGAACCAAAGAAGAGGGTACGCCATTACGGCCGATCTCACATCTACCAAGGGATGCGGAGA
>OY744554.1:16343370-16365870 GCA_963556195.1 Sepiola atlantica | reverse complement strand
ATATATGTATGTGTGTGTGTGTGTGTGTGTGTGTGTGTATATATAATAAAAAAAAATACCAGTCCCAGGATGGGTAAAATTAATTCCCCCAACAACAGTTTCGCACCAATTTTCTGTCCCCTTACGAAGATTAAAATCAAGATATGATGCTATTAACTAAACCTTATGTTTAGAATCCTGATCAAAAGTCATTGCAGGATTTTGACTCTAAAATTAAAGACTTGAGGTGTTTTAAGTTTTAAGAGAGTAGAAAGTGGACATTGGTTTTACTTTCGGCAACCTCGTACCTCTCGCTTTCCTTATTTTGTCCTTTAGTCCTCACATTCCATGAGCAATGTTTCTGACAAAGGAGGAAGAATTGCTGTTTTCTGGATCGCAATCTATCCATCTAACACTTATCGTTGGTTAGTTTTTGACCTTGAAGTAGTATTTTTTTTAGCTCGTTACATCAAGTGGCTTCACGCCTTGTCACGAGCGACTTCTATGAAAATAAAGTAGAAATTGAAATTATGAGAAACATGTTTACTTGGTGTCTAATGACTATGGATGAAATTTAATGTCAATAATAATATTTTTTTTTAAATTAATGGAAGTTTGTGCCCATCTTATACACCCTAAAACATTTTAATGGGAGTTTGTGCCCATCTTATACACCCTAAAACATTTTAATGGAAGTTTGTGCCCATCTTATACACCCTACACCATTTTAATGGAAGTTTGTGCCCATCTTATACACCCTAAAACATTTTAATGGAGTTTGTGCCCATCTTATACACCCTAATATCGTCGTAAGACGCTGAAAGGTTGGAAAACTCTCTGAATTAGTGTATTGTGCATATGGTTAAAATTTCACTACAATCAGATGCACATATTTGAAGTTTTAAGGAGTTCTGTACAAATAGGTCACTTAGAGGTGGGGCACGTCGATATTTGGCCTATAGACGTAGAGATTCCATTCTATTTTCTTTACCGGAGAATTTTATAAATATGATATAAATTTCATACAAAATGGATATATTTTAAGTTTTAAGTGGGTTATACCCACACATCTCCTTATGGGTTGCATCTAGAGATTCGGGAACACTTCCATTGTCTTCCTCGGTATATATATATTTTTTAAATCGAAATATACTTTTAGATTTTATGTAGATTCTTTGACCTTTCTTTTTATAGGGAATACACAAACGTCACACACACACACACATTGAGTTATATATATATATATATATATATATATATATATATAAAATATCGTTGGTGATCGTTGGATTCCATTTTTCGAACTGTCTGTTTTTTGAGTCGTCGATGATTTGAAATGGACTGCAAGTACATTTTCTAAACACTAAAGATCTGCTGATGTCAATGAAAACATGGTAGTCTCTAGAATATGTAATGGAGAGTTTTAAAATAAATAATTTTAATATATATATATATATATATATATATACTTATATAATATATATAGAGAGAGATATAGATATATGTGTATAGATATATATATAGAGAGATATATATATATATGTGTATAGATATGTATATAGATATATATATAGAGAGAGATATATGTATATAGATATATATATAGAGATATATATATGTATATAGATATATATATAGAAAGAGATATGTGTATATAGATATATAGAGAGATATGTGTATATAGATATATAGAGAGATATAAGTAAATAGATATAGAGATATATGTATATAGATATATATATATAGAGAGAGATATAAGTAAATAGATATATAGAGATATATGTATATAGATATATATATATATATAGTGAGATATGTATATAGATATATATATATATATATAGTGAGATATGTATATAGATATATATATAGAGAGAGAGTGAGATATGTATATATATATATAGAGAGAGAGAGAGTGAGATATGTATATAGATATATATATATAGAGTGAGATATGTATATAGATATAGATATCGATATATATAGAGATATGTATATCGATATATATATAGAGAGAGATATAGACATATATATATATATATATAGATATATATGTATATATAGATATATGTGGATATATATAGAGAGAGATCTACATGTTAAAGATCAAAGAAGCTTGTCTACTAAAATTTGTATACTATACCAAATTGATATAAATATTTCTCCCGCCTATCCCCGCCACTCTCTTGACCTGAATAGGTAAATATAATTTCCCAAAATAAAGGTAGACTTGTAGATCATTTCGTAACGTTGTTAATTAAGTCAGTAGGACGCATTTGTAATGTTCCCAAGACTTTTGAAACACCCTGTATATATGATTTATTATTTGTTGTAGGAAGAAAATAGTTTCTTTAATAACTACGATATATAGATGATTTTTGCTCTACAAACAAAAATGTTCATTAATAAAATCGAACTGAAAAAGTATCCAAATTTCAACAAAACATAAAAAAACTCAATGAAACAATTGAACGGGAATGATTTTGATAATAATGAGTTATTCAATAATTTTAGTGCAATGATATACATACAGTATCTATTAACAATTGTTAGGGTTTTTTACCCCTCCTAATAAAACCGGTATTGTCCGGGCCTTTGGGTCTGGATTTACGCCGGTCTATTGGGGGTTGCCGGTCCTGTGCAGTTCTAGGAGGTGCACCCTCCCAGGCTTCGCCTCCCCTCTTTGGGGAGGAGTAAGTTTATTGCTTAGTGTCTGAGACGCCCCTACCGGGGAATGCCGACGCGGCTGCCCAGGCAATTTTTAAATGGCCAGAGTGCTCACCTCTCGAGCGCTCGCTTATCTAATCCCACTTTCCCGAAATTGTGTCACATCTTACCTTGTGGGCGGTAGATACATTACATGTCTAGTTGCGTTGATTAATAGTCATTTTCTTAATAAATCCATTTTGTTTACATATAGTTTAATTATCCTCATAAAATATTACTATAGTTAGTCAAACCTATATTAATGTTCTATATCTTTTAATGAAGACATCTAATTCATCCTACGCTATGAACAGATCAAAAGTTAGTAGCGTAGGAGTTTTACTATGATTATATATATATATATATATATATATATATATATATATATATATATATATATATATATATTATACTAAATGTGTTAGTCGACGTTTGTTTCCTAATGTTTTTGTTGTATATACTTTAATAACACAAAATACTTGCTAAAACATATCTTAGTGTTCGGATTGAGTTATGTTTGAAAACTAATTCTGTTTTGATTGTTCTCGTTAGCTGTAATTTATAATTAACTGAAGAAATCACCCATCTGTCTCTCTCTTTGCTATCTATGTATTTATCTCGCCCACTATCACTCTATGTTGATTCAACCACTCTCTAATATTTCTTAATGTCTCTGTGAGCATTTAGAGAAAGAGTGATTCATCTAATTTACAGACGTGTGTCTGTACACACCACAAACACGTATGTGAATTAGATTGCAACATAATAAGTTTCTTTACAGGTTTTGCGATTTTATCCCCCCCCCCACGAGACAGGGGCGTTTTTTTTATGGGAGGGAGCATTCTGCATGGGGACTAAAATAAGAATTTCTCCATATTTAGTAAGGACAGTATTTGCGATTCCGCGGCGACGGCTGTGACACCACCTAACCTTCCCCCACGAGGGCCACGTTAAACACAGTGTGGGCTTTTCATGTGAGGGATTATCCTGCTCCACACAAGGGAGCACTTTGGATAAGGACGAAAAAATAAAAATTGCCCATGTCGAGAAGAATTCCCTTTCCTCCTCTGATCGCGTAATCCGCCTGCTCCCGCACGAAGGTCAGCTTTTAATGAGATAAATGGGAGTGTCCAGCTCCCCCAAAAAGGGCACTATGGATGGGTACCAAATTAAAGATTGACCCAGTCGAGAATATTTTTCTTTCTTCTTCCGACTAAGTAGAGACAGTTGTTGTAGTCCGCGACTTCAGCCTTACCCCGACCCTCCCTACGAAAGTCGGTTTTTGATGAAGGGTATATCCAACTCCCCAAAAGGGGGGATAGGTAACACATTAAAAATTGGTCCAGTCGAGGAGAATTTTCTTTACTCCTCCGACCGAGTACAGACACTCTTTGCGATTTCGCGACTGCAGCCGTCACACTTTACCCCAACCCCACAGCTCAGCACCCGCCTCCATCCCCGAACGCCCTCCGCTAAGTTTACTGCATCGTAATCTAATTGTAATGTTATCAGTAAACCATAAAGGACTCTTTGGCGTTTTATGGACTCTCTCTCTCCCCCTCTCTCTCGTAGAGCATTGGCAGTCTCCTTCCCGACCCGCCCCCTCCTCTTTCTCTCTTTAATCTCGCTAGTAAACAAAGCTATCTCTCTATCTCTTATTTCGTCACTGTCTCTCTCTCGCTTTCTCGTCAACGTGAACTCGGCGCGGCTAAAGACATATTCATGACGTCTTTTAGGAGGTTGGTGTTCCGCAGAAAAGCGCTTTGTTAACGGTAAAAATACATACGACGTCCGCCGAAATGACCAAAAAGAAGCGGGGGGGGGGGGGGGACACCGGAATGTTATCGCGCGGTAATTAGCGGCGATGATCGATTACTTTAATATTTATTTGTGATTTCATTACGACTAGCAGGGCTACCCGGCGTTGCTCGGGGCAAAAGTGCAACACATATCTATTGAAACTTCGATCTCTTTTACCCTTCTCCATATCTTTCTCACTTTCCCTATCCCCACCCATCTCTTTCTCCTCTACCTAGCCCATTCCTCTTTTTCGGCATACACAGACAACTCTCCTTTCTAGATTCCTCGGGGAATGAGTTGACAAAAGGGAAGTAACTCTTTGATAAAAAAAATCAGTTACTTCCCTTTAGTACATAAAATGGCTGAAAAACCGACCACCCCTGACAGTAAATTTGCCCTGTTCACCTCCAAAAATGATTTAAAAAAAAAAGTTTTAGCTATTATCTATCTCAGGGAACGCTGTGGCTGTTTATTTTGTACGATTTTTTTTTTTTAACTTCAAGCTGAATACACATATAACTGCCCTTTACATAATAAACTAGCATGATTACCCGGCGTTGCCCGGGGCAAAAGCGCAATATATTTCTATTAAAACTTGTTTCTCTCCCTCTCCCCACCCACTCTTTATTGTGCACCCAGCCAATTCCTCTCTGAACATGCACACAACTCGAGGAATGAGTCAGCATAAGTGAATTAACTCCATGAAAAAAATCAGTAACTTTCCTTTAGATAGTGACTGAAAACAAAACCTCTCTCTGACTAAATCTGCGCCAGTTTATGGTCAAAGAATGAATACTTTTTTCTTTCTAAATTTTAGATATAATTTATCCGGGGGAAACGCCGATCCAGAAAATACCAACGTTGTGAGAGTTTGTACTGAAGTTACGGAGTTCATCTTTTTTCGTTTTTGGACCACCATTCACTACTTGGATTATTTTTTAATCAACCTCTTTGATATCTTGCCTGGAGCTATTTGGGACCTGTTGACTTGGATGAACTGTATAGTTTTACTAAAAAGTATGTTTTGGGCCAATATATTTAATGTTTTATATACCTTTATGTATTTATATATATATATTTTTTATATATTTTCAAAGTTTAATTTTTATTACCTGCAGTAATGTCATTGCGATAATGGTCCTCTGAGGAGAAGATTTTCTTTGAAAACTCATGAGTTAAGGACTTTAAAGAACTTTGCCTGAACATTGAATTGTAATAAAATTTGATTCGCACCTTATTTTATTCTTTCACTTTTTCTATTGCTATATATATATATATATATATATATATATATATATATATATATGAGGTATAAAAGAAACAATGTTTCAGACAAAATGTAAAAATAAGAATTGAATAAAGGATAAGCAAATCAACAACTAGCAACAACTTTTTCTTTTTTTCTTCTTTTTTCTTTCTTTTTTAACATTTCTTTCTTTATTTCTTTCTCCCTTTCTACTGTTTATTCCACGTGACTATTTTTTCCCAAATTGCGTTCTTTGTATAAATTTGAAAACTTTTCTGTTTTTAATTAAAGTTCTGCTACCAACTGATGATGATTGTATTTTAACAATTGAAATATTCTCGTAGAACTATTCAATATGGGTTTTGAGTTTATTTTTGCTAGTTGTTGATTTGCTTATCATTTATTCCATTTTTATTTTTACATATATACATATATATATATATATTGTATCCACATAAAATCTTATAAGGAGATACAATTTTGTATGTATCAATTTCCAGTATTTACTTCAACAGTGCTCGATATGTAAGTAGAGCTAGGTAGTAATTTATGAAAATATATTTATGGCAATTAAGCTACACAGATGCTTCCGCGTTTCATCCGGGGGGGGGGGGCGGATCGTCAGGCTAAAATGACTGACGATTCCCCTCGAACGAGACAGAACAAGTGCATGTTACGCCCGTGATTATATAAAGGGTTCCGTTCGATATTCAGTGCAGATTCCCGAGTTCGACAAGATACACCTGAAGAACGCCGGAGGTTACATCGGCCGAAACGTTGTGAGAATAACACGAGAGCAGTACTCTGAATATTCCAACTTACACAAATTATCAATCCTCATCTTAAAAAAAAAAAATCAGAAGCAACATTTTTTTATGTTACCGGTTCTGTTTTCTTTTGAACTTGATGGGGAACAATTAACTGAAGAAGCATTTTGAAAGCATCTTAGATTTACTATAAAGAAAACTTTGTTTGCTTTAGAAAATGGGCAGAAACAATTGTATGAATAAAAATGTTCTTTTAACTAGATTTGGAACATTTATTAAATGATTATACCATATTACCATATATATATATATATATATATATATATATATATATATATATATATATGTGTGTGTGTGTGTGTGGGGGGTAAGGTACACGATAAGTCATGAAAATGAAATGCCGTTGTAGACAAAATGTGTGAAAAAAAAAGACAAACGGAAAACAGGTTAAAATGCAGGAGAAAAACAAAAACAAGAGATTTGACCGGTTTCGTTCGTGTTAACGAACGTCTTCAGAAAAAGTGAAGATTTGGAAACAATTTTATTTTAAGGCACACACATGGGAGAAGGAAAATATGGTATGGTCCAATCGGATCATCTTTTCCTTCTCCCATGTGTGTGCCTTCAAAATAAAATTGTTTCCAAATCTTCACTTTTTCTGAAGACGTTCGTTAATATGAACGAAACCGGTCAAATCTCTTGTTTTTCTCCTGCATTTTAACCTGTTTTCCGTTTGTCTTTTTTCACACACACACACATATATATATATATATATATATATATATATACATATATATATATATATATACATATATATATATATATATATATATATAAGAAAGAAATGATTTAGGGCGAAAATAATTTAATAACTTTTATCTGTCTCCATCGGTTGATATTAATACATGCCCATAATGGTTGAATAAATAGCTATTAGTAATTAAATTACGCGGTCATTTCGTTTGTTAATTACGATTTTATGAAAAAAAATAAAAAATTTTTAGCTGGTCTCATATCGCAAGATAAAAAAGGAAAAAAAAATCGACATTCTGTGTGTTAGGTGATAAAAATGATTTTCAAACTTGTGACAGACCATAAGCTGACCAGACGTGACAGACATGTGTAGACCTTTTTACAAATTTTATTTGAAACAAATCATGTCAGATAACAACAAAATACTTTTTCAAACTTCAGCATGACAGACCAAAGAAAACGCTATTTCAAACTTAAGCGTGACAGACCAAAGAAAATGTTATTTCAAACCCAAGCGGGACAGACCAAAGAAAATGCTTTTTCAAACTTAAGCGTGACAGACCAAAGAAAATGCTATTTCAAGCTTCAGCATGACAGACCAAAGAAAATGCTATTTCAACCTTCAGCATGACAGACCAAGAAAATGCTATTTCAAACTAAAGCATGACAGACCAAAGAAAATGCTATCGCAAACTTAAGCATGACAGACCAAAGAAAATGTTTTTTAAAAATTATACATGACAGACCAAAGAAAATGCTTTTTCAAACTTCAGCATGACAGACCAAAGAAAATGCTTTTTCAAACTTCAGCATGACAGACCAAGAAAATGCTATTTCAAACTTAAGCATGACAGACCAAAGAAAATGCTATCTCAAACTTAAGCATGACAGACCAAAGAAAATGTTTTTTAAAAATTATACATGACAGACCAAAGAAAATGCTTTTTTAAACTTAAGCATGACGGACCAAAGAAAATGCTTTTTCAAACTTAAGCATGACAGACCAAAGAAAATGCTTTTTCAAACTTAAGCATGACAGACTAAAGAAAATGCTTTTTCAAACTTAAGCATGACAGACCAAAGAAAATGCTTTTTCAAACTTCAGCATGACAGACCAAAGAAAATTCTTTTTCAAACTTCAGCATGACAGACCAAAGAAAATGCTTTTTCAAACTTCAGCATGACAGACAAAACAAAATGCTTTTTCAAACTTCAGCATGACAGACCAAAGAAAATGCTTTTGCAAACTTCAGCATGACAGACCAAAGAAAATGCTTTTGCAAACTTAAGCATGACAGACCAAAGAAAATGCTTTTTCAAACTTAAGCATGACAGACCAAAGAAAATGCTTTTTCAAACTTGCATGACAGACCAAATAAAATACTATTTAACATGTAAGCATTATATTGATATAATCATGACTAAAACACACACATTATATATATATATATATATATATATATATATATATATATATATATATATATATATATATATTATATATATTATTAATGTATTTGTAAGACTTCCCCAGGATGATAATTTTAAGAAAAATGTCATGCAAGTACATAGAAATATTGGGTTGACATTATGGGTAGATGAGAAGAAGTATTAGCCACTACCGGGAGCGCAGGACCAAGGTCCGGGCTGAGAGAAGTCGGTGACAGGGAGTGAAATGAATGTGGATCGCTGTGAGTGAAAAAGGGGTGGGAGTGTTAGTGAATTTGTCTTAGGGTGGGAGAGAGGGGGTGCTGAGGTTTTTGTTGTGGTGAGGTGTAGCATGGATTTTGAGGGGCAGAGTTCGATGAAAATGTCGGAAGTTACATCGGCCGAAATGTAGCGAATATAAAAACACGATGTTGAATTGTAGTCCGAATAATACAAATAATAAAAATTATCAGTCCTCATAAAAAATTCAGAAACAAAAATATTTTACTTCTAAAATAAAATTACAAGCTAAGAGTGTTCAGAATACTTTGACTTTTGAAAAAATCAAGTTTCAATGAAGAAAGTAAAGTTACGTAGAGGCGAGAAATACACACACAGACGCACGTAAGTCTTGTTTGAAAGATCTATTAATACAGCGATTTCGCCATTGCCAACTCCAAGCGCTCAAAATTGTGGCGACGATTTGAGTCGAAGCATAAACGCTGAAATTGAAACTATTTACTTAAAGGAAGGCGAATGTTTTTCTTGAATAAAATCAAAACACTTTTAAGGGCCAAGAACTTTTTTTTATTATCAGTGATCAAAAAAGGGGCGTCTGAGGAAATTAAGAAAAATAAACTCGAAGACCTTAGGCTTTAAACAAATATATCGCTCTCTCTCTCTCTCTCTCACATATACGTATACATATATATATATATAAAATATAGTTATCTATAGACACGTGTATCGTCGTCATTGTATCTACGATTGTATCTCCATTATATATATATATATATATATATATATATATAAAATAAATATTTGTTATTGTTTATTATCTATGTACGTATACGTTTCGTCCTTTTTTTTTTAATCTGGACTCATCAGCATAGAGATATGACTATTCACTACCGGTCATGCGATTCGAAACCCCGGATTACAAGTATTTTGCAACTCAAATCCGACGCCTTAACCACACGGCCAATTTTAAATAGCGAATAAACGGTGATAAGTTTAACACTTTATCGGCGGCTATAACGTCTAGAGCATTCTACTTCTTTTAGTGGAAAGAACGATGCATTTTAAAGCTAGTGACGTCATGCTGTGTTAATATTACAGCCCTCTACTTTTTCGAGGAGCGACAAATAATAATATATATTTGTTATTGTTTATTATCTATGTACGTATACGTTTCGTCCTTTATATATGTATATATATATATGAAAAAGGAAAAACCAAGAGATATTTTTTTATATATTCATCAACGTTTCGTCTTTATTGTAAAACTTCCTAAGGATGATAATTTAAAGAAAAATGTCATGCAAGGTTGACATGATGGGTTGATGAGGAAAAGTAGTAGTCCGGGCTGACTTCTCGCAGCTCTTAGTAGCCACGGCTACTACTTTTCATATATATATATAGATATATATATATATAGATAGATATATATATAGAGATATATAGATATATATATAGAGATAGATATATATATATATAGATATATAGATATATATATAGAGATATATATATATATATAGATATATAGATATATATATAGAGATAGATATATATATATAGATATATAGATATATATATATATATATAGATATATATATAGATATATATATATATATATAGAGATATATATAGAGATATATATAGAGATATATATATATATATATAGATATATATATATAGATATATATATATAGATATATATATATAGATATATATATAGATATATATATAGAGATATATATATATATAGATATATATATAGATATATATATATATATATATATATATAGATATATATATATATATATATATATATATAGATATATATATATATATATAGATAGATATAGATATAATGAATTTGTAATTGCAAGGGTTGCGCAATCTCTAACAACCGCTGTCCTGAGTCGGCATTGCTTGATTCCAATGGCAAGTAGTAATACAAGACGACTGGAAACAATGCCGTGATAAGCAGAGAGCACATACAGCACCTTGTATTCCTAAATGGTCACCCATTTAGTACTGGCCAGGCTCGACGCCGCTTAACTTCGGTGATCTAACGGGAACCGGTGTGTACACGTGATTGTACCATATATACATATATATATATATATATATATATATATATATATATATATATATATAGAGAGAGAGAGAGAGAGAGATATTATTACTATTTCATTAACAAACTGATTATTAATTAATATATTACGTTCATATTTTTTCTGTTTAAGTATTTACGTAAATAGTGCTCAAGACATGGGCAGAACTTAGTAGCATAAAAATATACTCGTGAAAAGTACGCTACACGGAAATTTCGCCCCCTCTCTTTCTCTCCGTTCATTTCAACATAAAGAAAACAAACACCAAAGCTGATTGACCGTTTGACCTAGTTTCAGGGTAGTTTTTAAAACTACAAGTAAAGACAATAAAAAAAACACGTAATTATACCTGTTTCTCCGCATTACTTTGGTCCCTGATCACTACAAGGGAATTAATTTTTTTTGTACATAACTAGGTTGGGATCACACTGAATCCGAGAGAGAGATATTTTTTAAAATATTCATCAACGTTTCGTCTTTATTGTAAGACTTCCTCAGGATGATAATTTTAAGAAATATGCATACAAGTACATCGAAATATTGGGTTGACATGATGAACTGATGAAAAAAAGTAGTAGTCATGGCTAAGAAAATAGTCGCCGGGCTGAGAAAAGTTAGTCAGTGGCAGAGAGTGAAATGAATGTGGATGGCTGTGAGTGAAAAAGGGGAGGAGTGGGAGTGTTATTGAATTTGTCTCACGTCGGATTACTCTCATTCTTCCTATTTTATTTAAAAACCATATATAACAATGTCTGTTTGGTGTACCGGGGTTTCATCGTTACATACAAACAATCTCTGGTTCAGAATCCGTCTTATAATAGTCCGCTCGAAATCATCAGCAAAACAGAAATCGAAAAAAAACCTCGAGGAGAAATCTTTTAGCTAGTGATAACGACCGCATTAATCCCAAGATTCGAAACCCGGATATCAGGCCACTACCTGCCGTGACCACTGGTGTCTGATGTCTTACCATTGGTGCGAACGAATCCGTCACTGGGAGTGGAACAAATATCATGTTAAATTATCTGTTCATTTGATTACACATTTTACACCGAGAGGATTCAATTCTTTTTGTGGAAGAATATTGCGTTATGCTAAGTGGAAACATTCATTTCCTCCACTAAAATACCCGTCTCTGGCCAGGTAAAATTAATTCCGTGGAAAGAACAGTTTTTAATTAATTTGTATGTCCCTTTGTGAAGATTAAAATAAAAATATAACACTAAACCTTATGTCTAGTATCCTTATTCTAATTTTCATCAAATTATATTACATGATTTTCATTCTCGAAAATATAATTTTTGAGAATGAAAATCATGCTTAAGGCGTCTTAATAAAAAAAATGAACTTCAGGGGATTTAACTTAATTGGCGTCCAATGACTATAGATCTAATACAATGCAAATCTGAAATATTTAAACTTTCAAATGGAAGGTTGTGGCTATTCCCTTAAAAAACCCTTTAAAATACCCCAAAGAAACTGAAATTTGGGTAATATTTATTACTTGATGCCTAATACTTACTGTTAAAGTTTTCACAAAAATCGGAGGTATCTGAATTTTCATGAAGGGATTCACCTCATTTGCATGAAACTAAAGATAGCCCAGCATATGTGTTCCGAAATTCATAATGATCGGTTAATTAGTTTAGGATTGAATCCTGTACATATAAACATGCCTAACTTTATAAATATTGATATCGAGTTTGTATGGTTGTTGTTTAATGGATGTTAATCCAATGATACTACGGTGTTTATAAGATAGTTATCAATAATAAGTAGAGCTGTATTTTAGTATACATTTTTATTTATACAGACAATTTTGGCTACATATGTGCATACATGTTTCAGCTGCGACTTTCATTCAAGTCCAAAAATGGTTGCATAAATAAAGATTTATACTAAAGATATAGATATATATATATATATATATATATATAGCATAATATAAAATGAAGTAATAAAATAAGGTGCGAATCAAATTTTATTAAAATTCAATGTTCAGGCAAAGTACCTTAAAGTCCTTAACTCATGAGTTTTCAAAGAAAATTCTTCTCCTCAGAGGACCATTACCGCCATGACATTACTGCAGGTAATACAATTAAACTTTCAAAATATATAAAATATATATATATAAAAATACATAAAAGTATATAAAACATCAAATATATCAGCCCAAAACATACTTTTTTTGTTAAAGCTATACAGTTCATCCAAGTCATACAATTTAAAACATATTCAGGAAAGATATCCAAGATGTTGATTGAAAAGTGATCCAGGTGGTGAATGGTGGCTCAAAAACGAAAAAATTATCCAAGCGGGAAACCTGTTTGCAAAATCGATGCAGTAAATGACAGTGAAAAATGTATCCAAGGTGTATGCAAATTAATAAAACGATAAAGAAACCAAATCATATGAAAAGTTCAGAAAACTCACTTGGTGTTGAAAATTATAATGTTCAAAATTCAGGGTTCTTATATATATATATATATATATATATATAGCGTAAGGTGATGGGCTTGTCGACTAATCTACCCCCTTCCTCCGCTTTCCAATAAAATATTCGTTCATCTTCGATAATACGAACGCCATGGAGAAGTTCCACGAAAAAAACATTTGGAACGACACGATTTCCAAGATCTCATCGGGCCAAATATTCTAATCCGCGATACACAACAATGGCGCTGGGAAGGGGGAAAAAAGAAGAAACGGTCGGTGTCCGTGGAGAGGCGGGTGGGGGTGAAGTGTGTGGATGAGAATCGGCCGGGTGGGGTGGGTGATTGAGAGCTGGGGGTGGAGTCGGAAGTGGAATAATGGTAAAGCGGTTGTCGGGAGTGACACAATTTGCATCTTCAGTTAATAGAAGCTGATTCTTCATATTGGATGTTATGGCGATTAAAAAGCAAGAACAAGAAGCGTAAGAGGAGGGAAGGGAAAGAAGAAGGAGGAAGACAGAAGGATAAAGGAAGAGAGAAAAGAGAAAAGAAAGAGAGGGACAGAGAGAAGAAAGAGACAGAGAGAAGAAAGAGACAGAGAGAAGAAAGAGACAGAGAGAAGAAAGAGACAGAGAGAAGAGAGAGACAGGGAAGATATTGAAAGAGCTGGAGAGAGAGAGAGAGAGAGAAAGAGAGAGAGAGAAAGAGAGAAAGAACTGGAAAGAGAGAGAGAGAGAGAGAGAACTGGAAAGAGAGAGAGAGAGAACAGGAAAGAGAGAGAAAGAGAACAGGACAGAGAGAGAAAGAGAACAGGACAGAGAGAGAGAACAGGACAGAGAGACAGAAGAGAGAGACTGAGGCAGAAGATAGAGAAAAAGGGAAGAGAGAGAAAAAGGGAAGAGAGAGAAAAAGGGAAGAGAGAGAAAAAGGGAAGGGAGAAAGAGGGGAGAGAAAAAGAGGGGAGAGAGAAAAGAGAGAGACAGAAGAGAGAGAGAAACAGACAGAAGAGAGAGAGAGAGAGAGAGAGAGAGAGACAGAAGAGAGCGAGAGAGACATTGGAATGAGAGAAAAAGGGCAGAGAGAAAAGAGAGATAGAAAGAGAGACAGAAAGAGAGAGAGAGACAGAAAGAGAAGATAGATACAGAAAAGAAAAATAGAAAATGAGAAATGAAAAGAAACAAAGAAAAAAAAAGCTGAGAAAGTAAAATAGAGGCAGAAAGAAAGTGAAAAAGAAAAGAAGGGAAGAAGAAATTTGAAAAAAAGGGAAAAGGTCAATAAATAAATGGCAGAAAAAAAGAAAATGACAGAAAAAGAAGAGAAAAAAGTACAAAGAAAAAGTCGACAAAGAAATAAAAAAAACAGATTAAGAAAAAATGAATATTGTCATTATTATTATTAGTATTATTATTATTATTATTATTATTATTATTATTATTATTATTATTATTATTATTATTATTATCAGTAGTAGTAGTAGTATTAGTCGTAGTAGTAGTAGACGTTGACAATGAGTGAGAAAGGTAGGAGAAGAAGAAGAGTAAGGAGAAGCTGTCGAAGAAGGCTGCAATATTTCAAAGAGAAGAATGGCTACAAGAAAGCAAATCGGTAAAAAAAAAATACAAGAAAATGCGGCGATTGGGGAAGACCCGATAAAGAAAAATAATAAAATGACGAAAAAGTTCGCGTTTTTTATTTGATGACGTTGGGGAAGAGGAGGATGATTATTGAGGATAAAGGAAGAAAAAGAAGGAAGAAAGAAGAGGGCTAATACAGAAGAAGAGAAAGAAGGAGAAAGAGGAGGGAGAAAAGAGGGACGAGAGAGAGAAGGGAGTCAGAGGAACGAGAGAGAGAGATAGAGAGAGGGGGATGAAAGAGGGACAAGAGAGAGGAGGAAGAGGGACGAGAGAGAGAGAGAGAGAGAGAGAGGGAAGAGGGACGAGAGAGGGGGGAGGAAGAGGGACAAGATAGATGGAAGTGAAAATAGAGAAGAAAACAAAGAGAAGGAAAGAGAGGATGAAGGAGAGAGGGTGAAGGAGAAAGGAAAGAGAGCGATCATTAAGGAGGGGGATAAGAGAGGATGAGAAAGAAAAGGAGAGATAAAGAATAAGAGAGGAAGAAAAAAAGAAAAGATGAAAGGAAGAAGAAGAAGACGAAGAAGACAAAGAAGACGAAGAAGAAGAAGACGAAGAAGACGAAGAAGAAGAAGACGAAGAAGAAGACGAAGAAGAAGAAGAAGAAGAAGAAGAAGAAGAAGAAGAAGAAGAAGAAGAAGAAGATCGCTTTCGACGTGGTTCGCTAGCAGTTGTTTCGGTTAAGACTGATCATCTCTCTCGATGCAATTCACATTATTTGCAGTGAAACGCGTTGTTGCAACGGCGAAGCAAGGGGGGGGGGGCGGGGCAGTGGAGATAAGTCGGTGGAAAGGAGAAGAATAGTCGCTATTGCCAATTCCACTCTGCTACACCAGACAAGAAAAACGGGGGATCCTTCCTAGCTGCAAGCTCGCCACTGAGCAAGACACACAAAAAAGGGGAGAGTGACCATCGACGCCACTGACTAGGTGGTTGCCGTCCGTGTTGGGAGATTATTTTATGTTGAATTGCGAACAAGGCCTTCATTTAGCGGAGGGTTTTTTTTAGGAGGGATAAAAGGAACAGACGGAAAACAGTGCAAGAATACAATTTACGTGTTTTAACACACACACACACACACATATATATATATATATATATATATATATATATATATATATATATATATATATATATATATATATATATATATATATTTATTTTGGTACAGAAAAATTAGTACAACATTCGTACCGTCGGTTTCAAGCACAGAAAGACTTAGCCATCCGGCTCTCTTCAGCTTCTGTTGTCATCGAATGTTATACTAATTTTTCTGTACCAAAATAAATAAATATTACGCTCTTAATTTTTAACTTTAATTCTTTATGAATCGAGCACTCTGCTGGGATTTTTCCTGCTATATTACAAAGAATTTACACACACACACACATATATATATATATATATATATATATGTAAATTCTTATAGAGTATATCCCTGAGGAGGAGCCGAGAAGGTTCTGAAACAATTGTCGGATACTCAAACTATGTTTATTTTAATATATATATATATATATATATATATATATATATATATATAATTAATCTATATATTTTTTTGTTCTAATTTTTATTCGTTGTCGAATAACAATACAGAATGTTTTGTAAGACAGAATTTTCGACCGCTTCCTGCGACCTTTTTCAGTGTAATATTGTATACGTTATATTATGGTTCTGTATATATATATATATATATATATATATATGAAGTCTAATACATGACAAAAGAATACAATGGACAGTCACACCTTGATTCTATAAGGGAAAGCGTAGGTATATTATGACCAATGGTTTAACTAATAGACCAACCAGAGCTATTAATTATAGTTCAGAGCAAAACAAATTTATAACATATTCATTTATATCCGTTTTAAGAATTCAACATCAACAGCAGTTATGTGTACGGTCGTTTCTGAGGCCGAAATGGGCGTTTATTGAGACGAAATGGTAAAGTTTGAAAATATGGAAATATCCACGAATGTGAAAATGAATGTCATCAAATTTCTTAAAATTTAATTATTTATCATTCACATCAACACGTTTCTGAATATTTCAGGTTTCTTTTGTTTTCTGTTATTTCGATTAGAAATTGCCACAATTTAAATGTTAAAAATATGTATTTTTCTCACTGGATGATTCGTGTTCAAATCTGGTTAGGCGTAATCTGTTTAAAAACAAAGAATAAGCTAACGACAATATGATTTGGAAATTTCAGATTAAAATCTTGTGGCAAATCGTCTTACAAATAACACATCTCGATCAAAAAAAAAAAAACAAGCCGCGCGTGCGTGGCCCCCCTCTGTATGTGACTCGATGTGGCGAGTGTAAAATGCAATAAATTTGGGCAATTTGGGGCATTTTTGACCCCCCCTCCCTTTGACCCCCTGCGGGCGCGAACCAGAATTTTTCTCAGGTCAAGGATGCTCATTTTATATCCAGAACAATTGCCTCTACATTTTGGCCAAGTTTCAGAAAAATTGAATGGATGGATCAAACGTTATGGAAGAAAAGGGTCATTTTTTGCCATTTTGGGGGCTTTTGAGCCCCTGGGGCGCAAACCAGATGTTTTCCAAGGTCAGCGATACTTATTTTCTATTAGGAACAACTGCCTCCACATTTTGGCCAAGTTTCAGAGAAATTGAATGGATGAATAAAATGTTATGGGGGCAAAAAAATGTCATTTTTTGCCATTTCAGGGCCTTTTGACCACCCTGGGGGGCTAACCAGATTATTTTTTTAAAAATCGGAGAATGTCACTTTCTAACCTGACCAAAGTTACAACTTCATGCAAAATTTCAGAGAAATTCAATGGATGGTTGCGGAAAACAATCTGGACGGACGGACATGCCTCAAAACATAAGTCCCCCGATTTTTATAAAATCGGGGGACCAAAAAAAAATGATACAGGTCTGATTGAAGACGACATTTTACTATTTTCATATTTTTTAAAAACATGATTGTCTCGACTGCACACGAGCAAGTTTCTACGTCACTGGTGGTAATTCGTAGATATGGATCGAAGAGTTCTTTTATCGGTCACCTCAAGCGCTTTCAATCTTCGCGATTGTCTTCAGGAGTTGATTTGTTTTCTTTCCACTATGTTGTTGTTGTGGGTTTAGGTGTTTTTTTTTCGTTTTCATTATTTTACTCGGTAGTAACTTGCCGAGTCGAGACAGTAATTAAAAACATGATGAAAAGAGAAAATTCCGTTGTCTTCAATCAGACTCGTACCAATAACAACTTGCTGCCTATATATATATATATATATATATATATAATCCAGGTAAAACATCCACAGGGTAGTAATCCGAAGAATTTCAACCGGGTTTATAAAATAGAGCTTAAGGTTAAGATCGTATTCTAACTCTGCCTGATGAGATCTCATATATCGGATATACGTATTTGAAGTTTTAAGGGGGTCCTATCCCAATTGGTCACTTAGATGTAGGGGCACGTAGATATTTAGCGCATGGAGGGTAACGTATAGATTCAGGGTCACTTCCTTTATACATATAATCTAATTTAAATTTAATAAACATACGATATATTTGAAGTTTTAAGGGGGTTATGCCCTCATAGAATTTTTGGGAACGCACTTAGAGTTTCGGGGCCACTTCCATTGTCTTCCTCGATAAATTTTACATAAGAATAAACGTTCAGATTGTATGTACATTCTCTCCACTTTCCTTCTATAGGGAACACACAAACATCACAAAGACATTGGGTTTAATATAGTAATATATAATAACGAAGATATTTTTTTATTAAATATTTAGAAAACCTTGCACAACGCAGATTATTTGTTTTTAAAAATAAATTATTTATTCATCTTAAAAACATTTTTTTTTATGAACTTGAATACTTTCGGTAAATCTACCATCTTCAGAAGAATATTTCTTCTTTTACTTTTTTTTCTTTTTTCCTCTTGGTTGAGACATTCTCGTGGCCAAGTTGAAATCCGTCTAGGTGTTATGACGAAGAGAGAAAAGTGTTGATATGGCTGTGTGTCACGTGGTCGGCGTGGAAGGATACTTTGAAAAGTCACACAATTTGAAGCGCTGGGTGGGTGGCAATAATAACGAAGATATTTTTTTATTAAATATTTAGAAAACCTTGCACAACGCAGATTATTTGTTTTTAAAAGTAAATTATTTTATAAACTCACAGGGGGGTATCCATTGTCTTTCGAGACGGAAAGAGGGTCTTTATTCCACGGGAGGGTGGGAGTAGTGTTCTATTTAACGTACGGTGTATTCACACATATGTCGTAGATGCTGAAAACACAATGAAACGTACACATATCTTCACTTAATCGAAGAAGGTGATGGTCTTCCTCTGTTATTTTTGTTGAGGGCGGAGGGGGGCGGCATCCCAGCACCTCCACGCTCTTAAAAAAAACCCGACCCTCATGGCATATTTATGTCCCCTCCCCTCAAATACAAGCATACACGCAAGTTAGATAATCGTCTTTCGCAAGTGGAAGAACCCCACGTGCCGCCACAACTTAGAAATAAACGCATACACAAAGAGATAGGCTACATTAGATGAAGACACGAGCACATGAAGTAGTTGGGGGCCGCCAAACTCTATTTGCTAAACAGGGGGGTGGGAGTATCCGTCAAGTATTCTATGAGATACCTACCTGCATACATATGTGGTACATCCGTAAACTACCAGAAGTACCCGTCTACGTCAGGCTCCTTATCTTTATGTGAACTTTATAGCCAAGATTAGAAGTTAAGAACATTTATTAAGTGTTTTCCGTCCATTAAAAACAATAGATGGAGGTTGTTGATGATGATGATGATGTATATCGGCTATATAGTGATCCCCATTTAATCCCGAGCAACGTCGGGTAACCCTGCTAGTATATATATATATATATATATATATATATATATATATATATATATATATATATATAGAGAGAGAGAGAGAGAGAGAGAGAGAGGTACAAAATTCATAAATACATTTAAAAAGAATGCGCGGAAATCTCTCGAAGGCCCTTTCGACTATCATCTCGCCAGGAGAAAATCGATAGTTTTATAATCAATAATATCGTCGAAAGAAAGAGCAAACGGGGAATTGAATGTGCCAAAATTAACGATATATATATATATATATATATATATATATATATATATATATATATAGTATGTTTATATGTTTACATATTTATATGTACAGGGTTCACTCTTAAACTAATTAACCGATCATTATGCATTTTAGAACACAGCAGGTAGGCAAAAGGGATCCAAATGTAAGCGATATGTAGTCTTTTTTTGTTGTACGCAAAGGGGGTAAAAAGGGGTGGAGTATCTGAAAGGATTTTTAGGGGGCATAATATCGGCACAACCTCCCATTTGAAAATTCAGATATATCGGATTTGCATTGAATGCAATTTATAGTCATTAGACGCCATTTAAGCAGGATACGCTACATTTCAATTACTTATTAGGACCCCTTAAACCTTAAATTCTGACGTTTTCTAGAATAAAAATCATGTCATGGATTTTTATCAAGATTAGCATGAAGATTCTAGACATATTATATCTTAATTTTAATCTTCGTAAGGAGACATAAAAGTGGTGCCAAAACTGACTGAAATATTAAATGGCTATTTGGAAAATTGAAAAAATAAGTCTCATCTAGTAAAACAAAAAAATTATTTAATAACATTTGCCCGAATTACAACATGCTGCATAAATACACACACACATACATGTGTGTGTGTGTGTGTGTGTGTATTATATATGAGCTGTACATACCCGGCATTTCTCAGGTTATAAAAAATATTTGCAGAAGTCAAGGGAAAATATAATTGCATGATTCCTGTCATTAAAGGGAAATAAACATGTAATTAGTTATTTCCCTTGACTTATTTAATGTGGAAGAATATTCGGTGAGTAATTGAAATTATAATCATTCCAAAAGTTTTATTAGCCAGTACAATTATGAAAAAAAATAATAACTGAAATAAAATATATTCGTGCGAACAGAATAGTGGAATAAACATATAGGCTAGTTCGAATCAAGTATCGATATGTTAGACGGATTGCAATTTGGGTCTAAATTTAAAAATCCGGCAAGATAATTTTATGTTAGATGTCTATGAATTAAATAAACCACAAAATAGAACTGTTTAGAAAAATGTTACATCTCATATGAACTTCAACAAATCCACAACATTAATAAAATCAAACTATATGTTAAATAAAAAAGATGAAGGGCCATAACCAACTATAATATGTTAAATAAAAAGGATGAAGGGCCATAACCAACTATAATATGTTAAATAAAAAAGATGAAGGGTCATAACCAACGATGGTGATTTTGGAGACGTTTCTATCGAAACCCTTCTCCGCCGGCGCATTCGGAATTTAGTAGATATGTTTTTAAACAAGGCCATGAATCCGTGTTTTTCACGGGTTAGTGGGGCGAAGTAAGTCTGGCAGGTAGCAATGGAGAGGGTGCCCTGCATACGGAGTAGCCACTGCTTCGTTGGGCAGGTCATCTTGATCGACTGGTAGCTCGGGGGGGGGGGGGATGAGGGGGGATATAAACAAGCGGATAATCTATCTGATTATGACAGATCAATTTCAAAGCCTTCATGAAAAATTTACGGCACTCTTCGTTGTCAGCGGTATCGACTGACAGGCGTCTGTATGAAAAGGCCACGAGACGACAGATAAGATGACAGGTCAGGTCACTGTCGGGCATACGCATATTTAGGCGGCTTTGTCATTTCTTTCATTCATTCATATGAATATCTATAAAGTTAGGTATGTGTATATATTTATATGTACATGATAATCTCCTCAACTAATGAACAGATCATTATGAATTTTTGAATATAGATTCCCAGAAACACGGTGAGTAACATGGGCACATTTTTTCTTTTGTACCTTTAAACATTAAGAGGGTGCATGTATATAAACTTAGGTATGTGTATATGTTTATATATTTCTATGTATAGGATTCACTCCTAAACTAATAAACCGATCATTATGAATTCGGAGACACAGCTTCTGGGCGTAAGGGTGGGTAATGAGGGATATATTTAGTTACATTTAGTTTTAAGCAAAAGGGGAAAAACGGCGTGAAAGCACTTTGTGAAAATTCAGATTTTTTTAAAATTTAAACTATTTTACCAATTAATAAATATTCCCCCAATTTCAGTTTGGTTGGAGTATTATAAATGGGTTTTAGGGGTCATAATATGGACACAACATTCCATTTGAAAATTCAAATATTTCAGATTTACATTGAATTTGATCAATTAGACCCCAATTAAGAAAGATTACCTGAGTTTTAATTTATTCTTAGGACCCCTTGAGCTTAAGCCTTAAATTTGAGACATTTTCTAGAATCAAATTTATGTAATGGATTTTAATGAAAATCGGAATAAAGATTCTAGTC
>OY744554.1:16320870-16338370 GCA_963556195.1 Sepiola atlantica | reverse complement strand
GGATGCCCCTGTAAATCTGACCCCTAATTCACAGTAGCCACTTATGTTTCAGTGGCAATGTGACCCCTTGTTTGAGGTGAAGAATATTAAAAAATAAAATAAAAAACGAACAGAAAATGAGAGGTTAGACAACATACACCGGCAACAACTTTTAAATACCTAATACCTGCGCTACAGGAAGGGGAGGTGAGGGTGGTTAAGTGGATATCGACACGGGTGTTCCAAGTTCGAATCCAGTCGGTTCCACAGTACCACTTTCACTTAGGGATGTTGGCAACCTTCTCGTGGTCCTTCAAGTACCAGAAATATTTCTAGCTAGAAAAACATCGGGGAAACTAATGCCAACACCAGAATCATCTGATTCACACGAAAGAAGAAGAAGAAGAAGAAGAAGAAGAAGAAGAAGAAGGAGAACAAGAAGGAGAACAAGAAGGAGAAAAAGAAGGAGAAAAAGAAGGAGAAAAGGACAAAGAAAAAGACAAAGAAAAAAGAAGAAGAAAAAGAAGAAGAAAAATAAGAAGAAGAAAAAGAAAAAGAAGAAAAAGAAAAAGAAAAATAAGAAAAAGAAGAAGAAGAAGAAGAAGAAGAAGAAGAAGAAGGAAAGAAGGAGAGTCAGTCGTCTTTGAGTACGAGTTTTCTCCCGCCACTATATCTGATCTTGTGCTCGACTGGCTGTGCTACAGAGATGATTGAACCATAATAACAATTGTAACTTATGAAATAAATACATTTTATCACAAATTTTATTGTGTTTACAAGTTGTCATCATTTGATAAACCGATTTGTTTTTTACAGCTTTTGTTATTGGGTTGCTTTACTAGTGAGGTGATTCGATTGATTGGCATATATGGGGAAATGAAAAAAAGAGTGAAGAAAAAGAGAAAAGAAAAGAAAAACGATAAAAAAAAGGGAAAGGAGATAAAAGGAAAGAGAGAAGATAAAAGGAAAGGGAGAAGATAAAAGGGGAGAGAAGCAGAAAGAAAAAATGAAAGAAAAGGGAGATAAGAGGAAAGAGAATGAGAGAGCAAAAGGGAGAGAAAAAGGAAAGAGGAAGGGGAAAGAGAGAAAAGAATGAGAACAGAAAGAAAAGAAAATGAAAGAGGGAAGAAAGGAGAAAGGAGGAAAGAGAAGAAAAAAGAGTAAAGAAAGTTAACAAAAAAAAGAAAAAAGAGAAAAGAAAAAGAGTAAAGAAAGAAAAGAGAAAGAAAGAAAAAATAGAAAAGAAAGTGAAGCGATGAAAAAGAAATTTGAGAAAAAAGAAAATAAAGGAAGTAACATTCCTTTTACTTAAACTACTTGTATATACATATATATATATATATATATATATATATACATATATATATATATATATGTGTGTGTGTGTGTGTGTGAACTAAGTTAGATCATAATGACATCTGCTTAAAAAAGGTCACAGAAGGTCAACTGCAGAGAAGCTCTTAAAACTCAGTCACAGAGTCCTTGTTTCAATTTACAGCCATTAAATTGGGGGGGGGGGGGGGTGACGGTGCGAAGAGGGGTGGGGTGTTGCAGCCCCAACTTCCATAGCCACCCAGCGGCAGCACAATGTAGAAAAACTTACTTATTCTTTCGGTGCGCCCCCACCCCAGTCATCTTTACACAAACAAAAAAAACAAAACATTAAAATTGTCTCGTCTAAGGAATGTAAGCACCCCACACACATAAAAACAAAAGTAGGATTTGAAGCAACTGATACCAACAGAATCAAACGAGAGCACTGAGAGAGCACATACGTCCGCTACAAATCCAACTAATTTTGATCGGATTCGCCAGATTCAACATTGAAATCCTGTGTGGCTAGAAATATAACTTTCTCTATAGCATCGAGTGTTGAAACATCCGGAGAGAAGGGGAGAGAGACAGAAGGAGGGAGAGAGAGGGAGGGAGAGAGAGAGAGAAGGAGGGAGAGAGAAGGAGGGAGAGAGAGAGAAGGAGTGAGAGAGAGGGAAGGAGGGAGAGAGAGGGAAGGAGGGAGAGAGAGGGAAGGGAGAGGGAAGGAGGGAAGGGAGAGAGGGAAGGAGGGAAAGGGAGAGAGGGAAGGAGGGAAAGGGAGAGAGAAGGAGGGAAAGGGAGAAGGAGGGAGAGAGAGGGAAGGATGGGAAGGGAGAGGGAAGAAGGGGAAGGGAGAGGGAAGGAGAGGAAGGGAGAGAGAGGGAAGGAGAGGAAGGGAGAGAGAGGGAAGGAGAGGAAGGGAGAGAGAGAGGGAAGGAGAGGAAGGGAGAGAGAGAGGGAAGGAGAGGAAGGGAGAGAGAGGAAGGAGAGGAATGGAGAGAGAGAGAGAGGGAAGGAGGAGACAAAAGGAGAGGGAGGGGAAGAAGATAAAGGGGGGGGGAGGGCGAGAAGAAGAGATATTTGTAAAAAATACATGTGTACGAGTAATGATATGTTTATTAGTTTAGGAGTGAATCCTGTATTTATATAAATGTGTAGGATGTGTGTATTGCTCTCTCTCTCATATATATATATTTTTGTTAGTTGTTGAATTTCTTATTCTTTATTTCATTTTTATTTTTACATATATATATATATATATATGTGTGTGTGTGTGTGTGTGTGTGTGCGCACGCCTAAACATTTATATAAAGTTAGGTATATGTATATGTTTATATATTTCTATGTATAATAACTCATTATGAATTTTAATAACATAGCTGTTTTGAGTAATGGGTCGTTATATGGGCTATATTTAGTTTAATGTGTGTTAGGTAAAGGAGAACCAAGGGAGTGACAATTCAGATACCTCTGATTTTTGTGAAATGTTAATAGGTATTAACCAACAATAAATATTATATAAATGGGATAAATTCGAAGTCTTAAGTGGGTTATGCCCTCATAGGTTCACTTAGAGATTCGGGGAAACACTTCCATTGTCTTCCCTGGTAAATTTTACATAAGAATACACTTTTAGATTTTATGTAGATTCTCTAACCTTTCTTTCTATAGGGAACACACAAACATGCACACACAGACATTGATATATTCTGTGCTGATAATGAGCTCTAATATCAATAAAACATATCTGAAACGATCGTACACACAGTTATATTGAATTCTCGGAACACGATTTGAGCATGTAATTGTTGTTACACGATCTATGAGTGCATATATATATATATATATATATATATATATATATATATATATATATATATATATATATATATACTTGGGAGACGAATCCAAACTATGGCAAGTTCATCAGCCAATTCCCCTCCGAAACTAAGATCCTGATTCGGACTATTGAAAGGATTTACCAAAAGATATCTAGACACGAGTTGTCTCTTATATTCAACAATACCTGCCTGCAAGAGAAGATGCTGCCTATATATATATATATATATAACAATAATAATAATCCAGGAAAAACATCCACAGGGTAGTAATCCAAAGAATATCAACCGGGTTTATAAAAAGTGCTCAATATCAAATAGAGATTTTATATATGATTATTTTTATTTACAAAATCTGCGACACTGGCATGTCGATGTTATCGATCAACAGCTATTATAAACTGAGATCTCATCAGGAAATATGATCTAAGGGTAAGATCGGATTCTAACTCTACCTGATGAGATCTCAGTTTATAATAGCTGTTGATCGATAACATCGACATGCCAGTGTCGCAGATTTTGTACATGTCTGTGCAAATAAAAACAATCATATATATATATATGTGTGTGTGTGTAAGGATAAAGATATCAAATTCATCTCTTAGAGATTACCACCATCTTAGATCCTTCAGAAAAGTGTAAATATGCCAATATGATAACTACACTTAATAACAGCCCCCCCCCCCCTCATTTGTTGTCATATACAATTTCAGACAAAATTATTTGACGTTCGCTCCCGGCGCCGGTGGCACCGTATTCGAAATCTCAAATATAAGCCGATCTCTTCGGAAATGAGGGAAATCCTAACGTATCAGTGGATGGATCTATTCCTCCCCTGTCACGTCTCCAATATCAATCCTGGCTCTCTCGCTCTTTAGCAGATATCAGTCGAAACCGCAAACCCCGCTCTCTCACCGGCGTAGTCACCCAACTGCACCCTTGCCCACGTTGTGTGTTTTTCTTCTTTTTTTACCTCCCCTGCCTTGCCGAAAATATTTCTCTCTCTCTCTCTCTCTCTCTCTCTCCGGTTGTTAGATCTACCTGCCTGTGTGTTCCGTTTCGGAGAGAGATTAAAGCCTACCTGCGGGGCTAAGCCGGTCTTATCAACCTCGTTGCGAGTAGATAATTTACCTAAGAGGCTTTCTCGTAAACAACACAATCACGATTTAGACAGGAGACGTCAGAAATTAAAAATAATAAACAGTAAATAATAATAAAAGAATCGAAGAAAATCCCGATATATACAGAGTAGTATATACCCCCGCCAACACACAAACACTCACTGCCTCGCAGAAACTGATGGCCGAGAGGAGAGGGGAGAGGAATGTCATTCCAACAAAAACCGATTCCTTGCAAAACGACGAATTTCTTAATCCTCTCAGTAACGGATCTAGAATTTAAAAATCAGTATGTTCGGAATCAGGGTGGCGGAGTCGGAAGGTATAACGTCCGACTCCGACGATTCCAAAAACTTCCGACTCCAAGAATTCCAAAATATCTTACTCCCACTCCTTAATTTAAAGTCATCCAATATCCAAACTGTCTGTCGATTCTTCAAAGTTTAACAAGCCGTGCGTGCGTGGTCCCCCTCTGTATGTGACTCGATGTGGCGAGTGTAAAATGCAATAAATTTGGGCAATTTGGGGCATTTTTGACCCCCCTTTGACACCCTGGGGGCGCGAACCAGAATTTTTCTCAGGTCAAGGATGCTCATTTTATACCCAGAACAATTGCCTCTACTTTTTGGCTAAGTTTCAGAAAAATTGAATGGATGGATCAAACGTTATGGGAGAAAAGGGTCATTTTTTGCCATTTTGGGGGCTTTTGACCCTATGGGGGTGCGAACCAGATTTTTTCCAAGGTTAGCGATACTTATTTTCTATTAGGAACAATTGCCTCCACATTTTGGCCAAGTTTCAGAGACATTGAATGGATGGATGAAAAGTTATGGGGCAAAAAATGTCATTTTTTGTCATTTCGGGGCCTTTTGACCCCTTGGGGGGCTAACGAGATTTTTTTTTCAAAAATCGGAGAATGTCACTTTGTAACCTGACCAAAGTTACAACTTCATGCAAAATTTCAGAGAAATTCAATTAATGGTTGCGGAGAAAAATCCGGACGGACGGACATGCCTCAAAACATAAGTCCCCCGATTTTATAAATCGGGGGACCAAAAAATCCGACTACGACTCCTATTGTCTTTTTAATGAACTGATAATTTTGATTTTCATATAGCAAATACTTCTGTATTGCAATATAGTTTCCATTTCTGGATACATATTTAGCGTTTGTTTCCAGATGTTCCTTTCTTTAGAAAGACCGAACTTGATGTTGATCTATTTCTAAACTGAAAGTGAAAAGACAAATTGATTTCTTCTTTCTTTTCTTTTCTTTACGGTCACATTTAAAAGATAAATAGATTTGTTTCGAAATTACAAATATATTAAAGTTTATCGATCTATATCAGGGGCGAGCAACCTTTTCAGAGTGAGGGCCAGATGAGACTTTTGGAAGGAGATCGCGGGGTGGAGTGAAAAACGAAATCTCAGAATTACTATATTTTGTTTACATGAATAAATTGTACAAAAATTGCATTGAACACTCTACAAATCTAATATTTTTTCTCAAGAGACTTCTGTATGTGATGTTATAAAAGGCGACGACAAAGAGCCATTTTAGAATCATAAAAAATAATGGGGAAGTAGCAAGTTGATCCAGCATTCGTTTTGACACACATCACATAAGTTCTGATTCATGCCCTTTCCTCGTCTCTAGTTGCATCTTTGCCTCGTTCTCTCTCTTTCTCTTTTTCTATTTTTATCTCAGGCTAAGGATTTGAAATTAAAAGTTAAAGAAAAATGAAATATACATGCATCATCGCTCGCTGATATTTATACATTTTTATCCCACTGTAAATCTTAATTGAAACCTACTTTCACGTCTATGTCACAGAATGATATGAGTTTTACTGGGAGGTCCGCGGGCCAGATTGCAATAATAAAGCATAACAGGGTGGCGGGCCGGACGCTAAACCTTCGCGAGCCGGATGTGGCCCGCGGGCCGAAGGTTATCCACCCCTGATCTATATGAATAATAAAATTTTAACGTGTCATATAAGCGTACAGCATGGCCATCTACAGGTATCCCTACCAGATCACATTGTAAAAACCAACTCAATACGTGTCAACATTAAATTAGCAGGCTCTGGCCTACAAAAATGCCTGAGCAGCCCGTCGGCATTTCGTGGTAGCAATAAACTAATCCCTTCTCAAAGACAAGGCAAAGTCTGGGAGGGTGGACCTCCTAGAACTATACAGGACAATACCTCTACAGAGTGTAACATCTATCGAAACAGACACTACACTCTGATCTTAGCCCACTATATAAATATTTATTTATTTATAGTGTAACAGAAGTTCAATCAAGTCACCATGATACCGTCGGTTTAAAGTCGGTAAATTACCAGATACTTTTTTTTGTGTGAAAAAAAGATACGAATAAGAAAGCGACTGATGATAGTCGGTGAAATTCGCCGACTTGAAACCGACGGTATCATGTTGAATTGATTTGACTTCTGTAACAATATTAATAGATAAATATTGTGCTCTTATTTTCAATGTTGGAAGACTTTTTAATTATTTACAAATAATTGAGAACTCGGTTGGATTCCTTTTATCAATCCAATCAAATATATATATATATATATATATAGCACTAGATGAAGTGAAAGAATAAAATAAGGTGTGAATCAAATTTTATTAGAATTCAATGGTCAAACAAAGTACTTTAAAGTTCTTAACTCATGAGTTTTCAATATATATATATATATATATATATATATATATATATATATGAATTAAAAAGGAAACAGCGGAAGACGTAAGAACTCGACATAGGCTTTTTCAAGAGCGAAAAATGCTAAAAGTGGCAAAGATCGCTCTTGAAAAAGACCAAGCAACAGTTGGGCGAAACGTTAAGTTTTTAGGTCTTCGGCTGTTTTTTATTTTTTTATTTTTTTTAATTTTTTAATTCATACCGTCGGATTATTTTTTCCTTTCATCTATTCATTATATATACAGACATTATATATATACATTTCAAATATAAAAAAAATATGTTATCAGATCAGAACAACATCGGTACCATCGGTTGTTCTGATCTTCTGTAATACATATATAAAAAAATATTACGCTCTTATCTTTGAATTTTCTTAATCGAGTACCTTACTAAAGTTCTCTCCCACTAACCATATATATATGTAGCCGCACTGATGAGCTGTGAAACAGCGAAACAGTCTGTATGTGGATGACTATATAAAGCACCCCCCCCCCCCAGGTAGAGCTTATGTTTGTAAGGGTATTGCCAACTGCCATTAGCTTAAAAAAGGCAATGCTCATAAGGTAAAAACTAAT
This sequence comes from Sepiola atlantica, assembly GCA_963556195.1. NCBI lineage: Eukaryota > Metazoa > Mollusca > Cephalopoda > Sepiida > Sepiolidae > Sepiola > Sepiola atlantica. The sequence continues at coordinate 16,330,827 of OY744554.1, read as the reverse complement.
TCGAGCTCCGGCAATTGCAATGTTTACATTGAGATACCACTTATATTCAGTCAGTGTCGTATGATGGCGTAGGGGTTAGCAGCGCCGACTGTCAGCTCGACGGTTGTATTTCGATCCCGGCTTGAGGCACTAACTGGTCTAGTCGCACTGATGAGCTGTGAAACAGCGAAACAGTCTGTATGTGGATGACTATATATATATATATATATATATAGATATAGATATATATATATAAAGTGGTGTACTAAAAGCGAACTTTTAGGAAAAGTGAAACCTATTGTGAAGAGTATATAGCTCAATATCCAGGATAGAGCAGGTAGAATATATATATAATAAATTTTTGTTTTGTTTATTATCTATGTACGTGTACGTTTCGTCCTTTAATCAGTACCCGACAACATAGAGATATAACTATTCACTACTGGTCGCGAGATTCGAAACCCCAGGCTGTGGGTATGTTACAACCTAAATTTCGACATCTCCACCCCCACGGTCACCGCTGAATAGCTAGGTAAATAGTGATAATTTTAACACTTACTCGTTGGCTTGACATCAAGAGAGAGTTCGACTTAATGAAAGGAACGATGCATTTATAGCTAGCGACGTCATGCTGTGTTAATACTACACTTACAGTGCCCATCTAGAGGGTTTTCTAGGGGCTACAAATATATATATATATATATATATATATATAAGTTTTCACTTCCTCGCTAAGACTGCAGTTGATTTGATGAGAAGAATTTGGCAGCATTTTTTGTAGGAGGCATTCCTCCCAAGGTCCATGAGATCTCTGCTTCTCATTCACCAGCAAAAAGGAGGCAGACTGATTCCAGGCGGACAGGAATCGTTACGGTTAAATGAAATACTATCCGAACCCTTTCCGTCTTAAACTGAGATAACATTCGCAATGAGGATAAAGAAACGGGTGTGTATATATACACATGTATATAATAAAAAACAATTTGGCATAACAGTAGGAGTGTTTGATAATGGACCGGGAGACCTGAGTTCAATCCTCGATGGAGTCATACCAAAAACTTTTTAAAATAGGAGCTTTTCCAATACATGATATACCGATTTTTTCAAATTCCAATATGCGATCAAACCATTAACCCTAACCCGAAGAACGGGTTAAGGTTAGGATTAATGGGTAGATCACATATCGGAATGTAAAATCCTCGGTGAATCATACCATTCGGTAGATAACATATTAGATAGCGGAGCACAAAATGGTACTTGATGTCCCCTTGCTTAAACAGTCAGCATTATAAGGTGAGGATCAAGGGTAAGTGGAGTAATCCCAGGAAAGGGGTGGCGCCCTCCCCTACATCTCCGTGTAGTAGCTCATTATGTGGGAGCCTTCAGAAAGACAGACATAAACGGAAGCTGAAGAGAGTCCGGTAAAGAGGCCTTTACAGGTCCCCTTTGTTAGGATTTGAAACCGACGGTACCGATGTTATTCCGATCTTCCGTAATACAAATATATATATATATATATATATATATCTACAGTTAGCTATGTGTATATATTTATATGTACAAGATAATCTAAACTAATGAAAATATAATTATGAATTCCAGAATATATATTCTAGGCAACATGGTGAGTAACATGGGCACCTTATTGCTTTTGTAAATTTTAACATTTAGGAGGTGCATGCATATATATATATATATATATATATATATATATATATATATATATATATATAGAGAGAGAGAGAGAGAGAGAGAGAGAGAGAGAGAGAAAGTTATTTGTGTGTTTTATAAAGAATATATATTTTTTTAGGCGTATAATCCTTATAATATCCGAAATGGTTCCAATTGTAAGCTCAATGAAGTTGGGTTACAAGATTCAGAGCATATATATCTTTTTTTTGCATTCCAATGACCATTGGAAAATCAATTGAAAAATCATAATTTTAATTCCTTCTTACTATCACTTTATTTCCATATTTCAATGAAAGTTTGTTTCTCTTCTTTCGTCTTAGACCTGGCTAAATGTACGATAATATCTGATAGAAACTACAATTGAAGACTTCGATATTACAATTCATTTATAATAGAGAGATTCTGGAATGGTAAATACAACAGTAGCAGTACTGAAGGGATTATGGTTGGAAGTTATTTGTATGTAGCTAAGTCCGGGTGACATGCTCCAACAAGTTGAAATCTTTGAAGCTTTGGTATTAAGACTAATAGGCTTTCACGGATTTTTATTTATTTTTTAACTTAGTTCACTCCAAACAAGGCAAGTTGCCATTGCAGACTGTAGGAGCTACTAAAAATAAGGGTGAAAGTTTAGGGGGTCATCCTAAATTTGAAGATATGCAGTGAGATGCTTGTTCACATTAGTTTTACATTTCTGTACGTCGGTACAGCCGAGAAAACAGGGAGCAGGAAAGGAGTTCCAGAGGCCGGGAGCTCGAAAAAAAGAAGCTATTGGAGTAGAAGGCTCTCCAGCATCTGGGAACCTCTACAGTGAATGGATGGGATCTAGCTGGTTTTTGGGGTGGCCGAGTGTATTTACGCCAAGGAGGCACCAGAGCAGCCAGTTCATCTCAGCACATTCTATTGAAGTACCTGTAAAACAAGCACAGAGATGCAACATTGTGGCGATGGGACAGGGGCTGGGTCTTGGTGGATAGTGAGAGACCTATTAGATTAGATACTTTTTTTTTACACCTTGTCTAAGAAGGAGAGACTGGTGGATGATACACCAGCCCATATGTGACAACAATACTCCATGCATGGATGGATGGTGAATTTGTAGAGATATAGGATAATATCAGGTGTGAGAAGTTTTCTAGCACGGGAGAGGGAACCCACTTTCTTTGCAACAGCCTTGGCAATGTCTTCTATATATTTGTTCCAATTCATGTTACCTGTGAATGTTAGGCCGAGGACTTTCCATGCATATAAATATAATAGTTATGACTCATGAAAGATACTGGGTGATGAATAACAAACAGCTGTCCCCATAAGCACACTAATAGAGGGAGCCCACTTTCTTTGCAGCAGCCTTGGCAATGTCTTCTATGTATAAGCCGGCTAATATGCCCTATAGAAATTGGGACTGTATTAGTCTTCGACTGTTTATAATTGGTAAGTTTCTTCTTTGGGGGTTCAAATCGCTACAGTCAAACATTTGGTATACATTTTTTTGTTTTTTGTTGGGGGTCCTCGTAATAATGAATACATATGCGTATCGAAACAGGTGTCCTTCTTTAAGTCTATTTCAGATAAATAATAAAGTTTCTTTTGTATTCATTTTACGTTTGAATTTAAATATGTGATCTAAGAGAAATAACTCAGATTCTAAAAATCCAATTATCCCCCTTTCTCCAACGTGTCATAGGATTTGTAAGGTGAAACCGACTAGACTCCTGATTTTTAACTAACAAATAAAATGAATTCTTGTAATAAATTCAATTAACTAAAATTCTAGTTTATTTTCTATTAAAAATAATAAAAATTTAAAATTTGGATAGACTTGTTTAGAGACTTTGACGGCAGATTCGCACCCATTTGCTGCTGAGTTAATTGGCTAAACAGCTAGCATTAAAACAGCCGCAGTTTCGCATTAACTTTATTTGTTTAAAAAATCTTTGAGATATTTTCAGCTTTTACAATAATAATTAATAATAAATAATAGTTAATAATAATTTACTAATTGATATTGAGTTTTTGTTTTTCTTTATTTATGAAATTTGACCCACTTACTAGGTTTATCTAGACTAACTCTGTAAGCACCAAGTTTAAAACGATCGTTTGAGGAGCTGATTCGAGTTCTGAGTGTTTCCTGGGGGGGGGGGGGGTATTCCGTTTTTTTAATTTGTCACTATTCCGCATGTGAGATTTAAAAAAAAATTTTTTTTACTTCACTTCAACTTAGTAAACTTTTATCAGGACTCAATCTTGAACTTCACCATATTTTCACAATTCCACCATATATACTACTACTTTCTAATGATTGACAAAGTGTGACAAAAAATATATTTGTCCAGATTTGTGATGAAACACGTGTAAGAAAAATGATTAAATTTGAAAAAAATATTTTTGAGTATGAGATGAAAGAAGAGAAATAAACTTTCATCGAAATATGGAAATAAAGTGATTGTAAGAACTAATGAAAATTATGGTTTTGGATTAGTTTCCCATGGTTATTGGAATGCAAAAATAAGATATATAAAGTTAGGTATGCGTATATATTTAATATATATATATATATATTTATTTATTTTGGTACAGAAAAATTAGTACAACATTCGTACCGTCGGTTTCAAGCTCGGAAAGTCTTAGCCATCCGGCTCTCTTCAGCTTCTGTTGTCATCTGTTTTGGAAATGTGAAGTCACATGACACTCGTTGGGACGCGTTATTTGCTCAGTGTGTTATGTATTTTTGTTTGAATTTAAATTTAGTGTAATTAAACTGTTGAGATTTAAAACCGGAGGAGATTTGGAGAGATATAATAATATTAAATAAGATTAAAGTGGGATTTTTCCTACTATATTGCAAAGATGGTATATATATATATATATATATATATATATATATATATATATTGTTGTACAACATAAATACCTACACTAATAAACCGATTATTATGAATTGTAGAATATATACTCTCGGCAACCCAGTAAGTAACGTGGGCACATTATTTTATTTTTTGTAAACTTTAATAATAAGTTAGATACAAAACCTTTAATGGAGAAAAAATAGCTCTAAATAAAATTTGGAGTTATATAAAATAATACTTTTCTAAAGGGATACTTGTGCGCCCGTGAGCGTTGATAATATGTATATGCTTGGTAAAATCTTAAATTATTAAACTTGACATTATAAATTATGGAATATGTATACTAGACAATAGGGTGAGTAACGTGGACACATTATTTTTTTTTTTTGTAAACTATACCATATAGTGGGGGTCCACTGAAAGCATACCATATCCCTTAAAAAATAGAAAACAAACTTAAAATTTAAAACTAATATTCTACTAATATATATATATAAAGGCCGGACACTCTGAGTGAGTTTAATAACAAGCAGTACAAATAGCTTCATGCAAGATCCAAACACAGTTTGTTGATCACTTTAACTGCTCGTGTAAATCAGCCGCCGACTCGCTATTTACAAAGTTAAATTCCTCTTTAATTATTAGCTAATTCTCTATGGCCGAGGGGTTAACGCTCTTGACTGTGAATCAGTGGCGATTTGTGATCGGAGTTCGAGCCCGCCGACCGTTGAGAATTAACTTCCTGCACTGAAGATTGCGTTAGCATGAAACATCGATGTCTGTAGGTAATAAATAATTAATATTTATTTATAAATATTATTATTATTATATATACATTTTTATATATATATATATATATATATATATATATATATATATATATATATATATATATATGTGTGTGTGTGTTTTGTTTAACTCAATTGGTAAAGAACCAGAAGCGAACAAGTGGGGTCCCGGTTTCGAATCTCACCAGGTATAGCATAGAGATGACGAAACACATGTCTGTAGATTAATACATTTTAAATTTATATATATATATATATATATATATATATATATATATATATATATATAAGCGGTTCATGTAATTTGCTTGGCAGAAAATCAAGTCAAAATAACATGATACCGTTGGTTTCTAAGTCAGTGAGTGTTCAAATTTTGCCGACTATCCTCAGCCATAGTTGAGAAGGCCTGTTTAGACTGAGGATAGCCGATGAAATATTAACACTTGCTGACTTGAAACCGGCGGTATCATATTGTTTTTAACATCTATAAATAAATTATGTTCTAATTTCTTTTAAATTTCGAACTTTTTGAAAGATTTTATTTTTATAATCGAGCACTGTTGGATTTCTTTTTACCAATCTTACACACGCATATATATATATATATATGAGAAAGGAAGGATGAGAGTAATCCCACGTAATGGGAAATGAAAAAATCAAGAGATATTTTTTATATATTCATCAACGTTTCGTCTTTATTGTAAGACTTCCTAAGGATGATAATTTTAAGAAAAATTTCATGCAAGTACATCGAAATATTGGGTTGACATGATGGGTTGATGAGAAAAAGTAGTAGCCGTTGCCCTGGTCCTGTGCTCTTAGTAGCCACGGCTACTACTTTTCCTCATCACCCCATCATGTCAACCCAATATTTCGATGTACTTGCATGACATTTTTCTTAAAATTATCATCCTGAGGAAGTCTTACAATAAAGACGAAACGTTGATGCATATATAAAAAATATCTCTTGGTTTTTCTTTTTTCATTTCCCATATATATATATATATATATATATATATATATATATATATATATATTCATGTGTTTTTGAATAAGAGGGAAAGAAAAAGAGACACTCTGGCAGCATCGTAAATACTATGGAATATGTCAAATTAATACAAGTATACCCACCTCCCATCTACCTCCATTCTCAATCTCTCAGACCCAGCTACCCGGGGTGTACTGGCAGGCTATGTTGGTGGTTGGGCAGGGGGTTGTAACAGAAAAAGGGATGGCTTCCATATGGTGGGAAATTCTGTGACACCAAGTAGGGGTCAACATTGGGGAATTTGGAAGAGAGAGGGGGGAAGTTTATATAATAATATATGGTGTTTATCTGAGTTACATTGTGTATTTGCTCCTTACTCGTGTGTTGAGCTGTCTAGTAAATAAGGTAATGATGTCCACTTAGCATAAAGCAGTTCACTTTGTACACTTTGATGGAGCTGTCTCGGAAGTCAGTAATGTAAACAAATATAAAAACATTAGAATTTCCGTTTTGTTTCGTGGCGAATGCGTAAACGTAAGATATCTCTGCTAGCCATGTTTTTATTCTCTTTTTGGATCTTTTTAAGAAGTTCCCCGCCAAAAAATAGAGCCCCACTATTCAAGCGAGACAACTTTTCAGTCACTTTTGCTTAAAAAAAGTATCCTCATGTCAGGTTGTCCTGACAAACCCTTGTACAGAGAGACCAAAGCCACTCGAGGATGGTGTCTTGCAGGTAATACAAACTCTCTATATATTTGCTTTCTTTGTTTCATTTTACTTCATTCGAAGTTCTCAGAAATCAAGGGGCCCCTACCTGGGGCTAACATTTGATCCCAACATGAGATACATAGATATTCGAATATTCCATTAACGTTCTCTTTTCCTGTCAAACGATTAGTATGTAAAGAAGTTAAGAATATTTATTTTCCTCTCCCCAATGGAGCAGTTAACTATGTTATCTTATATATAAAGTAGAGACGATTTTTCCCATGTACCTTCTCGGAGAATAGGAAAATAACCACATGCATCACAGGCTACTAAACTCACCACGATACTACACTTATTCACTCGAGCGTGTTTTAGTAAAATTGTTATTATTTTTTCCCAGCTAACACTAAATATTACATTTGGCCAACTATCTACGGCTCTCGGACAAACCAACTCCATATAGGTGGTAGCAAAAACTTTTCTCTCTAATAATTATGTACTGTGACTACACTCATCGACACCGGGAACTAATAAACACAGTTTAATTTTTTTTAAAAACTGGTTCTTATTTATTATTTGCCTGGTATTAATTTAACACGCATGCTAATAATCAAGCTTCGGTCAATTGGCCTATTTTCACATGTATTTGTAACCCGAAACAGTGGCGCAATCGGTAAGAAGGTAGGTTTCATGATCGTCAGTTGTAGCGTTCGATCCCATTCTACTCTACCACTTTTTTCTTTTTCTTTAAATTTAAAACATTCGCAAACACGGTAGACGGAGAAAAAAAACAATAGGCCGTTTCTTTTTTTTATTCGACGTCATGCAATAGGTAGTACTTTGTCCTGTGCAACGCCGCGCGACAGGTTTCGCTAGTAGTATATATTTCTTGTGGTCACTTGGTCTTACCGGATTCCAGGACAAGAATTATATATGTGTGTGTGATAAAAAGAAAGCACTACTTGACTAATATATTGTGATAACGACCACTCTCCCACCCCAGACTACATTGACGTTTTTTTTTTTTTTTTTCCTTTTTTTTTTTTTGTAAAACTTAATTATGTTCTACAAAACCAAAAAAAAAAAACAACAGCCCCTCTCCCTTTCTCCCTCCCCCTTTTTATTTTATTTTTAGAACTTGAAGCATAAATATTTTCCTATAATGACCGGATTCGGCATTAGATGGCCCGAAAAGGGTTGATATGCCGTAAAACAAAACTACCAAACCAAAAACGATGATTAAACATTTGAAGATATAAAGAACTTGAAGCATAAAAACTTTTACTATAATGACCAGATTCGGCATTAAATAACCCAAAAAGGGTTGATATGCCGTAAAACAAAACAACCAAACCAAAAACGATGATTAAACATTTGAAGATATAAAGAACTTGAAGCATAAAAACTTTCACTATAATGACCAGATTCAGCATCAAATAACCCAAAAAGGGTTGATATGCCGTAAAACAAAACTACCAAACCAAAAACCATGATTAATATTTGAAGATATAAAGAACTTGAAGCATAAAAACTTTCACTATAATGACCACATTCAGCATTAAATAACCCAAAAAGGGTTGATATGCCGTAAAACAAAACTACCAAACCAAAAACCATGATTAAACATTTGAAGATATAAAGAACTTGAAGCATAAAACTTTTACTATAATGACCAGATTCGGCATTAAATAACCCAAAAAGGGTTGATATGCCGTAAAACAAAACAACCAAACCCACCCCAGAAACATTTCTTACAGCTTTACAAGAAGAACATCCAGAACTACGAATCAGTTTTAAGCCTTACACATCACACACGCGCACAAAACACTTTATATATCAAGAGAAATCATCTATAAAGGAAAGAACACAAATTAAATCAAAAATTTTTCCGCTGACAAATTCGTTTTGGCTCGGCTAAACCATTTTCTTGTTATCAATACGTTCAAATCCTCGGAGGTTCCACCTGTCTGCCGATCCAGGCCTCCACGTGAGTCGCAGATGCAATTCCCAGCGACAGGGCGGCCATCTTTAAATGCGGAGACCGGAGCCAAATTACCAAAGCATTCTATTGACTCCTGGGCATGTTTTTTTTTTAAAATAAATCTCACAAGGTAAATACCACAGTGACACTTTTCATAAACCGCGGTTATTTCTCCAAAAATATCCATATCCAACGGGATTTAACGAATCAACATTAATATTCGACTACTGAATACAAAGGCGCTTAACATTTTCAACTGGTTTTTATTTCTGACCGCAAAGGAAGTTATGCCGTAGATAGACTCTATATTTATTTGCCTACCGACGACGGAAGTGTTAAACACAATGTGGGGAAAATGCAGCTCCCCAAAAAGGGGCACTTCGGTTTGGTGGTAGGTTTGGTAGTTTTGTTTTACGGCATATCAACCCTTTTTGGGTTATTTAATGCCGAATCTGGTCATTATAGTAAAAGTTTTTATGCTTCAAGTTCTTTATATCTTCAAATGTTTAATCATCGTTTTTGGTTTGGTAGTTTTGTTTTACGGCATATCAACCCTTTTTGGGTTATTTAATGCCGAATCTGGTCATTATAGTAAAAGATTTATGCTTCAAGTTCTAAAAATAAAATAAAAAAGGGGAGGGAGAAAGGGAGAGGGGCTGTTGTTTTTGTTTTTGGTTTTGTAGAACATAATTAAGTTTTACAAAAAAAAAAAAAAAAAAAAAAAAACAAACAAACAAAACAAAAAACGTCAATGTAGGTGAATTTCGTCTCAGGGAGCCACAGGGCAGCCTGATCTGGTATCACCAGGGGCACTTCGGATTGTGGCAAAAATTAAAATAGCCTCAGTCTAGAAAGACCCTCCTTCACTGACCGAGTACAGAAGAGATACATTTTGATGCCAGCCCGAATGCCAAGAAGTGTCGTAGTTAGAGTCACTATTTACTTGCCTCCCCACAAAGGCTCCCAAAAAAG
>OY744554.1:16303370-16315870 GCA_963556195.1 Sepiola atlantica | reverse complement strand
ATAAGGTTTGTCAGCAAAGGCGATAAATAAAATAAGTAAATGTGATAAGCAAAGGTGGGAGGGGTGGTAGTTGGACGGGCGTGTGTGTGTGTGGGGGGGATAGGTGGTGGCTGTATCGGGATGAAAGTGGGGAAACGAGGCTCTCAATAAATTGATTCGAGTCTCTTCTGATCGTTACCGAAATGAGAAAGCGCCAGGTAGAATCCATGATGTTCACGACTGATTCTTAAAGATTCAACGTGATGATTTTTGCATTTTTATTTATTTACTTTTTAAAATTCTATTTGGAGGGGGGGGGGCTGTAAAAAGAATTGATCACGACTTATATTCTTTCTTTGACTTATTTTATTTTCTCTCTATGACCTCTCTGACTTCTTTTTTCTCTCTATGACCCCTCTGACTCTTTTTTTTCTCCCTATGACCCCTCTGGCTCCTTTCTGTCTCTCTATGATCCCTCTGACTCCTTTCTGTCTCTCTATGACCCCTCTGGCTCCTTTCTTTCTCTCTATGACCCCTCTGGCTCCTTTCTTTCTCTCTATGACCCCTCTGGCTCCTTTCTGTCTCTCTAGGATCCCTCTGACTCCTTTCTGTCTCTCTATGACCCCTCTGACTCCTTTCTTTCTCTCTATGACCCCTCTGGCTCCTTTCTTTCTCTCTATGACCCCTCTGGCTCCTTTCTGTCTCTCTAGGATCCCTCTGGCTTCTTTCTGTCTCTCTATGATCCCTCTGGCTCCTTTCTGTCTCTCTATGACCCCTCTGGCTCCTTTCTGTCTCTCTATGACCCCTCTGGCTCCTTTCTGTCTCTCTATGATCCCTCTGGCGCCTTTCTGTCTCTCTATGATCCCTCTGGCTCCTTTCTGTCTCTCTATGATCCCTCTGGCTCCTTTCTGTCTCTCTGTGATCCCTCTGGCTCCTTTCTGTCTCTCTATGACCCCTCTGGCTCCTTTCTGTCTCTCTATGGCGCCTTTCTTTCTCTCTATGGCGCCTTTCTTTCTCTCTATGACCCCTCTGACTCCTTTCTCTCTATGACCCCTCTGATTCCTTTCCCTCTATGACCCCTTTGTCTTTCTTTCTCTTTATGACCCTGCTGGCTTCTTTCTGTCTCTCTCTATGACCACACTGACTCCTTTCTTTTACTTTCTACCCCACCTCCTTCTTTCTGACTCCTCTCACATTCTCTCTCTCTCTCTCTCTCTCTGAGTTCTTTTCAGCCTCTCTAACCTCTGATATTCTTCAGGTGCATCTTGTCCAACTTGAACACCTATAAAAAATCCCGAATTGAACCCTTTCATTTAATCCCCGCGTGTAGATTGTTCTCGTCCCGTCGACCGTGAACGGGCAGAAACTTTAATGTTATGTTATTCTTAGTTATTATAGCCCGTGGTAGGGATTGAACCTTCAACTCCCAGAAGACTGTCGCCAAGAACTGATTGTGCACAATCCCCATTGCGATATGAGTCAGTTAAATAAACGGTTCAGGTTAGAAAGTTCGACCAGAACATTCCAAAGTTCGAAAAGAAACACCTGAAGAAGGTCGGAGATTACATCGGCCGAAACGTTGTGAAAATAACAACCAAAATGGAAATAGTAGTTCGAATAAATCCAATAATACAAAAAGTTTCCCAAGTTTGAACAGATACACCTGAAGAAGGTCGGAGGTTACATGAGGTTACAAGATGAGAATAGTAGTCCGAAAAATCCTAATGGTAAAAAGATTAGCATTCAGTTTCTATTTACTACTCCACCCCCTAAAAAAAGCAGAGTTAGACGCAAGGTCAATTTTTAATGTGGGGATATCGAGCTCCCCAAAAAGGGGCACTCTGGATTGGTACAAAAACAAAAATTGACTCATTCTAGAAAGATTTCTCCTTCACTGACCGACGACAGAAAAGATGTGTAGTATTGGAACGGATTTGAATTCAGTCGGTTTATCTTACTTTGTGCGATTTACGACTAAATAAGGAGAAAAATAAAAAAATATGAGGGGGGGGGGTAAACATGCCTAACCATCAAATCCAAAACTCAATCAAAAATATCCCCTTCCCCAAAATAAAACAAATAATATTCAAATTAAACGTATATTACTTTACTCCCTAATCCTAACCCGCTCATCTATATATTAATACGATAACGTGTGTGTTCGTGTGTCACGCTTACATCAAAAGCTCTGCGCATGCGTGCCGCACCTACATTTGGAAAAGCATTCAAGTCACCTAATTTTCGTAATATTTTCAAGTATTTCCGTTTTGCGCAACGGTTAGCGACGTAGGATTTTGACGTCGGTTTTTGACATCGGCCCGACTGGTTTATAGTTCGATACCAACCAACCTTGAAGATTTTTTCTACATCGAAGAGGGGAGGTAGGGCGGGGACGACCGGGAAGACACATATTAATACGATAGCGTGTGTGTTATTTTGTGTGTCACCTTTACATCAAAAGCAACGACCTTCCGAATCTTTGTATGCTAGATAACAAGATAATTAGTATTGAAAACAACATTTCGTGTAATTTACACGGGTCTCGCTAGTTATATATGATAACGCCATGTATGCTTCTTTTGTAATTTAAAATCCGTTTCTTGACTGACATAATTAATTTTTCTTCACGTTTGACAAATAAAACAAAACCTTACAAAAAACGCACAAGCATGTAAACGTATAGGTGTAATTATAATGTTGATATTTCGAGCGGTATTCCGCTCTTTGTCAAAAGTTGCTTTTCTTTGCCAATCGGTGAAGAGATTTTTGCGTACACTGACTTGAACCTTTGGACAAAGAAAGAACGCTTTACGAAATTAAAAAATACAGTGTATCTCAACGATTTCATTTTCATTCATTTTGTGACAAAGAGCGGAATACGGCTCGAAATATTAAAATTATAATGAAACCTATAATTTTTCATGCTTTCACGTTTTCTATAAGGCATTTTTTTTTAGTTTTGCAAAGAAACGAATTATAATTATATATATATATATATATATATATATATATATATATATATATATATGGAGAGAGAGATCGGTTGCATTCTAATAATATCATAATATATATGCTCTGAAGCCGGAAACAAAACTTCATTGAGCTTGTAATCTGAATTAATTTGAATTGTATAAGAGATATAGACCATAAAAAATGTATATTCTTTATATAAACCCTTTATATATATATATATAATTGAATATGACAGACAACTTATGTCTGGATATCTTCTAAGGAACCATTTCGATTAGCCGACCTACTAGCGTTTGGACTTTTGGCTAAGATCAAAGTGTAGTATCTGTTCCGATGGATACTGCACCCCATACTGGTGTTGTTTTGCCTTCGGGTCTTGATTTACGCCGGTCAATGGGTCTGTCCTGTGCAGTTCTGGGAGGTCCACCTTCCCAGGCTTTGCCTCCTCTCTTTAGGGAGGAGTAAGTTAATTGCTTACTGTCTGAGGCGCCTCTACCGGAGAATGCCGACGGGGCTGCCAAGGCAAATTTTAAACCCCACTTTCCCGACCCGACCTTGGGTCACATCTTACTTGTGGGAGTAAGATAAAAACTGGCCTTGTGCCTAACTCCTTGAGAGGAGTAAATCAATACTAGCGTTATCATTCTAAAATGTTTATAATGCTAAGTTTAGTTCCGTATTAATAATACAATTCCCGCCAAATCTACCTATTAATATCAACACTATGGTCTTTATCTGATTCCCCTGAAGATGGACCCTGATGGCCCGAAAGTATTTGGGACATCAACGATTATGGCAGATTCATCGGCCAATTCCACACCAAAACAAAGACCCTGATTCGACTATTGGAAAAGAGCCCCACAAATATATCCAGACATAAGTTGTCTGTCATATTCAACGATATTTGTCTTTGAGAAAATGCTGCCTAATACAGGGTGGGCCAAAATAAGGGTCCTATCTTTAAATTTGAATAACTTGAATGTGAATAACTTCCACAAAATAAAAGTTAAACTCACCAAACTTTATGTGTGTGTAGACTGACCCTTCCGAGATTTTTTGAAATAAACAAAACAAATTTTAGCCGAAAAACACTTCTTAAAACTTACAAAAACTAAAGTATTGTTTTTTACACTGTTTTGAGTTTTTTAAGCAAAAATAATGTTTTCTAAATGAGGGTACGTTCCTTAGGGCTAATACGGCTCATGCTTGCTTCGGAAGGGGTCCTTTACTTATTCTAAAAAAAAAAATTAAAAAAATCAATAAATAAAAAAGTTATGAATTTTAAAAAATAGGACCCTTATTTTTGCCCACCTGTATATATATATATATCTCAATCATTATTTAATAATAAATATTTAATTATTATCCAAATTGGTTCCTTCAAAGATAAAGCACTGTAGGGAAAATATGTAACGCTTCCGAATAGCATCAATATTGCGAAGTTAGTTCGCTCCCCTTAGCGGGGAGAAGTATTAACACGCTATAGGATCTTAAATATGTATATTTGTCTTTTTCCTATCATGAGTTTATATGAGTGGCTGAGTGGGCAAAGACGTTGGATGGGAGTCAAAGGTGACGTTAGTTCGATGTTTGAACCCAGCGAACGGTGGGATCGCTTTATCTAGGCACACTGATGAGTCTTATTAAGACGCAGCATGTGGATACATAAATAAAAATATTTAGTATATACATATATATACATACATACATATATACATATAGTACTAGTATGAAAAATATTTCTGGCAATTACGCTACGCAGAGGTGTCTATGTTACATCTCCACTGGGAATCGTTACACCAATGAAACGCGGAAGCCTCTGTGTAGCTTAATTGCCATAAATATATTTTCATAACTTACCAAGCTCTACTCACGTATTGAGCACTGTTAAAGTAAAAACTAAAAATCCATACACAATATATCACTTTATAATATATGTGTATATACATGAAAGAATAAGAGAGCGACAAAGATATAGAGAGAAAGAGAACGAGAGAGAGAGAGAGAGAGAGAGAGAGCGGGGGGGGGGAGAGAGAGAGAGAGGGGGGAGTATATCTATGTCAAGATTTGAAACCCGAACGCCGAATAACTTGTAAATGCGACATCAGTGTCAGGTGTTTCACCCCTGCGTCATCACACTCGCAACTAAATTATAACCATATCTATTTTCGTTGTTTACACATTTCCCATTCTATTATTAACCGTAGAGAACTCTATTCTTTATAGAAGAGTATAGCTTTACGCAAAGTGGAAACCGTCGTTTCCCCTACGAGTATATGTGTGTTTCGACGGCATTAATTACCGAGATAAGGTCTTATTAACATTTAATAGAATTGCTACTAAAACGCAATAAGTCCCCTCAAAACCTAGTGACCTGTGGCAAAAAAAAACATGCCGCCACTGATTACAGCTTATCTGTTATCTAAATTGACTGGGTTTTACTTCTAACTGTTTAGTAAACCCGGGGGCCATGTGCTTAACGAAAACGAGGATTTAACGGGGGTCGGGGGGGTTGGGTGTGGGAGGACTGTGAACAAAACACTTAAAACAACTCCTCTTTTTTTTTTATATAAACAGATTACGCCATCAGCAATCACTTTAAAGCGATTCCTGGTAGTAAAAGTTCCCGTTTGGCGGGCCGTAATCTAGAGCAGTCATCCCCAAAGCGGGAGTCACCTGGCCCCTTTCGCGAGGGGTCTTTCGTTAGTTGGGTAAGACCTCACCACGCAAACTATTTCACAATATTATTACACATTTTTCTTCCTTTTTTTATAGGAAAATTAATAGTTAGGTTATAAAGCTTTAGTTTTCCAACTCTCCTAGAGACTGTCCCAGTCTAATAATACTAAAAAGGCAGTGAAAATGGTGGTACAGGCATAGAATATAAAACACAGAGACAAGAAACAGAGTGCAAAAGGCAGACACACACACATATATATATATATACATACACACACATATATATATATATATATACATACACACACACATATATATATATACATACAAATATACATATATATATAGGGAAAGAGAGAGAGAATAAGAAAAAGAGAGCGCGAGATGGGGATAGAGAGAGGAAGATAGAAAGAGAGAGGGAAGGTAGACAGAGAGCGCGGGAAAGACAGAGAGAGAGAGAGAGAGTGGGAAATACACAGAAAGATAGACAGAGGAAGAGAGGGGGATAGACAGAGGACGAGAGGGAGATAGACAGAGGACGAGAGGAGGATAGGCAGAGGAAGAGAGAGGGGGGGTAGGAGAATAGAGTGTTATAAAAAAAAGAGAAAGATGGCACAAGATAGAAAGATAGAAATTGAGAGAGAGAGACGGCTATATATATATATATATATATATATATATATATATATATAGGTGTCGGGATTTGAGCCTAGGTTTCGAATCACACGACCAGTAGTGAATAGTCATAACTATATGCTGATGAGTCCCGATTGTAAAGGACGAAACGTATACGTACATAGATAATAAACAAAAACAAAAATTTATTATTTATAGCCCCTAGAAAACCCTCTAGATGGGCACTGTAAGTGTAGTATTAGCACAGCATGACGTCGTTAGCTATAAATGCATCGTTCCTTGCATTAAGTTGAATGCTCTTATGACGTCAAGCTGCCGAATAAAGTGTTAAAATTATCACCGTTTATTTAGCTATCCAGCGGTGGCCTAATGGTTCTAGGTGTCGGGAGTTGAGTCGTAAAATACTCGTAGCCGGGAGTGTCGAATCACGCGACCTGTAGTTAATAGTCATATCTCTATGCTGATGAGTCCCGATTATAAAGGACGAAACGTATACGTACATAGATAATAAACAAAAACAAATATATATATATATATATATATATATATATATATGAAGCAATCCAACAAAAGATATAAGCGTCAACTAATATCTTATAATTAGTGAAACATCCGGATAAAAAACTGAAGCTCAATATACTGGATAGAGCATTAATATTATAATATAAAATGAAGTAATAAAATAAGGTGTCAATCAAATTTTATTAGAATTCAAAGTTCATGCAAAGCATCCTTAAGTCCTTAGCTCATGAGTTTTCAAAGATAATTCTTCTCTTCAGAGGACCATTACCGCAGTTATACTACTACAGGCAATAAAATTACGCTTTGAAAATATATAAAATTATATATACAAATACATAAAAATACATAACATCAAACATATCAATCCAAAAACATACTTTTGTTGAATCCATACAGTCCATCCATATTATAATATATATATATATATATATATATATTTATTTTTTGGTACAACATTAGTACTGTCGGTTTGAAGCTCAGAAGGACTTAACCATCCGGCTCTCTTCAGCTTATGTTGTCACCTGTTTCAGAAATGTGAAGTCACATGTCACTCTCGTTTGGATGCGTTATTTGCTTAGAGTGTTATGTATATTTGTTTAAAATTAGTGTTAGGAAGGTTTAATAAGGTTTGAAAAAAAAGGGGTGGGGAATGTAACAGTTGAGATTTAAAAATGGAAAAGATTTAAAAATATAAAACAATAAAAAATATTTCTGTACAAATCCCGTGAGTCAATGTTTATGAGTAGCGTATATTTGGCCGTTACTGTTTTGAGGGTTAATTATGTGTCTTCTAAAGAATGTTGAGGAGAGAAAATGGGTTTAAGGATTATACTTATGAGAAAATAAAAAGGCTAAAAACACATTAAATTCAAATTCAAGGCATTGATTAAAGGATTTTAAATCAATCGAAAAGGAATTTAAATAAAGATTTACCCCGGGTCCGGTTCTGGCAGCTTGTCAATCGGTCTAAGGGCAATAACTCTGCAGGGTTCTTGAATGATTTTGTATTCGGGATTTAACATTATTAACTAAGGTATAGTGAAGGCTTATGGAGTAATAATATTGGTATACTGATTAAGTCTGATTTAGAGATAAGAGCAAGGATTAGGTCGGCAAGATTGAATCTGTTTAGGAGATATGGGGGGGGTTAACATTTTAACTAAGATATAGTGTAGACTTATGGGAGTAATAATAATGTGAAATGGGGGTGTTACTCTGTTAATAACTGGAAGGATTATTATTGGAAAAGTTATTATTTAATATTTCAGTGGTGTAAATTATTGGTATGAAGTAGTGGTGTGGATATGGGCCGATTAAGATATTTATTCCTATTTTTTTATGTATATTTATGAAGGATGATAGTTGGGAGGATTTTCCGGGGTGGAAGTCGGTATTTAGTGAGGCAATTATAGGGTTATGTATTGGGCAGATGGTAGGGTTGCTAGGCCTTTATGTGTATCGGTAAGTCCAATTTATAAGTAGTGCTTGTCTCCTGTGGATGCATCCTTTAAAGATTTCATCTCTAATATTCAAACCGATTGTATTTGGGTCATTGATGGTCCTTAATATATGGTATTTTTCTGCATCACACAGAGGACATCTATTTATGGCTGAAGAGAAGGATGATCTTTTCTCAATTACTTTCCATTTGATGGTGAAGAGTGTCTTTTTATCTTAAAGTTGCCATATCCGGGTCACAAGTGCCGTGTCTGCCTTGTTTTTGTATCTGAAGGTGTTTCTGTGTGCGTACAATCTTTGCTTGAAGCTTCCTTGTGTCATGCCTATATATTTTTCTGCTCTGCCACTAGTTGAGGGAATCGATTTTGTAATTCCCCTCTAGGGGGCAATTGTTTTTGTCCTTGCATGAGCAACCTGCGTTTACTATTGCTTTGGGCTCTGCAGAAGTGATTTTTCTCAGGGATGTGGTAGTGGAGTAGGTAACCGTAATAGAATTTCTGTTAAAAGGTTTGTGCAGGTTGTGTGTAGGAGGGAAGTGTTTGTCGAGGAAGTTGAGGAAACGGTGGCCTAACCTTTGTCTTGGTAGAAAAAGGTAGGGAAAACCAGATCACCGACCTCCTTCTATTGCGGCTCCCCCGTGATTGGTCTCGGGTGAGGATGTATGAGATCTCTCTGAACCCGCTATATATATATTATATATATATATATATATATATATAGCCGCATTTTACCCTGACGATTCTCCACGGGGAGTAAATGCAAAAGCCTGAGTAGCTTGATTGCCATTAATATATTTTCATAACTTATATATATAAGAGAAAGGAGAGATATAAGGAGAGATGAAGAGAGTGAAAGATAAAATAGGTAGGAGATAAAATAGGTAGGAGATAAAGAGGGGAAGAGATAAAGAGGGGAATAGATAAAGAGGGGAATAGATAGAGTGAGAGATATAGATAGAGTGAGAGATATAGATAGAGTGAGAGATATAGATAGAGTGAGAGATATAGAGACATAGATAGAGTGAGAGATATAGAGACATAGATAGAGTGAGAGATATAGAGAGAGATAGAGAGATAGAGAGAGATACGGAGATAGAGACACATAGATAGAAGGAGATATAGAGAGAGTGAGAGATAGAGAGTGAGAGATAGAGAGAGAGTGAGAGATAGAGAGTGAGAGATAGAGAGTGAGAGATAGTGAGAGATAGAGAGAGGGGGAGAGATAGAGAGAGGGGGGGGAGATATTAGAGAGGGGGGAGAGATATTAGAGAGAGGGAGATATATAGAGAGTGAGAGTGAGAAATAGAGAGAGAGATAGATAGAGAGAGAGAGAGAGAGAGTGAAAGTTATATAGAGAGAGTGGGAGATATAAAGAGAGAGAGAGTGAGAGATAAAGAGAGCGATAGGCTTATAAAGTTATTTTCAATAAAATAAAAAGGTTAAAATAAAGCCTAATTATTCTAATTGTATGTAATGATGTTTCACACGTCGATGATGGTCGGACGACGACGGTGACGTCATTAGCGGCGAAAGAAAGTGCAGAAAAGAGAGAAAAACCAAAAACGAAATTTCCAACGCGGCATAAGAATTACCTGTCGGTGAAATCATGCAGAACATTCCTCCCATTCCTCGGCCTCGAATCAATAAACTCCAATTATCTAAAATGTCCATTCTTCATTAAAAAGGAAAAATTTAGTTATTTAAAAAAAATAAAATTTTTCTTCAGCTAAATTGCACCTTCTTAACCGAAGTCGTTCTATGCACATGGGAGAACCCGCCACCCCTCCTCTTTCAACTTGACCTCTTCTCATTTTCTAGCTTAATAATAAAGTCACGTCTATGTGGATTGAATAGAAACACACAAGATCGCAGATAGTTATTTACTTGTTTCCCGCCAAAACCAAGATGTGGGGGCCAGAAGGTGGAGATAGTCAGCTCCCCCGTTGAAAGATAAGGTGCATGTGTGTAAAAATATAGGGTTAGAATGGTAAATTCCCACGTCAGGTTAAAAATAAGGTAGAGTAGAATTTCCAAGTAGAAGTGGTAAGGGCTACGTATCCTGGTAGTGACGACACAGAAACAGACAGGGAAAATCTAGAGAGAGAGAGAAAGAGTGAGAGAGCGATAGAGAGAGATAGAGAAAAGAGAAAGAGAGAGAGAGAGGGAGAGAGAGAAAAGAGAGAGAGAAAGAGAAAGAGAAAGAAAGAGAGAGAGAGAGAGAAAGAGAGGGAGAAAGAGAGGGAGAGAAAGAGAGGGAGAAAGAGAGAGAGAGAGAGGGAGAGAGAGAGAGGGGGGATAGGGAGGGGGAGATGTCTGGATAGCTGCTGTCATGGGGGGGGGGGGAGAATTGAGTGTTTTATGCGTATACATGTATGCCATGAAGAAAGAATAAAACTCCAAAACGATTGTTAAAACACAATTTCATATTTAATGTTTCTTTATTAATAACATTCATGAAAGTTGTTGTTGAGACGAAGAAAATGACAGAGAGAAGAGAAGAATTTCGGCTGCCACATCACCACTACAAGAATTTGACCAGCTGATTCTGGCTACGAAGTGGATATACTGTTTTGATTGAACAACAACCCAGCTAACCTACATTGATACAAAAATAGCCAAGAACGGCCGCTTCGGCATTTCACAGTAGGGACGACTCAGGCGACCGGCAATACATCAACCATTCTCTGAAAGGGTCACATAATGAGGGTCGTGTTTGAACGGAAACTTGTTCGTGTCACCTTAAAGGTAAAAAATCGCGTGACTTAAGGTCGAAAGCTTTCAGTCTCTTTGGCTAGCAAGATATCAAGCGAAAAAGACGTGTCTGGTTGCTGCCCCTAATGTGGTACAGCGCGTATAGTGTGGCCGGGTGTAGCGAAATTAATTATCTATCTATCTGTCTGGCTTTTTTTCTCTCTCGTGTATACAAGTAATTGTATACCGAATTGATGTATTAGCAGTCGCGCATACATATATATATATATATATATATATATATATATATATATATATTATTATTATTATTATTATTATTAAAACACCCGTATAGGTAGATCATTTCTTCTTACCAAATGTTATGTTTATTTTACACCTACGCCGAAAAAGAGCAAGTGAAAGAGAAAAGTAAAGAAAAAAAGAAAAAAGAAAAAGAAAAGAAAAAGAAAAGAAAAAAGAAAAAGAAAAAAGAAAAAAGAAAAGAAAAAGAAAAAAGAAAAAGAAAAAAGGAAAAGAAAAAAGGAAAAGAAAAAAGGAAAAGAAAAAAAAAGAAAAAAGAAAAAAAAAAGAAAAGAAAAAAGAAAAAAAAAGAAAAGAAAAAAGAAAAAAAAAGAAGAAAATATAGAGAAGAGAAAAGAATAACGGTAAAGAGAAAAAGCAGTTCCAATATGTATAAACCCTAGAATATCGAACTACCAATGTGTCATGAAATAAAAAGCTTAAGATAAAAAAGTAAAACGAAAATAATAATGAAATGCTGGAGATACCCAGCATCAACATAATCACTAACCAACGTAATCTCTCTTTTCCTTTTAACAAACAAACAAAAAAATAGAAAAAGGTCACAAAGATTTCACTAACCCTAAACTGAAAACGGCAATAAAGTTGCATTATTTATTTCAACTGGTGCAAAAAATATTAAATTCACTTTGTTTACAGATTCAGTTCTATGCAACACGTGAAAAAGCTTAAGTTACAAAAACTATATAAAAAAAAAAATGAAACAAAAAAATTTTAATTAAAAAACAAACCAAAACTATAAATAAAACCATGAACCCCAAACGCCCTCATTTTCTCAAATGTTTTACAATAACAAAATAAAAAAAAACATACACTCGCTGTTCCTAACCGGAGTTGCCCGGCATGCTGTGAAGTTATTCTAGTTTTCAATTTTTATTTGTTTGCTCATGTGTTTAAACTTATACAGAAAAAGAAATTTAAAATAGTGGTAAGGGGGATAACTACTATTATATTCTTTTATGTAAAACATGAGTTATCTTTCTTTGCTGATTTTATGTGATTATTTAAAAATGTCTCATATTACCAGTCGTCTGAGTTGATGAAGTAATTTTGTGAATAAACTGTATCTAAGAACGTGTTTATATTATATTGTCAATAACACACACACACACATATACACAGATTATATACACTCACTCATATAACACCATTCATATATAGATTACATACACACCCACTAGCTGGCTTCGCCCGCTAACTTTCGCTTCACATTTATATATATATTTATATATATATATATAT
>OY744554.1:16299712-16303170 GCA_963556195.1 Sepiola atlantica | reverse complement strand
ACACACACACACACACACTAGCTGGCTTCGCCCGCTAAGTTTCGCTTCACATTTATTAATATATATATATATATATATATATATATATATATATTGTTACTTTCCTGTACTGATGAGAGCAATAGGCTTGAAACGCTAGCGTCTGTAGGTATTAATAATTTATATTTATTTACAAATATCATACTAAGCCCCTTTAAGAAATTAAAGTTGAGCACTCTCGGGGATGTTTAAAAATAGACTGTCAAAAAGCTCTATTGCAAAGTTCCGAATACGTTCAAATACTCTCGACTAGTCTTCTACTTGTTCCCGCTTCTAGGTACATATTGATCTTAATTTCCCTTAATTACATGGCCGAGTGGATATGGCGACTGTTTGCAGATTCTAGGCTGACTCTGTAAAACGGGTTCGCGTCTCCCGACCATCTGAAAGTGTTACTTTCCTGTACTGATGAGAGCAATAAGCTTAAAACGCTAGCGTCTGTAGGTTTTAATAATTTAATATTTATATATATATATATATATATATATATATATATATATATATATATATATATATATATGTATGAGAGAGAGAGAGGAATGTTGACGTACTCCCTCCTCGTAGGTATTTGGATAAATACTTAAACAGTCCAAGTTATCTCATTAAGTAAATGCTGCAATCCCCATACGATCTCAGTTGAGAAAGTCTGGAGGGAGGGGCCGAGGGCAGGGGAAGGTGACGTTATGACATGGGATTGTGTGTTCCAGGTCAGCGAAATAGCCGTTAGTGGGTGGAGAGGAAACGAGGTAGGCAGATTAAAGATTGCCACGATATTCATGGGGGAGGTGGTGGGGGTCGATGTATGGTGCGAGACGGAAGTCTTGATACAATATCTTTTTGGTGCTTGGAACGTTTTTTTTGTGCAATTTTATTTATTACTGGTTTTATATTTTCGCTTGAATTTATTTTCTGAAATTTCATTTATTTATTGTTTTTTTTTTTAAAAACGAAACATTTTTTTTTATCAAGATGAATGGGTGGAAGATTAGGGTTAGGGTTGTGGTTCGGGATAAAAGGAAAGAAAGGAAATGATTTTATTATTTCATTTTATTTTTTTTAGAGAAACAAAAAAGAATGAATGAAGCAAAAATAAAAGTCAGCGTTCCTTCTTGTCCAACAAAAGCGAAGTCTTCCGGAACCGGTTTGCAACAAATGATTTGAGAAGAAGATGAAGGAGGGAGGGAGGAAGGGAGAGAGGGGAGGTTAGAGGGGAGATGGAAGAAAAGGGGAGGAGGGAGAAAGAAAGAGGGAGGAGGGGTGAATGAAAGAGGGAGGAGGGTGAAGGAAATGTAGAAGGAGCAGGGGAAGAAGAGTGAATACAGAGAAAATGTCGGAGGGGGGGAGGGGAAAGAAAGGGGGGAGGAGGGGGGAAAGAAAAGGGGAGGAGGGGAAAGAAAGAGGGAGGAGGGTGAAGGAAATGTAGAAGGATGGGGAGGAAGAAGAGTGAATACATAGAAAAATGTAGGAGGAGGGGGAAAGAAAAGGAGGAGGAGGTGGAAAAGAAAGAGAGGAGGGGGGAAAGAAAGAGAGGAAGGGGGAAAAGAAAGAGAGAAGGGGGAAAAGAAAGAGAGAGAAGGGGGGAAAAGAAAGAGAGAGGAGGAGGAAAAGAAAGAGAGAGGAGGGGGAAAAGAAAGAGAGAGGAGGGGGGAAAAGAAAGAGAGAAGAGGGGAAAGAAAGAGAGAAGAGGGGGAAAGAAAGAGAGAAGAGGGGGAAAGAAAGAGAGAGGAGGGGGAAAGAAAGAAGAGGGAGGGGGAAAGAAAGAGAGAGGAGGGGGAAAAGAAAGATAGAGGAGGTGGAAAAGAAAGAGAGAGGAGGGGGAAAAGAATGAGAGAGGAGGTGGAAAAGAAAGAGAGAGGAGGGGAAAAGAAAGAGGGGGGAAGAAATGAAGGAGGAAGAGGAGGAGGGAGAGTGAATACAGAGAAACGATGGAAGGAGGGGGAGGAGGAGGAGGAGGAGAAGGTGGAAGAAAGGTGAGAGAAGGAAAACAATATGGAAGGAGAGGAAAAATGTGGAAGGAGGAGGGCGACTAATGTGGAAGGAAGAGGAGGAAAAGGTAGAAAAAGTGAAAAGGGGGGGAGGTATAAGACAATGTGGAGGAAGAGTGAAAATGGAGAAAGGTTGGAAGGAGGAGGAAGAGGAAGAAAGATAAAATTAATTCAGAAATAAATCCGTAACTATAACAAAACGGTGGGTGATTTTTTTCTTTAGGTCATCAGAAATGATAATTTATATATTAAAAACTAAATTTCTGGCGTAATTCTATAATTTTATATTCTTAGTTTAGTAATATACTTAGATAAATAGCGAGTGAGAACACTGGCGAAGCATTTTTGATGGAGGATGTACGCTAGTATTAAATAAAAGTGAATATTTTCACGCTTTTCTTGGAACGAATATGTGATAGACGTCACGATTTATTTGAGACCGGAGGTTCGCGTGCCGGAAAAAAAAGCACGCGTGCCTAGAGTTGCCCACCCCTGTTCTAGTAAAAACCAGCATCCGACATCTGCTGGTATGAAAAGTAATAAAATAATAGTAAAATTCGCCCCCCCCCCCCCCCTGCACTATGAGAATGGGGCTAATATCAATTATTTAGCTGTTAGCTTTTATTGGGATGGGTGGGGATTTAATAAAAATTATTGGAATATACAAAGGTGATGGAAGTGTGAAAAGCATGGGGGAGGGGGTTAAGTAGGGGGGCATTAAGTATCGGGGCCTGTCACGGCGGAGGTTAAAAATAAAATATATAGATAGAGGCAGTTAAAATTTTAGTGACAAATATTTTTATTGTTTCCATTGTTTTGCTTTTCTTAGGCGTATCCCCCCCCCCCCTAAAGTTACCCGGAGTTGGATCGACCCTCTTCTTTCAGAGATTATAGGGGTCTGCAATTGTGTACATACAGGATGGAGAATGGGTGGGTTTGAAAGAATGAAGACTGTGCGCAGACAATGGAGAAACCAAGGATAAAGGGGAGAGTAACCATGGAATGAGTTGTTGGTTTACCCATGAAATAGGGGAGAGGGTGGATGCGAGAGGAGGAGAGAGAGAGAGAGAGAAAGGGAGAAGAGATAGATATAAAGAGGCGAAGGGAGAGAGGAAGGAGGAAAAGAGAGAGGGTGAGAGGAAGGAGAAGAGAGACGAAGGAGGAGAAGAGAGAGGGAAAGAGGAAGGAGGAAAAGAGAAAGAAAGGAAGGAGGATAAGAGAGAGGAGAGACGAAGGAGGATAAGAGAGAGGGAGAGACGAAGGAGGATAAGAGAGAGGGAGAGACGAAGGAGGATAAGAGAGAGGGGGGAGACGAAGGAGGATAAGAGAGGCGAAGGGGGAGAGGGATAAGAGAGGCGAAGGGGGAGAAGATAAGAGAGGCGAAAGGGAGAAGATAAGAAAGGCAAAGGGGAGAATATAAGAAAAGGTGAAGGG
>OY744554.1:16249712-16294712 GCA_963556195.1 Sepiola atlantica | reverse complement strand
TGACCCTTCCGAGATTTTTTGAAATAAACAAAACAAATTTTAGCCGAAAAACACTTCTTAAAACTTACAAAAACTAAAGTATTGTTTTTTACACTGTTTTGAGTTTTTTAAGCAAAATTAATGTTTTCTAAATGAGGGTACGTTCCTTAGGGCTAATACGGCTCATGCTTGCTTCGGAAGGGGTCCTTTACTTATTCTAAAAAAAAAAATTTAAAAAAATCAATAAAGAAAAAAGTTATGAATTTTTAAAAATAGGACCCTTATTTTTGCCCACCCTGTATTTATCTCTTTACAAGTGGACATATCTAGTCGTCTTTCACAACAATGTTCAACAATCCAATTAGGCAGAACATCGCATTAAGCAATAACTTGACAGTCTATTTTTAATTCCCTTATATATGGGTGTGATCAGTCGATGGAAAAGTTATAAGCACGCGGGTGGGTGAGAAAAATAAATAAAAAGTAAGGAATAAACAAATAAATGTGTAACTTCCACTTTAGTGCTGAGTTTCTAAAGAAATTTCGTATCGTTTTATTGGAGTCGAATCTATTATATAAAGGGCAGTTGTCTGTGTGTCTGTCCGTCCAGCTCAAAGTAAAAACAACAACAACAAAACAAACATCCACAAAGTTTGTATGTTCTTGAACGGCGATGCCTCGGATAAATAATATCTAAAATTTAAAAAAAAAAATTAATTCTTTGACAGTCAACTGGGCTATGTTTCGTCACGGGGGGTCGGTTTTTCAGACATTTTCAATCTCATCATGTACTAATTTAGAAAGGAAATGCCGACTCTTTCCTCGAAAAACAAACTTCAGGAGAAGACTCAACATCATTTCTCTTCAAAGGTAGGAGGAAGTGGATTTCGTCGTGCTCTGTAGGCCGCCTAAGTTTTATTTTTTCACGCTATATGGGCAGGGGAGAATGAGAGGGTCAGAAAGACGGAGAGGGAAAACGAGGGAGAGTGAAAAAGACAAAGATACAAAGACAGATAGAGAGAGGTAGCAAGAAACTCAGAAAGTGTTGTTTTAGTAGTGCTCTGGAGGCCTCCTTCATTCTATTTAGTTGGTTCCAGTAGCGTTCTAGAGACATCCAAAGTTTCATTTTTTCAACTCTATATGGACGGAGGAGAAAGAGGGGGTTGGAAAGACGGGAGGGGGAAAACCGGGGAAGGAGAAAGATAGGACACAGAGAAAGGTAGAGAGATAGAATTTTTAATATTTTCTATTTTGTTTTATACGATCCCGGGCAACGCCGGGTAATCCTGCTAGTCTATTATAAAACATTTTTGAAGCATGCCTTCCCTCCTTTAAAATACTTGAATCCATCCTGAAATATATATTTGGACCTTTATTGACTCAACTGATTTAGCCTGTCATATAGGTTTATAGGCGTTTTGTGTTTATAATTATTAAACAATTCAATTGAATATTGCTTGTATGAATATTGAATTGATAAAGAAATTTATGTGCTGATGGGGTAATTGTCAATCTTCTACCCTGCCGTTAAGGTGATACTAAACTGAAATTTCTCAAACAAATATTGTCCCTGTTTAATTTTTCGGAGCATGATTATTTCGAAATATTAATTACGGACTATTTTTGTTATTCTATTAATTTATAATATATGAGCTCTGTTTGATTTTAAGTGTTAATCATTGAGCTTAATTTTACATGCAGTATTTATTTGTAGCCTGGAGATATGTCACATTTTTGTTAATAAAACATCAGTGTTATTTAATCCCATTGTTATATTATTTATTTATATATATATATATATATACATATATATATATATATGAGAGAGAGAGAGAGAGTGAGAGAGAGATTGGTTGTATTCCTACGATCAAGAAAAAAATGTCAGCCCACAATCATGATTATTTATTTACTTTTTTAATTCGGCAAATGCTTATATTTCCTTCCGTCTTACAACGTTTCACAACTGTAAACAAAAAATATACTCTTAACTTGTCAACGAGCTGCTCATCAGATACTTTCATTTACCAATAAAAAAAATAAAAAAATAAGCACACTGCTCCAAAGCCAAATAATGAAGAAAGCTGAAACAAGAAAAATGAACGAACCGTAATGAAAAAACAAGCAGAACTCACATCAATGAAGATAATTATAATTAGAAAACTGTGCTTATTTAAAAAAAAAATTTATTAGTTAACAAAAGTCTCTGGTGAGCAGCTCGTTGTAAAGTGCAGACTATTACGGGTTGTTAAACGTTCGTAAGACAGAAGGAAATATAAGCATTCGCTGAAATAAAAAATATATATAAAAAAATCATGATTGTGAACTAACGTTTTTTTCTTGGTCATTGGAATGCAACCAATCAATATATATGCTCTGTAGCCAGAAACATAACTTCATTGAGCTTGTAATATGAAACAATTTGGATGATATAAAAAAGGATATATAACTTAAAAATATATATTTTTATATAAACACTGAAATTATATATATATATATATATAGTCTCGGAAGTTTCTCAACCATTAAAACTATATAATATATATATATATATATATATATATATATATATAAAAAACTTATAGTCTCAAGTCTTCCAGTGGAAAATCACTGATGTAAGTCAATTTATTTTTTACAGTTATTATATTAGTTAGTTTCTAACACTATTTAAAGGGATCATCAGTTGTTTACCATGAAAAACTGTTTCGGGAATATAAATAAATATATATATATATATTATACATAACAACCGCACTGCATAAGTCTTCTAGGCTCACTACGTGCTGACCTCAAGCAGGCGGGACTAGGACCACTACGTACAGCGAAACAACTTCATTGCCTACAACTTGCCGGACAGCGAAACAACTTCATTGCCTACGACAACTTGCCGTACAGCGAAACAACTTCATTGCCTACGACAACTTGCCGTACAGCGAAACAACTTCATTGCCTACGACAACTTGCGCATGACAAGGCCAGATGGCCTGGGACTAACATGGAGGACTGATTGCAGCTACGGGATGTCATTTGACTACCGCAGAACACAGTTTTTAATAAGAATAAAAATAATAACATATAACAACGATGGTTTCGAGTTTTTGAACACTATGAAAACTTCACCAGTTACTCGGTCTTTTTGGTCGGGATCAAAGTGTAGTATCTGTTCCGATGGATACTGTACCCCATAGACTGGTATTGTCTTGGCCTTCGGGGCTTGATTTACGCCGTCTATGGGTCTGTCCTGTGCAGTTCTAAGAGGTCGACCCTCCCAGGTTTCGCCTTCCCCTCTTTGGGGAGGAGTAAGTTTATTGCTTACTGCCTGAGGCGCCCCTACCGGGGAATGCCGATGGGGCTGCCCAGGCAATTTTTAATGACCAGAGTGCTCACCTGGCTTTTCAAACCCCACTTTCCCGACACGACCTTGGGTCACATCTTACTTGTGGGAGTAAGATAAAACTGGCCTTGTGCCTAACTCCTGGAGAGGAGTAAATAAATACTCGGCCTTGTTTTGGTCGAAATTTGCCCCCTCGCCCTCACAGACACTCAAAGCGACCTGCTAACATACCCATGTGTATACCATGCCAGTTCCAAATTTGACAATAGTTTCCGGTAAAGAGGGAACACAATTAGAAAAAAAGAAATCAATTTCAGAGATTCGAGAAATGCATGTTAAAAGAAAAAAATATCAACTCCATCACTTAAAATATGAAATCCGGTAAATATCCTTGAATCCGAGTGGAATGTTGAAAGAGCATTAAACCCAGCTTACCTCAATATTTAAGACGTAGAAACCGAGGGAGAAAACAAACAACAGCTTACCTGCAAATGAGAAAATACACAATTGGTTAGTTAAAACGTAGAGACAATGGACAACGAAAAGACAGACAATATAAGAATGCTAAAGTTTTACACATCTTGTATCTCTTTATATATACATATATAATAAATATTTGTTATTGTTTATTATCTATGTACGTATACGTTTCGTCCTTTTTTAATCGGGACTCATCAGCATAGAGATATGACTATTCACTACTGATCATGCGATTCGAAACCCCGGATTCCGAGTATTTTGCAACTCAAATACCGACATCTAGAACGACTCGGCCAAGCCTGAATAGCGAATAAACAGTGATAATTGTAACACTTTATGTGGCGGCTTAACGTCATAAGAACTTATATATATATATATATATTTACTCCTCTGCAGGAGTTAGGCACAAGGCCAGTTTTATCTTACTCCCACAAGTAAGATGTGACCACAGGTCGGGTCGAGTAAGTGGGGTTTGAAAAGCCAGCGCCCGAGAAAGTGAGCACTCTGGCCATTAAAAATTGCCTTGACAGCCACGTCGGCATTCCCCGGTAGGGGTGCCTCAGGCAGTAAGCAATAAACTTACTCCTCCCCAAAGAGGGGAGGCGAAGCCTGGGAGGGTGGACCTCCTAGAACTGCACAGGACAAACCCACAGACAGGTGGAATCAAGCCCCGAAGGACAAGACGACACCCGTCTATAGGGTGCAGTATCCATCGGAACAGATACTACACTTACTTCCTAGCGTGCCAGGTAAGTATAAATATAAGAGAGAGAGAGAGAGAGAGAGAGAGAGAGAGAGAGAGAGAGAGAGAGATGCATTTTAGCCTGACGATTTCCTATGGGTATGAAACGCGGAAACCTCTGTGTAGCTAAATAGCTGAATTGCCATAAATATATTTTCATAACTTATGAAATATTGAAATGATGAAAAAAATAAAATTGGATAATTTACAAGTTTATTGAATCATCGAGTGTTCAAGGAAGAAAAATAATAAACTGACCCAAAAGGATTTTCAAAGAATTACTCTTCTCCTCAGAAGCAAAAAAATAATGGTCAGTTTATTATATTCCTTGTTTGAACATCTGATGATTCAATAAACTTGTAAATTATCCAATTGTATTATTTCATCACTCTAATGTTTCCTATAATAATTCTCTATGTACAGTATCGGGTATCTCCTTATCACGATCTGATCTGATCTGATCTAATTATATATATATATATATATGGGAAGAGAAGGATGAAGGTAATCCGACGTGATGGGAAAATGAAAAAAGAAAACCAAAAAATGGATGTTTTTTATGTGTACATCAACGTTTCGTCTTTATTTATAAGACTTCATCAGGATGATAATATAGAGAAAAATGTCATGCAAGTACAAATACATGTAGGGTTGACATATTGGGAGGAAAAAAAAAAAATAAATAAAATAAAATAATGGCCACCAAATATATATATATATGTGTGTGTGTATATATATATATATATATATATAAAGATGTGCTGACGACAAATCTATTTCATGTTCAATGCAAGATGTCACTGTGCTTTATGACATTTTAATAGTTAGAACATTCAAATAAGGTTAATTCAATAAGGATTACATTTGGCACAGAATCTAAAGACACCATTGAAATTTTTCCTTCGATTCCATCTGGGGTCACTCGGGCAAATTGTCGGTTAAATCCATAAAATAACTGAAATATATTAGAAGGTAAACAAACAAAATTCATTTAAAAAAAAAATTCTGTTGGGGGTACACGGGTTTCATCGATGACGTCCTGGAAATCTGTCTACATTGACCAGCCGGATTTTATCCTAAATCCAGCATGACCAGATCGATGAAACCCGAGTATCCCAGACAGACACGGTAATCTATAGTTTTTAAGTAAGCTAATTTATATCAGCTCTCGTAGAAGTTACGATCGAGCAGTTTACATGTTTTTTTCCCACTAACTTATGATAGATGCTATATATATATATATATATATATATATATATATATATATATATATATATATATATATATATATTGCATGCAAGACGTTGCGAACAGATAACCATGTGGCGGTGGCGGTAATGCACATCAAAGGGGTGCACAATAAGCAGATTTTCCAGTGTCGTGATTAAAGGGTCAATTAACGAGAGAGAGAGAGAGAGAGAGAGAGAGAGAGAGAGAGAGAGAGAGAAAGGGAAAAGAGAGAGAGAAAAAAGAGAGAGAGAAAAAAGAGAGAGAGAGAGAAAGGGAGAGAGAGAGAAAGGGAGAGAGAGAGAGGGAGAGAGAGAAAGGGAGAGAGAGAAAGGGAGAGAGAGAGAAAGGGAGAGAGAGAGAAAGGGAGAAAGAAAGGGAAAAGAGAGAGAGAGAAAAAAAAGAGAGAGAGAGAGAAAGGGAGAGAGAGAGAAAGGGAGAGACAGAAAAGGAAGAGAGAGAGAGGGAGAGAGAGAAAGGGAGAGAGAGAAAGGGAGAGAGAGAGGGAGAGGGAGAGAGAGAGAGGGAGAGAGAGAAAGGGAGAGAGAGAAAGGGAGAGAGAGAAAGGGAGAGAGAGAAAGGGAGAGAGAGAAATCAAGAGAGAGAGAAAGGTAGAGAGAGAGAGAGAGAAAGGTAGAGAGAGAGAGAAAGGGAGAGAGAGAAAGGAGAAAAAGAGAGACAGACAGACAGAGAAAGGGAGAGAGAGAGAAAGGGAGAGAGAGAGAAAGGGAGAGAGAGAGAGAGAGAGAGACAGACAGAGAAAGCGAGAGAGAGAGGGGGGGGGGGGCGTCACGAACTGTTTTATCCATGACGATTATGCTTAGGAGGAGCTCAGAAATAAATGAACAATGTCGGAAAATCTTTTTGAAATAGATCACAAACAAATACGGGGTGCGTTGGGCGGTGATGTTTTGAGGTTTCGGGGGAGGGGGGGGGGGCTATATAATAAAGTGTGACGACAGATGTGGTGGTGGAAGGAAATAAAAATTAAATAATAATAGAAGTAAAGAGAAATTTATGCAATAATAATAATAATAATAATAATAATAATAATAATCATCATCATCATCATTATTATTATCATTATTGCCAGAGCACTGAAAGGAATATGGAACATGAAGAAAGTCAACATAAATCAAATAATCGTAGGAGCACTAGGAACAGTCCCGAAAAAAAAACTAGAAAAAAATCTACGAGAAATTGGAATCAAAGGGAAGACTGAGACTATACAACGGACAGCAATAATGAAAACGGCTATAATCTCAAGGAAGGTCCTCGAATGCGGAAACCAACCCACATAAACTGCGAACCATAATCAGCAACATGGAAATTGTAACAGAAGCAAAACAAAAACATGGCAGGAACACCTCATGAAACCAAGGGAACTGACACTGCTATAAATGTTACAAACTGTGTCTTCCACTTCACAAAAAGGGCTGATATCTCAAAATAATTATGAAGGGTCAGGGAGGATGGAAAGACCGAGAAGGGAGAGCACTAACCAGACCTCCACTGGCATCTTTGGGAGGCTTTTTGCAACCCAACTCCCAGCGAGAAATCAATGGTAAAAGGCTGTTACGATGACGCAAAGTCATTTGCAATTGTTATCGAAAGAAGTGGAATCTGTTAGAAATCTGGGGAGACTTGTCACTCGGATTCCAGGGAACACCATCGGTTATTATCAGTGAGTAATCACTGGTGATTACCTGTGTGAGAACTCCTAGCGTGTAGCAATAATAATAACAATAAAAACAATAATAAGACGATGAACCCGGTGGAGGGGGGGGGGGGCTGAAATTAATAAATAATTTCGGAAAAATGTTTTTGAAATAAATCAATAAAATACAAATGGCCGGCAGTCATGTTCTGTGGTTTCGAGCAAAACATTCAGTGTGACGGCGGAAGTGGTAGTGGGAGATAGAAAAATATTTTTGTTTATTTATTTTTTTATTTATCATTATTATTATTATTATTTTTTTTTTTAATTTATTATTATTATTATTTTTTTTTTTTAATTTATTATTATTATTATTATTATTATTTTAAATTTATTATTATTATTATTATTATTTTTTTAATTTATTATTATTATTTTTTTTTTTAAATTTATTATTATTATTATGATTTTTTTATTTATTATTATTATTATTATTTTTTATTTATTATTATTATTTTTATTTATTTATTATTATTATTATTATTTTTTATTTATTTATTATTATTATTATTAATTATTATTATTAATATTATTATTATTAATATTATTATAATAATAATAATAATAATAATAATAATAATAATAATAATAATAATAATAATAATAATAATAATAATAATAATAATAATAATAATAAAGTAAAACTCCTACGCTATGAACAAAATTAAATATGAACTTCCTACGCTATCAACTAAGCTTAGTAATTAAAAAAAGCAAATTATAAAATTAATGGCTATATTTCTATAACTTAACATAGTTAAAGATCAAAATGAGGAGGAAGAAAAGAAAAAAAACAATAAGACAGTCTCGCCTGACAAAGTTGTTCTACAACGAAAGCTTGCAAAAAAAAAGTAAATAATTGATTTTTTCATTTAAATTGCACGATTGATGATTTTAAAAATATTTCACTTTAATACATTCTAATGCGTGCTTCAAAGATGTTGTCCATTTCCTTACTTAAAAAAAATCGCCAATCTGCGCATAACATCGCCAGGACTACACTTTTTCTAACGTCTCTTTCTGCTCATATCGTGATCCGACCCCTCGGGGTTAATACCATCAAAATGACGAGGAAGAAAAGAAAAGAAAAAACTAAAAGACAGTCTCGCCTGACAAAGTTGTTCTACAACGAAAGCTTGCAAAAAAAAAAAATTAAATAAATGAATTTTTCATTTAAATTGCACGATTGTTGATTTTCAAAATATTTCACGTTAATATAGTTAAATACATTTTTGTTGCTATACGAACGAACGTACACCCTTTTTAAAGTCGCAGAAGAAAAGAGTTGCTTTAATAACTACGGTATAGAGATGGTTCGTGCTCTACAAAGAAAAATATTCATTAAGAAAATGGAACTGAACAAATTATCCAAATTTCCACAAAACATACAAGACTCAATCAAATAATTGAACGTGAATGATTTTGAAAATAATGAGGATATTCAATAATTTTAGTGCACTGACATACATGAAGGATCTATTAACAATTTTTTTTTTTTTTAAATATTTAGGCATTTAATGTCTAGTATTGATTTACTCCTCTTCAGGAGTTAGGCACAAGGCCAGTTTTTATCTTACTCTCACAAGTAAGATGTGACCCAAGGTCGGGTCGGGAAAGTGGGGTTTAAAAATTGCCTGGGCAGCCCCGTTGGCATTCCTCGGTGGGGGCGCCTCAGGCAGTAAGCAATAAACTTACTCCTCCCCAAAGAGGGGAGGCGAAGCCTAGGAGGGTGGACCTCCTAGAACTGCACAGGACAGACCCATAGACCGGCGTAAATCAAGCCCCGAAGGCCAAGACAATACCAGTCTATGGGGTGCAGTATCCATCGGAAGAGATACTACACTTTGATCTTAGCCAAAAGGCCAAATAGCGTTGATCAATAGTCATTTTCCTAATAAATCCATTTTGTTAACATATAGTTTTTGTAATTATCCTCATCAAATATTACTAGAGTTGGCCAAACCTAGACTCAATTGCTATATCTTTTAATGAAGAAATTTTTTTCAAGGTCATCTAATTTATTCGACGCTATGAACGGATCAAAAGTTCATAGCGTAGGAGTAATTTACTCCTCTCCAGGAGTTAGGCACAAGGCCAGTTTTTATCCTACTCCCACAAGTAAGATGTGACCCAAGCTCGGGTCGGAAAGTGGGGGTTGAAAAGCCAGCGCCCGAGAGGTGAGCACTCTGACCATCAAAAATTGCCTGGGCAGCCCCGTCGGCATTCCCCGGTAGGGGCGCCTCAAGCAGTAAGCAATAAACTTACTCCTCCCCAAAGAGGGGAGGCAAAGCCTGGGAGGGTGGACCTCCTAGAACTGCACAGGACAATCCCATAGACCGGCGTAAATCAAGCCCCGAAGGCCAAGACAATACCAGTCTATAGGGTGCAGTATCCATCGGAACAGATACTACACTTTGATCTCGACCAAAAGGCCGAGGCCGATCTTAATAAAAATATAGAAAATACATCAAACGAGCTCAAGGGAAATAGAACAGTTGAATGATGAAGACTATTATGAGAGGCTTGAAAGTAATGAACAGAATGGACAACATTTCAATTATTATGACGACTGTTTGTTCAAGGATTTGTTGACATTGGATTTATTGTTGTCGTTTGCAGGAAAGCAGTAGCGTGATAATGTTTCCCACGGATGGAAAGTATCTGGAAATACACTCTGTTCATGGACATTCCGTTTCGTGAGTGGAACACGGAGGAAGAAAGGGAGGAAAGTTGGTTGTGCGTTTTGGGCGAGAAAAAAGCTATTTCATACTGAAGCGTGACTGACCAGAAAAATTGCTATTTCTAACTGAAGCGTGAAAAACGAACGAAAATGCTATTTAAAATTGAAATGTGACAGATTGACAAACAAAAGGACGCATGTTAACGTATATATTTAAAAAAAAAAAAAAAAAAAAAAAGACCAAAACAAAAAACAACAAAAAAACTATACGTAAAGACATTGCGTGGTGGGAGGGTCGCCAGAAATTTGCGGGTCCGATCAAAAGTCTATATAAAGTCTATAGACAAGAAAAGCTACTTTTTTAAGAAAAAAAAAGGGGGGGGCACGGGTGGATGTGGGTGTGGCTCCTCTGAACCCTAAAATCTAATAACGAATGGCATTTATGGATAACTAAACTGGCCGACAAAAAGGAAAAGCTCGCCAGTTTTTGAGGATAATAATCGGGAAAGCGGGGGGGGGGGGAGGTAGTAAGTGAACATAAAGGCCAAAAATGTAAACAAGTAAGTATATATACATATATATATATATATATATATATATATATACATACACACACATCTATACATAGATACATAAAACACACACATATGCATACATATATTCATATATACACACACGCACACCTATACACATATGCATGCATAAACATTTATATATATGCATACATACACATATATATATATACATACATACCCACACATATATATACATACATACCCACACACACACACACATATATATATATACACACACACATATATACACACACACATATACATACCCACATATATATCCCACACACATATATGCATACCCCACACACATATATGCATACATACATATATACATACACCCACACAGATATATGCATACATACATATATACACCCACACAGACATATATATATATACATACATATACCCACACAGACATATATATATATACATACATATACCCACACAGACATATATATATATACATACATATACCCACACAGATATATGCATACATACATACACCCACACAGACATATACATACATACCCACACATATACATACATACCTATATACACCCACACATACCTATATACACACACACACATATACACATCCATATGTATCTATATATACATATGTATCTATATATATACATATGTATCTATATGTATCTATATATATATACATATGTATCTATATGTATCTATATATATATACATATGTATCTATATGTATCTATATATATATACATATGTATCTATATATATATACATATGTATCTATATATATATACATATGTATCTATATATATATACATATGTATCTATATGTATCTATATATACATATGTATCTATATGTATCTATATATACATATGTATCTATATGTATCTATATATACATATGTATCTATATATACATATGTATCTATATATACATATGTATCTATATGTATCTATATATACATATGTATCTATATATACATATGTATCTATATATACATATGTATCTATATATACATATGTACATATGTATCTATATGTATATCTATATATATCTGTATATATCTCTATGTATCTATATCTATGTATCTATATCTATCTATCTATCTATCTATAGATATCTATATCTATCTCTCTCTCTATATATATATATAACAAATCTACGAGGCGCTCCTTTATATTGTCGCAGAGTGTCGGACTAAGATCGAATAAATTACATTCTCAATATTTATGACTGATTAAGGAAGGTTATTCGGTACAGTTACTTGGGATGCCGACGGATGAATAATTGTTTCGGGCGGGGGGGGGGGGGGGGGCGGAATTAAAATATATATAAAATATATAAATTAAAATATATATAAACAAATATCTTAAATGTCTACACGTTCTCAAGTTACAACCCCATGCTGAAATCAATTATTTCTAAGGGGGAAAAATTTTTATACATATATACATATATATATACATATATATATACATATATATATATATATATATATATATATGAGTAATACAATAATAAAATGCACTTATAATTAAATCATGTTGAGAACCGTGTACGAGTTTCTGATTATCAAACGATACTTACTGGCGAATTTGATATAGTGTGTTCATACACTCTCCGTCAGGCAAGGTGCAGATATTTATTTGATTTTTTCGATAGAAAATATTGTCACATATAACAGTCATAGATATATATATAGATATATATATTTTTACAGACATCTTAGGTGGGATAGTGCATACATGTTTCGGCTGCGATTTATTCCAAGTCCAGCTTCATCAGACCACAGTATTGGAATAAACTCGCAGCTGAAACATGTATGCATATATGTAGTCAAAAATGTTTGTATCAAAGATTATATTAAACTCCACTTCTAGTTGTTATCGAGCATTATCTTATAAACACTGTAGGGTCATTGGATATACATACATCTATTAACCAACAACTAATATATATATATATATATATATATATATATATATATATATATATATATGTATATATATGTAATGTGTGTGCGTGTATTCTCCGCCATCCTCCGCTCTACGATTAAGACCAATGTGTCAAAATTGACGGACAAATATATGCTTCGCTAGTGTTCACATTTATATTAATATACAATAGCGACTCATTTTTTTAGTTGTTTACATACAAATAAATGAAACGAATCAAAAAGTGTGTGTGTGTGTGTGTACTTCTCGCCTGTCGCGCGAATAAAAACCGTTCGGTTAACACTATTTCAAGCGGGGGGGGGGCAAATAGGAAGTCTGACGCTCCCGCCCTCTTAAATGAATTCGATAAGAAACCTTTCACTCTATTTCCATAATGAGATATTTCCTTCCTTACTTTATCAATTGATACCGTTTTTTTTTCTTCTTTCTAAAACGTTCTAGTTTGAAATGTTTCCTTTCTTATTTCATTTAACTTCACTGATTGAGACGTTATCATGAATATATAAACATCCGGACATCACACAAACAGCTAACACCACACTTGCTGTTATGTAAGATTTTAAGAAAAAATAAATAGTAAGTCACATTTCGAATTCGATTTATTATTTTTGTTCCTTCTAGCTTACATCTTACCCGGAATTTGCATTGCCCACAGCCTTTCAAAAACATACCACTACTATTGCCAGCAATGTTTCAAGCAAAGTACCATTCTCTATTATTATATATATATATATATATATATATATATATATATAAAATTACATAAACAATATTATAGCCATACCTCAATCAACGGACGTTTAAATGCGTATTACCGCCTTTGATAAGATGCGGTAATACGCATTGAAACGTTGGTTTATTTGACGTAAGGCTATAATATTGTTTATGTAATTTTATAAATGCTCTACTTGGTATTGAGAACTCTTGAAAAACTTGGTTTTATGTTCACTTTATTAACACATTTGAACTGATCAATCAATCATTCAATCAATATATATATATATATATATATATATATATATATATATATATATATATATATATATACACACGAAAGTAAGCACTTACACAAACATATATGGAAGTATACAGGCGCGTGCGCACACACACTTATCAAGACAGATTAAAACGTCGCATAATGAAAAGCCGAAAAAAACGCTTACATGATTACAGAGCGCACGTATGCATGTTAGCGCGTACACCGCGATACACACACGTGGGCGCAACGGCGATGGCGGATGGCTGGGTGTGCGACGTCGACCGCAGCATGGTTTAATAGGAAGAGAAATTAAATTCCTAATTGCAAATCGAAAAAAAAAAACTTCCTTTGAAAGTGAATTTATAATTTGTTTCTCATTATTTGGGCGACAGATGTTTCGCCGGCCGATCGAATTTGTGACCAACAACAGAAAAAAGAAGAAAACAAAAAGTTTATTCGATTCGGAATTATTGAGATGAGGAATGGACATTGGATTCATTTAGACTACTGTTCTCGCCTTGCTTGTTACTTTTACAACGTTTCGACCGATGTAACGTCCGACCTTCAGGTGCATAGTTTCGAACTCGGGGAATTTTTTATTTCGAACCCGTGGCACAACGGATAAAAATGTTGGTTAACAATCAATTCTAAGTAATAATCTTCTTGTGGTTGAAGGTTCGATCCTTACAACCGGCGATAATAAGTAAGAAACATATCTACCCGGTGATTGCTGAAGGAACCTTAACAATCTACTCCCATGGATTTAATAACGGGTAAATTCATAGAAGTTCACCCCTCGTATTCCGCCCCCCTAAAAAAAATTCTACTTTTTTGGGCAAATTACATGTAAACAGCCTCAACAAATATCCGGTAAGAAAAAAAATAAAATCTAAAATAATGTTTTTTGAATATTTCTTTCAACACGTGTTCGCTAGGGTGCGATTCTAAGTGGCCAAAAAGTGGGTGCTCACTTTACGTATAACTTATATAGGAAAGTGATCCCCCCACTTCTCCTAAAATCTAAAATAATGTTTTTTGAATATTTCTTTCAACACGTGTTCGCTAGGGTGCGATTCTAAGTGGCCAAAAAGTGGGTGCTCACTTTACGTATAACTTATATAGGAAAGTGATCCCCCCCCACTTCTCCTAAAATCTAAAATAATGTTTTTTGAATATTTCTTTCAATACGTGTTCGCTAGGGTGCGATTCTAAGTGGCCAAAAAGTGGATGCTCACTTTACGTATAACTTATATAGGAAAGTGATCCCCCCCACTTCTCCTAAAATCTAAAATAATGTTTTTTGAATATTTCTTTCAACACGTGTTCGCTAGGGTGCGATTCTAAGTGGCCAAAAAGTGGGTGCTCATTTTACGTATAACTTATATAGGAAAGTGATCCCCCCACTTCTCCTAAAATCTAAATTAATGTTTTTTGAATATTTCTTTCAACACGTGTTCGCTAGGGTGCGATTCTAAGTGGCCAAAAAGTGGGTGCTCACTTTACGTATAACTTATATAGGAAAGTGATCCCCCACCCCCACTTCTCCTAAAATCTAAAATAATGTTTTTTGAATATTTCTTTCAACACGTGTTCGCTAGGGTGCGATTCTAAGTGGCCAAAAAGTGGGTGCTCACTTTACGTATAACTTATATAGGAAAGTGATCCCCCCCCACTTCTCCTAAAATCTAAAATAATACAAATTTTAATAATTTTTT
Organism: Sepiola atlantica; assembly: GCA_963556195.1. NCBI lineage: Eukaryota > Metazoa > Mollusca > Cephalopoda > Sepiida > Sepiolidae > Sepiola > Sepiola atlantica. The sequence goes on along the minus strand of OY744554.1, from coordinate 16,279,348 downwards.
TTCATAGCGGATATTTGTTATGGCTGTTTACAAGTAATTTGACAAAAAAAAGTAAAATTTTTATTTATTTAGAGGGAAAAATGTGAGAGGTGAGATTCTGTGGCCAAGAAATGGGTGCTCACTTTACGTATAACTTATATAGGAAAGTGATCCCCCTTCCTAAAATAATTAAAATTTTAATAATTTTTTGAGGGGGCGGAATACGAGGGGCGCACTTCTATAAATGTACCTAATAAAGGGTTAAGTACGAAATTCTGTATAGATTATCGAATTCTACACGAAGATATTCAAGTACAGCAAAAATGCTCAGCTGTATTATTTCGGACTACTATTCTCATCTTGGTTTCTATTTTCACAACGTTTAGGCCGATGTAATCTCCGACCATCACCGAGTAATTTTTTTTCCTAACTTGAGAATCTATACGGACTTTCAAAGTGAATATTTTATTTACTCCACACAGGTAGATTGTTCTCATTCCGTCAGCCCTGACCGGTTAAAAATGTTAAGTAATCCATTTATTTTTTTCTTAGTATCGCCTGGAGCGAGGATTGAACCTTCAATCAGAAATAAATGTCAAAATTTATTGTTAATCAACGCTTTATCCGTTGCGCAACGAGTCCATTAGATTAACCGAACTATCGTGAAAATAAGAACAACACTTCTCACATTTCCGTCGATGTAACCTCCGATCTTCTTTAGGTGCTTCGAAAAGATGAACTCGAAGAAGGTAGAAGGTTAGATCGGCCGAAACGTTGTGAAAATAATAACCCAGATGAGAATAGTAATTCAAAATTATCGATCCCTATCTAAAATATTCTTAAAGAAAAAAGAAGACAATATGTTCTGTTTACACAAATAGAAACAACAAACTGACGCACACACACGTTCTTGAGAAAGTCTTGCAATAAAGACGAAACGTCGATGAAAAAACAATTTTCATTTTTTTTTTGTTTTCATTAAATATATATATATGTATGTATATATATTCCCGAAACAGTTTTTCATGGTAAACAACTGATGATCCCTTAAATAATGTTAGAAGCAAACTAATATAATAACTGAAAAAGTTAAATTGACTTACATGAGTGAATTTCCACTGAACGACTTGGGACTTAAGGTTTTTTTTGGGTTTTTTTAAAATATAGTTTTAATGGTTGAGAAACTTCCAAGACTATATATATATATTATATAAATACTAACACATGGTCTATACCTGATTAATCTCATTCCCCAAAAGATGGACCAAGATAAGTCCAAAAGTACTTGGCAGACAAATCCAAATTATGGCAAATTCATCAGCCAATTCCCCTCCGAAACTAAGATCCTGATTCGGACTATTGAAAGGATCTACCAAAAGATATCTGGACATGAGTTGTCTCTTATATTCAACAATACCTGCCTGCAAGAGAAGATACTGCCTAGATATACATATTACATATAATAATATAATATATATATATATATATATATATGTCTCGGAAGTTTATTTAACCTTCAAAACTGGAGAGAAAAAAATGTTCGTTGAAAGATTTTTGTCTAGTAAGTCAATCAATCTACTGCAATCACTATATTAGTTAACTTCCAAGAATTTACTCTAATATAAATATATTTTTATACATGTTTTTTTATATAAGGTCGTCAGTTGTTTACCATATATATATATATATATATATATATATATATATATATATATATATATATATAGAATGCTAAAGGCAATGCAGAGAGCCGGATTGATGAGAAACTGGAAAGAACAAAAGTAAACAATCGAAGGTGTGAGCTTACAATTATTTATTTATTAATAAATTAGTTGATTGTATAAAAAAATATTATTTGTAGACCGACGTTTTATCTTAGTCATTGGAATTCAACCAATCTCTCCCTTTAGCTGAATGACCTGCATTAACAATGGATATTGTAATGTTTATTTAAATTATATTTTTTCACTATCAAATTTAACCGTAAAGTAGAAAAGAAAAAATTGATTGGTTATGAAGTCAGAGATCAGTGTTTCTATAGAAAATCGATAGATATCATGATTAGGCGGTGAACTACAAATTACTTTAGTTGTTATAAGCCACAAGGAGTCGGAGTCAGAAATGTGTGATGGAGTCGAAGTCGTAAGAATGCTAGGCGTTAGAGTTGGATTTTTGGAATCCAAGGAGTTGAAGTCGGGACGTTATACCTTCTTATAGCCCGGATAAACAATCCTCAGGGTATAATGATTTATAACAAATATGAGTTTTTAGGTCTATGTCGGAGACGAAAGGCGGAAAAAACGAACAGGCAGACATTTTTTTTTTAAATTTTGTATTTTATTAAAAAATAAAAGCAAAAATCTAAAAATAAATAAATAAAAGACAAAAATGAATAAATAAATATAGAAATACATTTTGAAATAAAAATAAAAATAAACTAAGAAAAGAATTAAAAACTAAATAAATAATTAATAATAAAAAACTCAAGAGCTCTTAGACTTATTTTATTAACAGAATAAAATACACGATTAATAAATAAATAAATAAATAAATAAATAAGTAAAAGAAAAAAAAAAATTTTTTTAAATAATAAAAATAAAAATAAATTGAAAAAATAAAGAAAGAAAATAATTGAAAAAAAAACAAATGAAAAAAAATTAAAGAGCTCTTAGTCTTATAACCGGAATGCCGAAACTACCACTACTACTACTACTACTACTACTACTACTACTACTGATGGTCACAATAATGATGACCCTATGACCTTTACAAAATGTTAAAATACTCACTGGCCGAGACTCGTTCTGCTTAACAAGTTAAGTTCCCCTCCCCACCACCACCACTTTCTCGCCCTCTTTTCCCTGTATACGCTTACTTCTTCCTTTCCAAACTGCCTGACCTTTGACCTTCGCGATTGGCCAATAAATATAGCAGCCTTTAATTTACACACTTGTCTAAACACACACACACACACATATATATATATATATATATATGTAGTTCTAACACACAGAAAAGAAAATGTGAAAATAGAAATTATAGACAAAAAAAAACAAAAAAAAACGGAGAGAAAAAAAAATTTCTAGCCAGACGCGCTCTGTTTTTTCCCGCCATTTCGAAAACTGTAGCGTATACGATGTCAGTGTCTGCCAGCAATTTTACTCGGATACACTATCAAACTATTTTGACATTACCGTCGTTAAAACGCGGTGGAACAAAGCCTGCTATTATCGAATGGGCTCTCGGGACGATCAAAGGACATGGGGGTGCAGGGAGAGGGTGGGACGTAGAGACGCACAACATTAAGATCATGCTTAGCTGTGTAGGAAAAATATGGCGTCAGTTCGTATTTGACAATAACGATATCTAACACCCTATGACTCTTCGCAATGTCAGTTAACTATGACGGACTGGCTTAGAATGCTAGATTTGGTTGGGATGGGTTTTACGGCATATCAACTATCTATGGCAGGGGCGGGCAACCTTTTCAGAGTGAGGACCAGATGAGACTTTTGGAAGGAGCTCGAGGCCGGAGTGAAAAACGAAATCTCAGAATTACTATATTTTGTTTACATGAATAAATTGTACAAAAATTGCATTGAACACTCTACAAATCTGATATTTTTTCTCAACAGACTTCTGTATGTGATGTTATAAAAGGCGCTGACGAAGTGTCATTTTGGAATAATGAAAAAAATAATGACGGGGGAAGTAGCAAGTTGATCCAGCATTCATTTTGACACACGTCACATAGGTTCTATGTTTCATGCCCTTTCCTCGTCTCTCGTTTACTCTTTGCTTCTCTCTTTCTCTTTTCAAAGATTTGAAATTAATAGTTAAAGAAAAATGAAATATACATGCATCATCGCGCGCTGATATTTATACATTTTTATCCCACTGTAAATCTTAACCGAAACCTACTTTTACGTCTATGTCACAAAATGATATGAGTTTTACTGGGAGGTCCGCGGGCCGGATTGCAATAATAAAGCATAGCAGGGTGGCGGGCCGAACGCTAGGCCTTCGCGGGCCGGATGTGGCCCGCCCTAATCTATTGTTCATTTAGTGTCGAATACAATTGTCAAATCATCCTGGAAATAGGATAATTAATGTAAACTTTTAGAAAACATTACTCCTAGAAAACATTACTCCTAGAAAACATTGCTCCCAGAAAACATTGCTCATAGAAAACATTACTCCTAGAAAACATTACTCCTAGAAAACATTACTCCTAGAAAACATTACTCCTAGAAAACATTGCTCCTAGAAAACATTACTCCTAGAAAACATTACTCCTAGAAAACATTGCTCCTAGAAAACATTGCTCCTAGAAAACATTACTCATAGAAAACATTACTCATAGAAAACATTACTCCTAGAAAACATTACTCCTAGAAAACATTACTCCTAGAAAACATTACTCATAGAAAACATTACTCCTAGAAAACATTACTCATAGAAAACATTACTCATAGAAAACATTACTCATAGAAAACATTACTCTTCGGCAGCGGTAATCTTCTTTGGTTTTAACACGGTTAACCTTCAGCCATCGCCTTCTAGTGTCTATTTAGGAGAAAACTAAAAAAAAGAGAAGGTTTTGATTTTTAGAAGAATCGGTTGCGGATGAACATAGAGATATTAGAGCATGACGTGACCAGCCAATTGGCTAAGATCAAAGTGTAGTATCTGTTCCGATGGATACTGCACTCCATAGACTGGTATTGTCTTGGCCTTCCGGGGTTGATTTACGCCGGTCTATGGGTCTGCCCTGTACAGTTCTAGGAGGTCCACCCTCCCAGGCTTCGCCTCCCCTCTTTGTGGAGGAGTAAGTTTATTGCTTACTGTCTGAGGCGCCCCTACCGGGGAATGCCGACGGGGCTGCCCAGGCAATTTTTAAACCCCACTTTCCCGACCCGAACTTGGGGCACATCTTACTTGTGGGAGTGAGATAAAACCTGGCCTTGTGCCTAACTCCTGGAGAGGAGTAAATCAATATCCGACCTTCCGTTAAGTCACGTGACCATCTATACAACTAGGCTACGGACTGCTCAGCCACCAGGATCCCGTCCTAAAGTATCACGTCACACACAGCCTACAGGAGGCCCGTTTTACACCTCTGCCTGCGGTTGCGGTCTGCGAATTCGTGGCCCCCGCCGACAAGACGTTTAGAATGCTAGACAACCGGCACCAACAAGCACGATTTTGTTCAACTATTTCATGTCTTTAAATTGACCCCATCTTTGGCAAAGTGTAGTATCTGTTCCGATACTACACTTCATCTTTTCTGTCATCGGTCTTTTTACGCCGCCTAATAAACCGGTATCGTCCGGGCCTTCGGGTCTGGATTCACGCCGGTCTATTAGTTGTCGGTCCTGTGCAGTTCTAGGACGTGCACCCTCCCAGGCTTTGCCTCCCCTCTTTGGAGAAGAGTAAGTTTATTGCTTACTGCCTGAGGTGCCCCTACCGGGGAATGCCGACGGGGCTGCCCAGGCAATTTTTAAACAGCCAGAGTGCTCAAATTCTCGAGCGCTGGTTCTTTCCCACTTTCCCGACCTTGTGTCACATCTTACCTTGTGGGAGGAAGATAAATAGAATCGGTCAGTAAAGGAGAAATTGTATTTTTATCCCAATCCAGAGTGCCACTTTTGAGGGCAGCTGGAGTTTCTCCACATTATAAACCGACCTAAAAGGAGTAGAAAGTGGACTTTGGTTTTACTTTCGGCCGCCTCTCACTTCCCTTATGTTGTCCTTTATTCATCACAGTCCATGCACAATGTTTCTGACAAAGGGGGAAGAATTGCTGTTTTCTAGCTCGGAATCTATCCATCTAACACTTATCGTTGGCTAGTTTTGGACTTTTAAGTAGTAGTTTTTTAGCTCCTTACGTCAAGTGGCTTCATGTCTTGTCTAGAGCGATTCCACTAAAAAAACCAAAAAACTCAGCCCTCGTGGGGAAACAATAAAATAGGGACTCCATCTTGTCCTTTTGTCTGGGATCAAAGTGTAGTATCTCTTAATTTGGCCATGACCTTCCCTAAATTATATTCATATTGGAAGGACACTATCGACTCCCAAATTCTATCCCTACTTTATTTGCTTCCACTTTAGTCCCACTCCCATTTAAAAATAACACTGCTTGTTGTTTTATTCTTTCTTTAGAAAACGTTGGGAGATTCATACTAACCAGTTTCGCTACTAATTTGTAAAAAATGGGGATATTTTAAGTAAGACCGATTGTCATGGCTAATAACACCTACCTGAGAGTTCATCATTCAAACTCCTCGGCTTAACCTTCACAGGTAACATGAAGTGGAACAAATACATCGAAGACATTGCCAAGGCTGCCGCAAAGAAGGTTGGCTCCCTCTACCGTGCTAGTAAACTCCTCACACCTGACATTATCCTGTATCTCTACAAAGCCACCATCCGCCCATGCATGGAGTATTGTTGTCACATCTGGGCTGGTGCATCATCTACTAATCTCTCCCTCGTTGACAAGGTCTAAAAAAGAATCGCCAACCTAATAGGTCCCTCACTGTCAACCAAGCTCCAGTCCCTGCCCCATCGTCGCCATGTAGCATCCTTGTGCTTGTTTTACAAATACTTCAATGGATTATTCTCCGATGAACTGGCTACTCTGGTGCCCCCTCGACGTAAATTCACTTGACTAACTCGACAATCAACTAAATCTCATTCATTCACTGTGGAGGTCCCCAGATGTCGGAGAGCCTTCTACTCAAATAGCTTCTTTCCTCGTGTTGCTGGCCTCTGGAACTCCCTCCCTGCCCCATGTTTCCCCGACAGTACAGACATGCAGAAGTTTAAAACTAATGTAAACAGTCATCTCGCTGTGCAGATCCCAATCTAGGTTAGCTGCCCCCTACCTTCTCCCCTCTTCTTTTTTCTCAGTAGCCCCTTACGTCTACAGTGGCGTCCTGCCTTGTTTGAGGTGAACTATGTTAAAAAAAAATTTTTTTTTAAATTGCCCCAAGAGTAAATGTGGTATCGTGGTGACTGCAAGTATTCTAGGTAAAAGTACGATAGACATCGTAAAATAGACATAGGATGATCGACAACACTATTCATCCCACACTTTTAATGGCCTTGTACCTAATTTGTTGACATGTATTTTTTAAAACATTTCTTGCAAATAAATAATTACAAGAGTAATATCTGTAGTAGTTTTGACCGATCAAAAGTGCCCCTTTGAGGAGGCTGGATATCCCTATATATAAAATCGACCTTGTGTCTAACTTTGCCCTTGTGGGGAGGTAAGTAAATAGGGACTCCTCGGTCAAAGGACGAAAGGTCATTCTTGACTGGGGCTATGTTTATTTTGGTCCCATCTAGAGAGATGAGAGAAGAGGAGAGAGAAGAGATGAAAGAGGGGGGCGGGGTATATGAACACAGAGGGGAGAAGTTATCATTGGATAGGGGAGAGAGTGATAGCTACAGTATAAAATAAAAGCGAGGGGGAACAAACCTACTGTGAGAGAGGAGGGGGGTAAAGTAGATAGATAGAAACTTAGTAAGATATACGTCACTTTGTGAGTTATTTTCAAATTACGGCTAATTAGAACAATGAAATAGATTTTTTTTTTACAAACATTTATTTAAAAAAATTATCATCTATCAATTTGTTATGGTCACTTTCAATCTATCGTTCGAGTCATATTCTAAGATGGCGGACGATTTGTTAGGAAGCTGCTTGCTAATTTCAGGCTTATAAAAAAATACTACTACTACTACTACTAATAGTAATAATAATAGCTGACGCTAATTCCAAGTGGCAACTACCCCCGGACTTAGCCTTACTGTTTCACTGACCCTCTTTTTTTTACTATCTTTTAAGTCTGAAATTAGCAAGCAACTTCCAGTAAATCAGCACCATCTTCGAACGATAGATTAAAAGTGACGATAACAAATTCAAAGATAATACACCTTACAATCAGTATCCACATGTAAGGAAGAAAGAAAAGTAAATATTCGTGCGTTCGGTAACAGTTATTTGTTTCACTCCGTTTTTTCTTTCTCGTTATCTATACTGCACACTCACCGAGGTTTTCTTACCGTGTTTATTTCGCTAGTATAATTGCGAAATAAACAAAAACAAAAAGTATATATTGGAGCCACGGAAAACAATTTACAGTGTATGTATAATCAGAACATGCTGACAAAAATAGCACCACCCGGTAATCATTGCTATTAGCACCATAAGTTATTATACTAGATAAATACGAGAATTTAATTTTCTAGCGTTTGGTAAATGTTATTTGTTATCTGCTTTTTATTTTTTTCATCCCGTTTAGTTCTTGTTAACTATATCGCACAATCTCCCAAATCTATTTGAATTCTGCAAATCTATACGGTGAGTTCGTTAACTGTAGAAGAAGGGCATCTCCGACGCAAATGCCACCGCCAGCAGAAATGGCCGCGTGAAACAACAACGCAATAAGATAGCGTCTATCTTATGTTTGTTATTAATGGCTTTGCTGTGTATTAAAGAAGGTTAGAACAGCAGCCACTTGAAACGTTGATCTCTGATCCGGTTAGAGATTTGCACAGTTTTCTAACGGTGTTTTACACTGTTTGCTACAATATACTTACATGGCGCAGATCGAGTCGGTGCGCGTACCAGCTGACGATACGTTCTGGACGATCAGGTAATTTTGTAAAATATATATGCACACACATCTATACATACATATATACATACACATACATCTATACATACATATATACAAACACATACATCTATACATACATATATACAAACACATACATCTATACATACATATATACAAACACATACATCTATACATACATATATACATATACATACATCTATATATACATACACATACATCTATATATACATATATACAAACATACACATCTATACATACACACACATCTATACATACATATATACAAACACATACATCTATACATACATACACATACATCTATACATACATACACATACATCTATGCATACACATACATATACATGCACACACATCTATACATACATATATACATGCACACAGATCTATACATACATATATACATGCACACACATCTATACATACATATACACATGCACACACATCTATACATACATATACACATGCACACACATCTATACATACATATACACATGCACACACATCTATACATACATATACATGTACACACATCTATACATACATATACATGTACACACATCTATACATACATATACAGACACACATCTATACATACATATACAGACACACATCTATACATATATATATATATGCACACACACATCTATACATAGATATATGCACGCACACACGTCTATGCATATACATACAGATGCATGCACATACGTCTATGCATATACATACAGATGCATGCACATACGTCTATACACACATATATATATACACACAAATACATACATATACACACACATATATATACACACAAATACATACATATACACACAAATACACTAACATCTATATATACAAACATATATACACACACACATATATATATATATATATACATATACACATATATCCCCTCACACACACATATATACATATATACCCCCCCACACACACATATACATATATACCCCCCACACACATATATACATATATACCCCCCCCCACACATATATATACGTACATATATATGCATACATATACACACGCACATATATATACATATACACTAACATCTATATATACATACATATACACACACATATATATATACACACGCACACACACATATATACATACATATACGCACACATATATACATACATATACGCACACATATATACATACATATACGCACACACATATATATACATAAATATACACACATAAATACATACATATACACGAACATCTAAATTATATATATATACCTCATAAATAATATTTCCCTTATCATCAGAGAGTTCCCTAAACGGCCCAAAGTCATTAGAATTCAAAAAAATTTTAAAAATGGATGTCGAACAATACCAAAAGGATATTGTGTCGATGGAAATATGACCGGCGATTTCTTAGGGATTGAGAACAAAAAGATTCGTAGAAAAAAATAAAACAATTTTTAAAAGAGATTAAATCAAAACAAACAAAAAATTTAATAAATAAATTTAACTTAAATCAAAGTAAAAAATATATTTTAAGACTTCTATAAAATTTTTGGGGCAGTTTTTTTTTTTTTTTTTTTAAAATGTTTTTTGACTTGTTCTTATCTGAAATTTTCTTTGGACCTCAACCCTCCCCTGCCGCCTCCCCTGCTCCCCATCCCTCAGCGCCGAAAAGATCAGAGCAAGTTTAAGACTTTAATCTCACATTGATCAGGAAAAGCTCACAAAAGATTATTTTATTCCATCACTTTTAGTTTTCCAAGCAACCGAGAGGGGAAGCGGAGGGAGATGAAGTGTTGGGGTGTGTATATATATATATATATATATATATATATATATATATATATATATATAAATAAATATGTGTGTGTGTGTGTGTGTGTGTGTGTGTGTGTGTGTGTGTGTGTGCGGATATATAAGTGAGTGTGTACATATTACCCTCTGCAAGCATGTGTGTATATGTAGATATCACGGTATGCACATGTCTGTGTCTACATATCACGGTATGTATATATATATATATATATATATATTATCGTATGCACGTGTGTGTATAAATATTACCGTGCACGTGTGTGTGTACTTATCACAGTACACGTGTATGTATGTATACTTATCAACTGTGGACGTGTGTGTGTACTTATCACGGTACATGTGTTTGTATGTATGTACTTATCAGAGTGTACGTGTGTGTACTTATCACGGTACACGTGCGTGCATGTATGTATGTACTTATCACGGTGCATGTATGTATGTATGTACTTATCACGGTACACGTGTGCGTACGTATCACCGTATATCTCTCATGGAATAATTAATAAACCCCATGATCCTTCTTGTAATCCCACCATATATGGTGCAAATGAACTTCAGTTTATATGTGACTTGCCCACCAAGTGTCAGTGATGAATATCCAACCGTCTCTCGTTTTATCGCCGTACACTGATTAGCTCACTTGGATACGACGCGCAAAATTGTCAACAACTGACACCACTCGTCTCTTGGCACTCCCCTCTGATTTGGACCGCGGTGACCATCTTCGGTTCAGGAAGAGTCGGAGGATTGTTTTGGTAGACACGTTGTTTGAGATAACCCCACACATAGAAATCTGGGAGGTTCAAGTCCGGTGAGTGTGAAGCTCATTCGTGTTCACGTATATGATTGGACGGTGATGGGACTGACACTTTGTAAACACGTCACGCATTGTAGAAAGGATTGTGAATTTTATTAACGATTCCATTTGATGGCACTTTTGTGTGAATGTGTGTGTGGTTTGTGTGTATGTGGGTGTGGGTGTGTGTGTGGTTTGTGTGAATGTGTGTGTGGTTTGTGTGAATGTGGGTGTGGTTTGTGTGTATGTGGGTGTGGTTTGTGTGTGTGTGGTTTGTGTGAATGTGTGTGTGGTTTGTGTGAATGTGTGTGTGGTTTGTGTGTATGTGGGTGTGGGTGTGTGTGAATGTGTGTGTGGTTTGTGTGAATGTGTGTGTGGTTTGTGTGAATGTGGGTGTGGTTTGTGTGAATGTGGGTGTGGTTTGTGTGAATGTGTGTGTGGTTTGTGTGAATGTGTGTGTGGTTTGTGTGAATGTGTGTGTGGTTTGTGTGTATGTGGGTGTGTGTGTGTGGGGGGGGGTGCACACCTTGTATAATAGTAAACCTGTCTCTTTACAAAAAAAGTAACTTCCATCTTAATTCGAATTAAGAATATTCAGTCACAGAAAATTGTCTTGCCCAATCAGATGGGGCTATTTTGGAATATAAGGGATATAATTAATTGACACGAAACATTTTCGGGGGGAAGGGGGGGGGGCAGTCGACCTGTACCTACTGTAAACGGTTCATATATATATACATATTTACTAATGTGTCAGATCGAGGCTAAAAGCCACTTGAGTATAAAGGGTTAATGAAATAGATGAGCTGTGAGTTGAATGGAGAATAATATTACGAGAGGATTGAAAATTAATGGTATTACCAAAATGTCATCAGTTATGGGGCCAGTTTATGACAGGATAACAATTTGGGGGGTATGGTTCGGTGAGTTTGAAGTGCATTCAGAATTACACCAGCTACTGATTAGATGATCGTCAAAGTATCCCCTCATATCATTGAACGGCAATAAAACAAAGACTGTTGGAAATTCATGAGTGAAACTTGGTGGACAAGTCAGGCATAGACTGAAATTTATTTGCATCAAATATGGTCAATTGCACGAAAGACTGATTTGTATTTATTTTTTATTTATTTTTTTTTTTTTTGGGGGGGGGTCGACCTGTAAACGATTTACAAATGTGTCAAGATCAATGGTAAAAAGCCACTCGAGTATAAGGCTTAATAAAATAGATGGACTGTGAGTTCAATGATGAAGAATGCTACAAGATGATTGTAGATGAATAGAATGGACAAAATTGGATTAGTTATAGGGACCGTTTATTACAAAATAAAAATTTGGGGGGGTTAGGGTTCGGTGAGTTTGAAGTGCATTCAGAATCACACCAGCTACTGATTAGATGATTGTCAAAGTATCCCCCCATATCATTGGACAGCGATAAAACAAAGACTGTTAGACATTTATGACTGAAACTTGGTGACATAGTCAGACATAGACTGAAGTGTATTTGTACTAAATATAATTGAACCGAAGAAAGGATTGTGAATTTTATTATCGATTCAATGGGTGGCATTTTTAATGGGTCACTTTGTATTATGACTTGGTCCAAGAAAATTGTCTGGCCCAATCAAATGGGGCTATTTTGAAATGTATTGCAAAAAGGATTACGCATTTTATTAACGACTCCATGGGTGACACTTTGGGAGGGGGTCACCCTGCAATAAGAAAATCGAGTTTCTTAACTATTTTCAAGCCAACGGCCTAAATATATTTTAAATGTATGTATGGAGAGAAATGATATGAAAATGATACAATGGATGTGTAATGTGAGTCTTAAAGATACGCTTAGATCTGATGACCTCAGAGGAAGAGAAAATCTTGACAGTATAAGTAGATGTGTGCAGAAGAGTAGACTTTAATTGTATGGCCAGTTTGGAAGAATTGATGAAAGTTCTTGGGTTAGTAGATGTAGAACAGTTGAGGTAGCAGGGTCAGTTCACAGGGGAAGACCAATGAATTTATGAAAACATGGGAGGAAGTTATAAGGATGGACTTGAGAGAAAGAAGGATGAATAATGACCTGGTCAGAGATAGGTTAGTTTGGAAGTCCATTTCTAAAAGCCGCCCAACGTATGCCATGTAAAAATTGATGTTAAACCGAATATGATGAAAGAATGGATGAGAGTGCTTGGGTTAGTAGATGTAGACCAGTTGAGGTAGTGGGGTCAGTTGGCAGAGGGAGGCCAAGGAAAATATGGCAGAGAGTGTTAAGGATGGACTTGAGGGAAAGAGGGCTAAATAAAGACCTGGTCAGAGATAGGTAAGTTTTGAAATCAATTCCAATGCATACCAGCATATAAAACAGACATGAAACCGATGATTACGATGACCGCTGACCACAGTATCAACGTGGGTTTACTATTATCAGACTCGAACCATTTGTAAGTATACACGTCCGATTTTCATTAAACATAATGGCTGTAGGGTTCTACAGTTTATATTCTACGTTTATACCCCCATTGTCACTGCTGGTTTGATATTATAAAACTGGGCTAGATTCTAGGATAGAAGGAGATATAAATTCCTGATTTTTATTTTTAAAAAAACCTTGTATATTCTACGCCTACAACTCCATTATCACTGCTGATTTAATATTATTAGACTTGTCTTGTTTTCTGGAGAGACAAAAGGTATACATTTCTGACTTTTATTTAAAAAAGTCTTGTATGGTTCAAGAGTTTATATTATACGCTGACAACCCCATTGTCACTGCTGGTTTAATATTATTAAACTCGGCTAGTTTTCTGGAGAGACGGAGATATTTTTATGAATAAATTCCTGTAGGGTACATGCATCAGTTAGCAAACCGCTAACAGGCATCGCCCCTTCTCCTCAAGCGCCAGGTGCAACTATCATCCGAGATGACACATCCGCCACTCCCCAACCAGCTTATAATAGATAGACTTTTACAAGATAGGATTATTGCAATTTAATATTTCCAAAATCCTCGGATCTTTCAGAGTAAACTTCCCCAACCGCTCTTTCCCTGTAAGCACGGACTATGCCCTCGGATTAAACGAGACGTCAATTCATCAAAATTCAAGTACAGTAATCATAAACTTCTCATCGAAGGATCAATCAGTATTGATCGATCGATTTATCAGGTGGTGGATTGGTCGGCCGAGTAAATCCATGGCTTGTCTTGCTCGGATAGCGGTTCTTAACTCGTTTCGGATTCTAGACCAGCGGCCGGAAGAAAAACAACAGATTCATTCTTAAGATACGTCCATTCAATCTCAAACATTAGCGTTATAATCGATATTTCAAACTTAAGCGCGATCAACCATGAAATATGTCGTTTCAAATTTAAACGTGACCGACTGATTAACAAGCTTTTTCAAACTTAAGCCTGACAGACCAATGAAACACGTTATTTCAAACTTAAGCCTGACAGACCAATGAAACACGTTATTGCAAACTTAAGCCTGACAGACCAATGAAACATGTTATTGCAAACTTAAGCCTGACAGACCAATGAAACATGTTATTGCAAACTTAAGCCTGACAGACCAATGAAACATGTTATTTCAAACTTAAGCCTGACAGACCAATGAAACACGTTATTTCAAACTTAAGCCTTACAGACCAATGAAACACGTTATTTCAAACTTAAGCCTGACAGACCAATGAAACACGTTATTTCAAACTTAAGCCTGACAGACCAATGAAACACGTTATTGCAAACTTAAGCCTGACAGACCAATGAAACATGTTATTGCAAACACCCTTGTGACTTACTGACTATTTTAAAGGCTAGTCAAAATTCTAATATTGTATCAAAGTTAAAATTCTTGTATCGTTTCATGGAGAAATCTATATTTCGGTATCGTATATCAAAATCAATATTCAGATATAATATCATATCATATCTAAATGAACATTCTGGCAGCATATCGAAGCCACAATTCTGTCGCATATTAATGTCAAAATTCTGGTATTATATCATTTAGAAGCTAACATCTTTTTATCGAGACAACTTTCGTGTTACATATATATATATATATATATATATATATATATATATATTGACGTTGGATGTAAGTTGAAAAATACTTGTAATCCAGGGTTTCGAATCGTACGACCGGTAGTGAATAGTCATATCTCTATGCTGATGAGTCCTGATTGAAAAGGGACGAAACGTATACGTACATAGATAATAAACAACAACAAATATTTTATATTTGTCGCTCCTCGTAAAATAAGTAGAGCACTCTAAATGGTAGTAAAAACACAGCATGACGTCACTTGCTTTATATGCATCATTCCTTCTTTAATAGAAGTAGAATGCCTCGACATCAAGCCGCTTTTATATGTGTTAAATTATCATTGTTTATCGGCTATTCAAATATTGGGCGCGCGGTTAACGACGTTGAAAAATACTTGTAATCCAGGGTTTCGAATCGTACGACCGGTAGTGAATAGTCATATCTCTATGCTGATGAGTCCTGATTGAAAAGGGACGAAACGTATACGTACATAGATAATAATCAACAACAAATATTTTATATATATATATATATATAGAGATAGAAGAAAAAAGAGTGATAAATATGCGACGATTGTCCAAATTTATTTCAAATTTCAATTGTTCAATGCAAGGTTGTCAGTAATAAACTAGTGTTTATTTTCCTTTCCTTAAGCCAAGGCTTTTCAAAGATCGAAATCTTATCATCAGAGGAGAAATACAGATGGATAAGTTGGCTTTCGAAAAAACCAAAGTTCAAATATTTGAAAAATATGAGAATTATTTTTAAAAATTATTAAAATAATTTTTGTCAAAAAACGTACTAAATGAAAAGAAAATTTCGTGAAAAAGAAATACAATTGTCCGGGTGGTGAGTTTCCGTTGAAAAGGTTCGGTGAAATTGTAGAAAGTGAATAAAAACACTTTGCATGTTATATAGTGTGTATTTAAACAGCATTTTCTAATTTATGCAAACATTGTTCAAAATAAGAGAATCCTCTTTTTAATTATACCCTTTTTATTTTTTCAATTTCTCTAATGTTTTTTTATTTGTATTAAAATCCAAAAAATTAATAAATGTTCCATAGGTTTCACGAACGTTTTCGATTCTTCAGGTGTCAAAAACAAATGAACAAAAAATCTGGAGAAAGAAGAGAATTTTTAAAAAGACAGCAGAGAAACGCGCATAGAACGTTTTTTCGTATTGTTCCAGGAAGTCGTTGACGATTTAAATTCAGCAACGCTGGATGCCATCACAGAACAAAATCGCATTACGTTAAGCAATTTAAAATGTTACCACTGGTTTCATATGTGATGCTGTTAATTTTAGATTGTTGTGTTTTTATGTAGATAGCATGCAGTATTTTTGATTTTTTAAAATTGGTTTCGGAATGTATAATTTTAGTTTTATTAACAAGAATTTGTATTAAATCTGAGGGAGGGCAGTTATGTCTTCGTAAATGTTGGTAAATTGAGCTAAAGTTTTCTAGATGCATGGTGAGGCGGCGGGATAGGGTAGTGCTTGTAAAACCAATGTAGCTAATAGCTTCATTATTATTATTATCATTATTATTATTATCATCATCATCATTATCTAATATATAAAGTAGAGACGATTTTTCCCCTGTACCTTCTCGGAGAATAGGAAAATAACCACATGCATCACAGGCTACTAAACTCACCATTGCATTACACTTATTCACTCGAGCGTGTTTTAGTACATTTGTTATTCGTTTTCCCCAGTTAACACTAAATATTACATTTGGCCCGCCATCCACGACTCTCCAAAAAACCAACTCCATATAGGTGGTAGCAAAAACTTTTCTCCCTAACAATTCTGTACTGTCACTCTACTCATCGACACCGGGAACTAAGAAGCACAGTTTAATTTTCACAAAGCACCGGTTCTTATTTATTATAAAGTTAATTGGCCTATTTTCACATCCATTTTGACCCGAATGCGTGGTGCTGTCGGTAAGAAGGCAGGATTCACAATCTTCTGTTTTAGCGTTCGATCCCATTCTACTCTACCACTTTTTATATATTTTTTTTACATTTAAAACATTCGCCAACACAATAGACGGGGGGTAGGAGAAAAATAGGTAATTTCCTTTTTTTTATTTGACGTCATGCAATAATTAGTACTTTCTCCCGTGCAACGCCGGGCGACGGGTTCCGCTAGTTATTAATAAAGCTAATAGCTACATTAGTTTTATATATATATATATATATTAAAGATCCACGTAACATAGGTATCTATGTGCCGTTTCAATAGTAAATGTTCTTGGAAAGATTTGGAGATTCTAATGCAAGCCGCAATTTCAAGAGTAAATGGAACCAACAGAAGAGTCGCAGGAATCTTAACAATTCCTGAAAACCGCGAAATGGCTGCCAGGTAAATATGGGAGAGGGGAAGGGATAGGGAGAGAGAGAGAGAGAGAGAGAGAGAATGGCAGTATCATTTCAATATTTATGACGTTCTTGACTATAGGAATACGAGGAAGTCTACGTCATCGGTATGAGACGTGGGGGGGGGGAAGGGGTGTGTGTGTCCCTTCCATCGAGCGCTTGATCGGAACCCTCGCTACAGCAGAACAGGTTCGCAGAGTCGGAATAGAAATCTGATCTATAAGGCATTAATTATTCAATGATAAATGAGTGAGGAAGTAGACAGGTGCGCGACGGGCGAAGCAGGGTGCTCGGATGAGCGGCGGGTGGGCGGGCGGAGGGGGCGGGGGTTCTTTCGAGAAAGCAAGATGGCGCAAAAGAGGTGGGTGCCGATAGATCCGACAGGGCGTGCGGTCGGGGTGGGGATGTTTTCTGAGATGCGGCAAGTGTAAATAACGAATGAATGGGAAGTTAGCTGAACACCGACCCAGTCATCAGCGGCGGAAACCGGCATAAAGAACACAACATTCAAACCGAACACAAAGATTCTTCGACTGAACAAGATAAACCCCTACAATATATTGATCGATTGTATAAACTAGTTGTACCATACCTGGCGTTACCCGCGATGGAGTGATGTCATTTTAGTTCTAAATTCTTATTTGTTTGCAAACTCTTATTATATGCTTCAATTTAAAATGAATTATACCCCTTGCTGGTTTTTATTTTTAGGTTATCTAAAATGGTTTATGTTAATAGTCGTTTGGATTGGACTAAGTAATTTAAAAAATAATATAGTATAGCAAGAACTTACATTAAAGGTCATCATTTATCAAGGCCCAAAGGTCACTCGAGGGTAAGGGTTAAAGTGTTTGACTCGAGGATAGGGGTTAAAGAGTTTGACTAGTGGATAGGGGTTAAAGAGTTTGACTGGTGGATAGGGGTTAAAGAGTTTGACTAGTGGATAGGGGTTAAAGAGTTTGACTAGTGGATAGGGGTTAAAGAGTTTGACTAGTGGATAGGGGTTAAAGAGTTTGACTAGTGGATAGGGGTTAAAGAGGTTGACTGGTGGATAGGGGTTAAAGAGTTTGACTAGTGGATAGGGGTTAAAGAGTTTGACTAGTGGATAGGGGTTAAAGAGTTTGACTAGTGGATAGGGGTTAAAGAGTTTGACTGGTGGATAGGGGTTAAAGAGTTTGACTAGTGGATAGGGGTTAAAGAGTTTGACTAGTGGATAGGGGTTAAAGAGTTTGACTAGTGGATAGGGGTTAAAGAGTTTGACTAGTGGATAGGGGTTAAAGAGTTTGACTGGTGGATAGGGGTTAAAGAGTTTGACTAGTGGATAGGGGTTAAAGAGTTTGACTAGTGGATAGGGGTTAAAGAGTTTGACTAGTGGATAGGGGTTAAAGAGTTTGACTAGTGGATAGGGGTTAAAGAGTTTGACTAGTGGATAGGGGTTAAAGAGTTTGACTAGTGGATAAGGGTTAAAGAGTTTGACTAGTGGATAGGGGTTAAATAGTTTGACTAGTGGATAGGGGTTAAAGAGTTTGACTAGTGGATAGGGGTTAAAGAGTGGATGGTGAAACAACATCGAGTTCACCGGCACGATGGTTGTAGCAGGGCAGAAATTGATTATTTACGGGGACAGTTTAACAAGAACTTGTTTACATTGTACTTCAAGACGACCATATTGTAGTCGACAGGGAAGCAGGCTCGCGATACTATGTTCCACAGACGGGCAGTTCTAGGAAAGAAGCTCTCCCCATGGAAGTTACGTTTCGTCTTGGACACGCAGAAGTAGAAAAGGAAATCATTGACACTTGTAGCAGCTGGGCGGGTTCTTATTTTGAATGTTTTACAAGGGGGGGCATAGATTTGAGCTCAGTCGAGCACCTACTATGAAAATAACGGTAGAGCAAAGAAAGACTAGCAACATCTTTTCTGCGAGAGAGTGACTGTAGGGAAGAGAAGAGGCATCTCCCACTAGATTTCGAAGTCGGTTTTTGACTGTCAAAGATAGAAATATTTCATATTATCAGTTGTCTGGACCGGACTAACTAATTTCAAAAATAAATTGTAATGAAATACGTTATTATATTGCTAATAACATGGTAGAACAATAGCAAATGAAAATTGGCGTGTCAGAAGGATAGTTTGATTTCAATTTTGGAACAATTCATTTTAAAATGGGTAAAGTCAGATTTGTTTACCTTAGGCACAGATTAATTACTAATCACCATCATTTTTTAAGTGTGTGAAAGGTGATAACGTACGTACAGATATGAAATTACCTTAGTGTATTATTATATTGATTATAATAATATGCTAAGATATATATATATGGTCGTATAATCAGTACCATTGGAGAGCCATGAATACTATAACTGTCCTGTTTTTAAATCTCCGAAACAGTTACATGGTAAACAGCTGATGATCCCCGTGTTAATATTAGACGCTTAAGGTCTCCTGTTTTTGTTTCACTCTTAGATAATTAACCCTTTTTTTTTTCTTTTTTTTTTTTTACTTATATTTTTTTATTTATTAATTTTCCAACGAATCTTAAGTCTGCAATATCTTGGATTTAGTTAGTTTGTCTGAGAATTCAAACTGCATTTTACATTTTTTGTTTATTTTATTTTTTATTTTATTTATTTAATGACTCAAAGCTTCTTTAGACTATATATATATATATATATATATATATATATTTCACTTAGAAGATAGTTTATTCAGTAAAGACCTGGATTAGGCCAATAAAAATAAGTTCGATGATACTCATTTACAGGGTACAGATCATATATATATATATATATATATATATATATATATATATATATATATATATATGGAAGTCAAATCTTCGTCCTAAGATGAAACGTGACTTCTTTGGATCCATTGTTACATCAGTTCTTGTTTATGAAAGTAACACCTGGACATTCACCAAAAAATTTGGAGAAGAAATTTGATGATGTGTACGTCAAAATGCTAAGAACTGCTCTTAAAATCTCCTGGGGACAGCATCCCACGAGAGAGCAACTCTATGGCCACCTCCCTCAGATATCAGCCTTGATCAGAGAGAGAAGAATCAGATTTGTTGGACGTTGCTGGAGGGTTAAAGATCAAATCATCAGCGATGTTCTTCTGTGGCTCAGTGGGAAGACAACACAGAACCTACATCAAACAACTAACAGAAGACTCACAATGCACCTATGAAGACCTACCAAGTGTTATGGAGGATAGAGCGAGATGACGTGGGAGAGTCAGAAGGATCCGTAACACTACCGCGACTAGATGATGATTATAAGAAAATATAAATGTTATAGTTCGATCATTGGAGACTATTTTAACAGCATTTTAAACATCTGTTGCCCTTGTCGGTAGACAGGAGAAGCCATCACATAACATCCTTTCATGTGGACCTTTGAATTGATTCTACGCTATTGACATACAAAGAAACAGAGTTGGATAAAAACCGATAAAATATAGAGATGAATGGAAAAAAGCGGATCGTCAAATCAATGCAATCAAATTAAATAATTTGGGGCGACATTAAAAAAAAAAAAAAAAAAAAAAAAAAAAAAAAAAATCAAAATTAGTCTTTTTCTGCTCCATATATCTCCCTTTCTACAACTACGAGTTAATTAGTATTATTACATGGTAATCTTCCCTTTTGACTATCCCAATCTATTTAAGCTTCTACTGTTAATAAACAGAGTGAGAGGGGAGAAAGAGAATGACAGAGACAGAGGGAGGCTAATGGAGGCTGACGGAAAGAGGAATTTCATTATTTTTAAAAATGGCAAAACCCGTTGGGTCATCCACGCATTGAACTCGGCTTAGATTATTTGCATCAGGAAAAAATGAGTTTGCAAAGCCAGTTAAATATAAACACAAAATAAAATGACAAAAGCTCAAACTAGTAATTTCCCCGTTTCTATATCTCCTTCTCCAAAGCAACGGTTTAAATAGTATTACTATTTGTGGTGATAAACAGATACACGCTCGCACAAATATTCACACATACACAGAGATATACATACACGGACACACATATGTACACAAACATACACACATAAAATGTGTTTAAAAATTCATAGCAGAACTTACCAAGCTAATCTTGAAGATAAACATTACAAATGTATTGAGGATGCTCTTTAATGTTGACCTTGTACCTGGCATGTAGGTTTTTTTTTGTTAAAAAAAGGCCAGCAAGGGACATATTCTTTGTGTTTTCGCCTCCTCCCCCTTTTTTAAAAACTAATTACCTTCGAATATTAAGAAAGAACCCCCACACCCCGAAGAAGGTACCCCCAACCCGAAAGAAGAAAAAAGAAGAAAAAAAGAACGTTGCATACTTAAGCATGCGTCTATTTGTTCAGCTGCCATAGGGCCTGGATCCCCAACCCCCACCGACTCCTTGAACACACGGGTTGATACAGGGTTGGAGGACAGCTGTAGGGAATGGATTCGGTTGGTTCAGTTGTGGGTGGGGGAACCTGTTTGTCCGCGTTTTACAATCAATCAATCAATCAATATCGTTCGGCCTAAGAAGACAATACACAGTTCGGCTTCTCGTAAGCAAATAATAACCTTGACTGTCCGATACTTCGAGGACGGCAGGAGGATACAGAAAGAAAGACGTAAAAGAAAGATTTCCGCGGGGCGATTTTTATCCGTGTTAAGATCATGAATAGAAAATATCCCGCAGCAACCCACCCTCCCGGCCTCGACATCAGCGTTACCCTTAGATGCTGGTAAAAAACAAATGACTTGCTTTATATACAGTGTTCCAGCAAAATCCGACACGTGACAAAAAAAAAAAAATCGAAGTAGGCAATAAAAACAAAAGTTGTATATGCAAAAACCTGACAGTTTATTTAGCAACATTATTTTTCCATGTAACCACCGCTGGTGGAGTATTTATTTTCCTCCTCTCCAGGAGGTTAGGCACAAAGCCAGTTTTATCTTACTCCCACAAGTAAGATGTGACCCAAGGTCGGGTCGGGAAAGTGGGGTTTGAAAAGCCAGCGCCGAGAAAGTGAGCACTCTGGCCATTAAAAATTGCCTGGGCAGCCCCGTCGGCATTCCCCGGTAGGGCGCCTCAGGCAGTAAGCAATAAACTTACTCCTCCCCAAAGAGGGGAGGCAAAGCCTGGGAGGGTGGACCTCCTTGCACAAGACAGACCCATAGACCGGCGTAAATCAAGCCCCGAAGGCCAAGACGATACCAGTTTATGGGGTGTAGTATCCATCGGAATAGATACTACACTTTGATGTTAGCCAAAAGGCCAAGAGCGAGTAGCCACCGCTGGTGGAGTAGATCATCCCAAGGCTGGCGCGAAAAGAGTCGCACACTTTTGCGACCATGCCTCTGTCTTAAGGGGCGAACACCTCCACGATGGCAGCCTTCAAAAAGTCGAACGTATTGTGGGGGTGATTGTTAGTCTTTGCCTCGATCATGCTCCAGAAGAAATGGTTAAGGGGGTGAAGAGAGCGGCCACAAGTCCGGCGACCAGTGGTGAAGAACATTGTTCAGCATCCACGCCTGGGTCGTCCAAGCCTTGTGTGCAGGAGCGGAGTCCTGCTGGATGACGTAGTGACGTCTGGCGGCGATCTCGCAAATCCATGGCTTCACCACTCTCCTCAGCATCTTCTTAGTTTACTTTTCGTCAAGTGTCGGATTTTGCTGCAACAGCCGGTGTATACTAGCAAATAGATGCTCACTCCGGTCACATATTTTTCCTAGATTGTGAGAGTTATAGTTAACAAATATATACTACACTGCCCCCCAAAGGAGAAGGTAATGACAGAGGATGATATCATGACAAAAGAATAGATAGTATACTACCCCCACACCACCCAGAAGGAGAAAGTAATCCCTGGGAAGATAGTCTAATGACGACAGAAAATATACTACATTACCCCCTCCCCGAAAGGAGGATAAAATATCTGGAAGGATTAGGCCGACCCCTTAAAAAGGAGGAGTTAATTCCCGAGATGACGGTCTTATAGCAACAGAACTGATACTACACTACCACATCCCATTAAAAGATAATCAAGGGAGGCGCGAGAGCGCTCTATCCCTTAATAGACTTCAAAAACGGCCTATGCTAGAAATCTCATTTCTTTGATCAATCATAACTCAAAAACCAATAAACCAAATTAGCTAAAACTTTGCACAAAATTCTTATTTGATAGTTTCTATAAGTATGTAGAATTTCAGCATCATTAGTCAAGGCAACCCAGAGATCCAGAAAGGTCAGGCATGATTTTGTGTTATCCGTGTGTACGTACGTACGTACGTATGTATGTGCCTCCCTGTATCTCATCAACTATTTGATGGATTCAACTGATTTTTGGCAGAGATAGAGGTTCTAGGGTCTAGTTGATGGCATTTTAATTTCAGTTTACCATATACCTTAGTTTTCCAGAAAATTTTAAAAAAAAACTTAAAAATTACCATTGTATTGAGGCATAGCCTTTACAAAAGTAGTGACATTCCATGAAAAATGTCAGTATACTGAAATCACATGCCCTTAATAGGGTTAAGATTAAAATTCATATACACTAAATTTACAAAAGCAAGGAAATTCCCAAATTTTTACACTTTTATTGTGATTAAGGATATGTGAGCACAACAGGGCTATGTATTTTACTGGTAGGAATTTTTCTTCAGCGCACCTCACACACTTCATCCACTCATACATAGAGATTTATTATACTGTAGTGATGTGATAATGAAATGGTTTGGCTGATAGGTAGTCATACCCTTAATTAATGATAATCAAAGTGTAAAATTTTGGGAATTTCCTTGCTTTTGTACATTTAGTGTATATGAATTTTCATCTTAACCCTATTAAGGGCATATGATTTCAGTATACTGGCATTTTTAATGGAATATAATAATAGATTAAATAAGGGGGTTTCTTTCATTCATTTAAAAATGCTAGTCATCCAAACATTTTTATAGTTCCTTGGCCTTTTGGCTAAGATAAAAGCATGGTATGTGCTATCCGCTTCCAAGCAACATCAGACCTTTTACTATCGACGAAACTGTTACATATATATAAGAAAATATGACAATACAAATTACAAATGTATATTACAGAATATTAATTTATTAGAAACAGTTTAAAAAATAAATATGCAAATTAGCAAAATCCAAAGCTGATTATAGGTGTTTGCAGATTACTATATATACAGTATTTCAAAATGTTATGTTGCATCATAGAATTAACTAAGAATAAGCGGTTTTGATGTCAATATATTTTGGATAGGTGGAAAAACTTCCGCATTTATTCATTGAGACTAGATAGCTTTGCAAGGTCACTATCGCTTCACAAAGTTCTTAAAATACTTGAAACAAAACTTTTAAATAATAAACATTTCGGCGATGGTTTCCAATAGTTAACAAAAAAGTGTAAAAAAGAAAATTAAAAAAAAACAATAAACAAATTAATGTTACCAAAGGCAAAAAAAGTTTCCGGATAAGTTTTTTTTGTCTTTTAAAAGCGTTTTTTAGTTCAATAAAAAAGTACGGTCAAATATGTTACGTTAAAACGAAAAAAAAAATGACTGACTGAAGCCTCAATGTAAAGCCGCAATAATCGCTTAAAAATCGAAAATCAAACAAAAATAAAGGTACTAAAAATATACAGTTCGGTTGAACATCACATTTTAACTGTGATGTCGCGACACACATGC
The DNA here is from genome assembly GCA_963556195.1 of Sepiola atlantica. Taxonomy (NCBI): domain Eukaryota; kingdom Metazoa; phylum Mollusca; class Cephalopoda; order Sepiida; family Sepiolidae; genus Sepiola; species Sepiola atlantica. The sequence goes on along the minus strand of OY744554.1, from coordinate 16,253,987 downwards.
AGACAGCTTTGTTTTATGTATAGATATATGCAATATTTTAGTGGGACTACAAATCATAAGAAAACCATGAAATTTCACCGGTCAGACAGACGAGTCTGAACAAGTCACAGCATGCAAAAGTCAAATACAAATTATAAACATTAAAAACAAAACAATGAAACAGCCAGTTCCAATTTAAAAATTGAACAACTAAATTATGAACTCGATACCCTATTAGAATGTATGCAAATATGGATTTGCTGAATATTAAATTGAGGCGTGGGGATGAAAAAGAAAATTAGAAGACGACGGCCTCAATAAAAGGGTTGGAGGTATTAACATTTTTCTCTCACCACCCGGACCAAGCACCTGCTTCTTTTCGCCAGGGCGTTAATTAGAGTGGGTGAATGTGTGTGTGTGGGGGTGGGTAAATTTGGCCTGCATGAGAAAAATATGGAACGGTATAAGATTGGGTGGATGAATGGATATAATGCAGTCATTTTTTTTGTTGGGGGGGGGGGGTAGCCGCAGATTAAAGTTATTTATAAAAGGTTGTTCGGATTTCGGACTGGGATTGAAGTTTAGTATCTGTTTTGTCCGAAGTTAGGGGGGGGGGGAGGGTGTATCTTCCTGGACATCTGTTTATACTTGAATTCATAGTGCTCCCCTCTTTGGGTAACTGGAGAGAGAGAGAGAGAGAGAGAGAGAGAGAGAGAGAGAGGGGGGGGGAGTGATAGAAGAGAGGGAGATAAAATAGGTATAGAGGAATAGAGATAAATAGATAGAGCGAAAGATAGAGAAAGAGAGAAGGATATATATATTCAGAGAGAGAGAGAGAGCGATAGGCAGAGAGAGAGAGAGAGAGAGAGAGAGAGCGATAGAGAGAGATAGAAAGATACAGAGAGGAAGAGAGAGAGAGCTATAGACACACAGAGAGAAAGAGCGATCGAGATATGTGGAGAGAGAGAGAGCCATAGAGATATAGGTAGAGAGAGAGAGAGAGAGAAAAATAGAGTGCGGGATTATATATATATATATATATACACAGAGAGAGAGAGATAGAAAGAGAGAGAGAGAGAGAGAGAGAAAGAAAGATAGAGATAGATAGAAAGATAGAGATAGATAGATAGAGATAGATAGATAGATAGAGAGAGATAGATAGATAGATAGATAGAAAGATAGATAGATAGAAAGATAGAGATAGATAGATAGATAGATAGAAAGATAGAGATAGATAGATAGAAAGATAGAGATAGATAGATAGAAAGATAGAGATAGATAGATAGAAAGATAGAGATAGATAGAGATAGATAGATAGAAAGATAGAGATAGATAGATAGAAAGATAGAGATAGATAGATAGAAAGATAGAGATAGATAGATAGAAAGATAGAGATAGATAGATAGATAGATAGATAGATAGATAGAGATAGATAGAAAGATAGAGATAGATAGAAAGATAGAGATAGATAGAAAGATAGAGATAGATAGAAAGATAGAGATAGATAGAAAGATAGAGATAGACAGATAGAGATAGATAGATAGAAAGATAGAGATAGATAGATAGAAAGATAGAGATAGATAGAAAGATAGAGATAGATAGATAGAAAGATAGAGATAGATAGATAGAAAGATAGAGATAGATAGATAGATAGAAAGATAGAGATAGATAGATAGAAAGATAGAGATAGATAGATAGAAAGATAGAGATAGATAGATAGAAAGATAGAGATAGATAGAAAGATAGAGATAGATAGATAGATAAAGAAAACGGAAAAGCCGCGCACTTTGCCATGTTAATTATCTATAACGCACATCCGATTAATAAAGAGTAAAAAGAAAACTGTAATTTTAATCTTTTAAAAGATTATTATTTCAAATTCAAACTAAAAGAAGCAAAAGCAACAACAACACAAAACATCAAGAAAAACTTCGAAAATATCAACAACTTTTGTTACAGGTGAACGAAAAATTAAAAAAAAATCGATAAATGATGATAACCACGTGCGAAACATGAAAATAAAAAAAAAATAAAAAAATAAATAGAAAAGTTAAAAGATGGAAATGCGTGAATGTAATAAAACCACGCTAATAAAAAGGAGGTTATTTTGCAGCAAATGTGAAAAGAAAGCTCCCACCCCTACACCTCTCCCTGTCTAAAAATATAAATAAATAAATGAAATACAAAAGAAATTATCTTGATTCGAAATTGTCGTCTGCAATAAAATAAATTTCCCATATTGTTAGGATGGATGAAACAAGTTTAAAGAAGGCACTTAAATGATTATAACTTTTTTTTTCAGAGTAAAAGTCTTCGTTTGTATTTATTTATTTATTCGGTTTTTTTTTAATTTGGTGTTTATTTTTATTTATTTATTTTCTTCCCGACAAAACGTCCGCCATTTTGCTGGCGCTTAAACAATCTTTTAAAAAAATGTAATCCTGTCCAAATGTTGTTAAAGCAAGACTTTTACTTTGACAAATGCCTTTTACAAAGGGGAAAAGAAATACAAGAAGAAATAATCATACAATGTTGTCGAGTACAATTGTTAATAATCAGGAAAGTAATTTAGGAGAATTTAGTGTTTAGTCGGGTGTGAATGCGCTTTGTACAAGATGGCCGCCTTGATGCAAAGAAGGTTCCGTCAATGAACTGATAAAAAAAAATCAGCGGATTGGAAACGGAGTTTTGTACATCACATGTGAATGCCTAATTTGCATAACTCCGGTATTTGGAAAACAATACCACGGGTCTGCTTCCTAGCTTACTAGAACATGATCCAATGTAAACAAATTCTTGTTGAGCCGTCCTCTTAAATAATCAAATTCTACCCAATTTCAACTATAATTACTGTTACACCGACCGTTCTAACAGAAGAGAAACTACACCGGTTCTCACTCTAAATAGTGCGAGTAGACAATCACCAGAGAGAAAAAAGGACAGTATTGTAACTGTCTAGCCGAGTGCCACTCAGTTTCCTTACCTTTGTACCTTTTATGGTAATACACTTGTTATCTTAACCCAACCTCGACTTCTTCCTTTTACTGTTGGACTACTTCACAACAATTACCAATCTTCAAGGTGTTCATCTCACCGTCCACCTGATAAACTCATTATCCTTATCCTCGAGTGGCATTTGGGTCTTAATAAGCGGTGACTCATTGGCACGGAAAGAAAAAACTATTTTCGAAACAGTTTATAATAAATTAATGTCTGGTGTTATTCATTTGTAGTTTCACTGTCTTATTTTCCTATATATATGCAATAGTTTCGTCAATAGCAACAGTAATTAACCCTTAAATGCTTTATTTTTTTATATTGGTTTGAAAAAAGTAAAAACGTTTCATAAGGGTAATATAATATAAATATAGTATAAATGTTTTTTTGAAAAAGGACAAATTTATTTATTTTTTATAATTTAAATCAAGTTTCATCAAAACAAAGAATAGTCGGGAAAGATTTATGTAAACAGGAATACAAATTAGGTTGAGTCCGCAGACGCATATGTACTATAGAAATAAAATAGAATTCAGATCTTTTATCTCGCTCCTTATCCAAGTCCTTGAGAGAGGCGAAAAAGTAAATATGGCGTCATGTTAACACGACGCTCAAAGTCTGACGGTTCATATATCGCGGAAAAGGTTTTGGGGCGGAAGTAAAAGTTGCCTTTCCCACGAAAACGGTGATCTTGTCGAACAACGTACATATCACTCCGTGAGTGATAACATGCTACAGGGTGTTTCAGTAAAATCAGTCACTTGACAAAAGTGAACGAAATACAAGGAGGTGCTGAGGAGGGTGGTGAAGCCATAAGGGGACGAGATCGCCCCCAGACACTCCTATGTCTTCCAGTAGGATCCCGCTCCTGCATGCAAGGCCAAGACGACCCAGGCGTGGATGCGCAACAATGTTCCTCACAACTGGTCGCCGGACTTGTGGCCGCACTCATCACCCGACTGCAACCCCCTTGACTATTTCTTCTGGGGCGCGATCGAGGCAAAGACTAACAACCACAACACGTTCGACTTTCTGAAAGCTGTCCTCGTGGAGGTGTTCGCCGCTATAGACAAGGACATGGTCGCTAAAGCGTGTGAATCATTTCACGCCCGCTAAAAGATTATCTTCGGTTACATTGAAAAATAGTGTAGTATGTAAATTTAACTGTTACTAAATACACTGTCGGGTCTCTTACCATGCAACTTTTGTTTTTATTACCTATTTCGTTTTCTATGCTGCAACATGCAGTACAGTGAAGGGGTGGGATTTTGCTGCAACACCCTGTACTACCAAAGAGAA
>OY744554.1:16184712-16247212 GCA_963556195.1 Sepiola atlantica | reverse complement strand
GACTAATAATGCAGTTTTTCTGCATCTTAAACACTTAGGAAGTGAAACAATTGAAAATAATAGTAAGCTCAATAACAACGAGCTGAACATCACCTTTGAAAATAATGACATAGAATATATATATATATACAGGGTGGGCCAAAATAAGGGTCCTATCTTTAAATTTGAATAACTTGAATTTGAATAACTTCCACAAAATAAAAGTTAAACTCACCAAACTTTATGTGTGTGTAGACTGACCCTTCCGAGATTTTTTGAAATAAACAAAACAAATTTTAGCCGAAAAACACTTCTTAAAACTTACAAAAACTAAAGTATTGTTTTTTACACTGTTTTGAGTTTTTTAAGCAAAAATAATGTTTTCTAAATGAGGGTACGTTCCTTAGGGCTAATACGGCTCATGCTTGCTTCGGAAGGGGTCCTTTACTTATTCAAAAAAAAAAAAAAAAAAAAAAATCAATAAATAAAAAAGTTATGAATTTTTAAAAATAGGACCCTTATTTTTGCCCACCCTGTATACATATATAAGGTGTTTTGGCATCGTCGGGTAGAAATAAATCCAATAGAGTGCTCGATTATTTAATAACCGCGTAGGTATTAGTATGATGTTGCATCATCGTACCCGCTAAATAGGTAACCAGTATCTTCGATGTCAAACCAATATTTAAAAAAATAAAGCATTTCAGAATTAAAGTTTTCCCTGTCTGTTGATTCTTTGGAGGGTAAAAAAAAAATTAGAATCCGACTCTAGCATTCTTACGACTCCGACTCATTTCCAAAACTCTGACTCCGCAACCGTGGTGTATATGAGCACGGGGTGGGGTGGGGTTGGTGGGGGTGGGTTCTTTATCAGCGTTATGCGTTTTAGTATCAGTAACAGTTAAGAGTTGGGAGTGGGGGTTATTTTCGAAAAGCCATTTTCTGGTGTTGGTTGTGGGGGGGGGGGTATACGAATGTTAAAAAGAACTAGTTTCTTTATCCGTCTTGGCTAAACGCGCCAAACAAATCAGAATGTATCAGACCTCTCTTCCCTCCCCCTCCCCAAACTATTCCGCTTTGTTAAGAGACGCCGGGCATAGTTGTGGCGTGGTGTGGGGGGTGAAGGGGGGGGGGGAACGGCCACGGGAAAGGTTGTTTTTTTTTTTGTACAGTGTCCGGCAACCATGATCAACATTTTTTTTTTAATTTAATTTTTTTTTGTTTTTGTTTTTTTTGAGAGGTGGGTTGACTTGACAAGATGGTGGATCTTGTCATCCGAAAGAAGAAAAAAAATGTCGTCAAAATATTTTAGAGAAACAAAGAATTAAAATCCACTTCACAATGTCGTCACATCACCAAAGCTACGGGAGGGGATATAGGGAGGGGGAGGAGGTAAAAGGAGGGGGAGGAGGTAAAAGGAGGGGGGTCATAGTTTGTTTGCATTCTAAGGAGAAGTTAGTTGCCAGGTGGCGTTATCTCACTGAATGAATGCGAACGTCTTCGGGTCAGTGTTGCCAATTTAGCCGGGATCTCCTCACCCTATAAACCATAATCTACAACATCTTTTGTTAACCTTTAAATTCTTCGATTAGCCAGACACAACATGGATTACGTCCCTTGTTTGTTTTTTTTTTGTTTTTTTACATTTTAATTAAATACGAATGATATTAAAGTAACAAATAACCAGTTTAATGACATTAAAATAAAAAAAATATGTATAGAAAACACGAAATATTATGAATATTCGAAATACTTTTATTTAGGGGGGGATTATTTTGTTCTGATCTCGCGGGTTTATTTCTTATTATGTAAATCTGTCATTATACTAAATATGAGTTACTCAATGCTTGTTTCTCTAAAGCATTTTCCTATATAATTTAGTATCAAAAATACATACTAATATATACTTCAGTTCTGGGATTTAGTTATGTTTGAAAAAAGTGTTTTAATTAGCCGTAATTTATAATTAACTGAACATGTTACCCATCTCTTTCTAAGCTATCTCTGTATTTTTCTCGTCTCTTCCCATTCATATAACCTTCTTCCGTATTCATTTTCATCTCTGGTCATCAAATGAGACTATTTCTTATACTATCTGTCAAATGAGACTATTTCTTATGCTATCTGTCAAATGAGACTATTTCTTATGCTATCTGTCAAATGAGACTATTTCTTATGCTATCTGTCAAATGAGACTATTTCTTATGCTATCTGTCAAATGAGACTATTTCTTATGCTATCTGTCAAATGAGACTATTTCTTATGCTATCTGTCAAATGAGACTATTTCTTATGCTATCTGTCAAATGAGACTATTTCTTATGCTATCTGTCAAATGAGACTATTTCTTATGCTATCTGTCAAATGAGACTATTTCTTATGCTATCTGTCAAATGAGACTATTTCTTATGCTATCTGTCAAATGAGACTATTTCTTATGCTATCTGTCAAATGAGACTATTTCTTATGCTATCTGTCAAATGAGACTATTTCTTATGCTATCTGTCAAATGAGACTATTTCTTATGCTATCTGTCAAATGAGACTATTTCTTATGCTATCTGTCAAATGAGACTATTTCTTATGCTATCTGTCATACGTGATTTATTCAGAACACTAGTAATTGTACATTTCACTAAAAATTTAAATATTTTTAAATATCCACGGGATCCCGCGACCCTATAAACCCTAATCCCCTAACCCTATAAGCCCTAATCCACAACGACTTCATAAATCTTTTGTTAAACTTTACATTTCTTAATTGGCCAGACACACAAATCGTTCATGGATTACGTCCCTTGTTTTTATATTTTTTATTACATTTAAATCAAATACAACTAACAAATGATAAAAACAATTCAAAAAGCATTAAAATAAAATGAAAATGTATACAAAAGACAAAATATTACGTAGATTCGTCTTATTTTTTAAAAATCTAGTGGTTTTCTGGAGATTTTTTTGTTCCTATCTAGCGTTTTTAAATTTTTTTTACGTCTCAGTTAGCAACACTACTTCGGGTATTTATACATACGAGTTAAAACCAAAACGAACGAAACCGCTATATTGGTCGCGAAAATGGTTTCCCGCGGTTTTTAGAAAGTATTTCAGGGCGTCGAAAGTATAAACTTAACCAAAATACAGATAGACATTTAAAATATGTTGATAGATGTATTGTAAAATTTTAGTTAACTTTTTTCGGGGGCGAAAAAATATTTTCGTCGGTGTAGCAGGAGAGGAGACACTTGCGATGATACTACACTTTGAACAAGACAAACACACAGTTCTATTTTCAAGAATTATAGCGATATGTGATATTATTTCGTTGGGGTGGAGAATAATATATAATGGGTGGGGGTCAAATGGCTTCAAAACAAGTGTATTTAATTAATTGTTATGAAAACAAGTATTTCTTTAGCTATTATTACCCTTAAAGATTTTTTAATATCTTTCTTGGAATAATAATAATAATAATAACAATAACAATAATGATGATAATATGAGTAAGATGGAGTACAAAATTAAATTGTCTGTAAATTAAAAGAAAAATTGGCTTATTTATTTCAATCAGCAATAAATATCCCTGTCATGAATACAAAAAAAAGTTCAAATCTCTAAGAAAATAACTTCAAAGACATCTATAGACTCACTGACGCATTTGAAGACATATGTTGCCAAATTGTCTCCTTCCTTAAGAAAACTGTCCTATCAAAAATGTAACATGTAGATGTAAAAATCTACTTGCGTCTATAAAAAAAACCCTGAGAAGTTTAAATGTTCTGTTTTCATGTGTAACTCTCTCGTTCTTTCTCCCTCCCCCCTCTCTCTCCCTATCTCATATACATTTACCAGAGATATAATTTTTTAAAATAGCTCAAGGAGTTTAGCTGAGACTTTCTTTTCTTTTCCTCATAATTCTCATAATTCATAATACTCATAATTCAGCACTTACCAAGGCGAAAAGCCACTCGAGAATAAGCGTGAATGTGTTCGTCAGTTGGATGATGAACAATAATATGAGACGATTGAAAATGATAAACGAAATGGTTAAAATTTGATTACGTTTGAGAACGGCTAGACAAGTATTTGTTAGCATTAGACTTGAATACGGCCATGTTGTATACTGCAGGGAAGCAGTCTCCTGACAATGTGTTCCAAAAATGTAAAGTTCTTGGAATTTCTTTCGGTTTTATTACACAGAAGAAAGGGAACTTCTTTGTAGAGGTGGTAGGAAAAAGAGTTCTTGCTGGAAATGTTCTATAGGAAAATGGAGCTCAGTCGAGCACCTTCTACAAAGGAATATAATTCATGGGTAAATTACATCTTGTTTCCAATTAAATTGCATACCATGAATCGGTAACAATCTATGACCATTAAACAGAAATTAAATAACCTTTAAATAATCATTAATTCACCATTAAAAAAACATTAAATGACCAGAAAAGGGTTGATATGGCGTAAAACAGTCAACACATATACACAATTGCTGGAATCCTTTGCTATATTAATAGTGGGATGTTTAAGTGATATTTGCCAGGTTTCTTTTTTTTTCCACCCCCACGGGAGCAACACCAGGGCCTTTAAAAATCAGAATCACCCTTCAACGCTGAAGTAATATAAGTTACAAGATAGAGCAGACGATCAAGATCTCGTCTAAAACTGCCGTCCGTGAAATCAATGACTCGTTCGACTCCGGACGGACACGAAGGACGCCCACCACCAGCCGTTATAGACCCACATCGATTTCTGTTGGAAGCCGGCCCAACGAGGGTGGTTAAGATTTAGCGAGAGTGAAAGAGAGAAAAGGGAGAGATAGAGAAACGATACAGGGAGAGATAGATAGAGAAAGGGAGAGAGAGAGATTGAGAGAGAGAGAAAGAGAAAGAGTGAAAGGGAGAGAGAGAGTGAAAGGGAGAGAGAGAGTGAGAAAGGGAGAGAGAGAGAGTGAGAAAGGGAGAGAGAGTGAAAGGGAGAGAAAAGGGAGAGATAGATGTACAAAGGGAGGGAGAGAGGGTGAAAGGGAGGGAGAGAGAGTGAAAGGGAGGGAGAGAGAGTGAAAGGGAGAGAGAGAGTGAAAGGGAGAGAGAGAGAGTGAAAGGGAGAGAGAGAGAGTGAAAGGGGGAGAGAGAGAGTGAAAGGGAGAGAGAGAGTGAGAGAGTGAAAGGGAGAGAGAGAGTGAGAGAGTGAAAGGGAGAGAGAGAGTGAGAGAGTGAAAGGGAGAGAGAGAGTGAGAGAGTGAAAGGGAGAGAGAGAGTGAGAGAATAAAAGGGAGAGAGAGAGTGAGAGAGTGAAAGAGAGAGAGAGAGAGAGTGAAAGGGAGAGAGAGAGTGAAAGGGAGAGAGAGAGAGAGAGTGAAAGGGAGAGAGAGAGAGAGAGTGAAAGGGAGAGAGAGAGAGAGAGAGAGTGAAAGGGAGAGAGAGAGAGAGAGAGAGTGAAAGGGAGAGAGAGAGAGAGAGAGAGTGAAAGGGAGAGAGAGAGAGAGAGTGAAAGGGAGAGAGAGAGAGAGTGAAAGGGAGAGAGAGAGAGTGAAAGGGAGAGAGAGAGTGAGAGAGTGAAAGGGAGAGAGAGAGAGAGAGAAAGGGAGAGAGTGAGAGAGAGAGAAAGGGAGAGAGTGAAAGGGAGAGAGAGAGTGAAAGGGAGAGAGAGAGTGTGAAAGGGAGAGAGAGAGTGTGAAAGGGAGAGAGAGAGTGAAAGAGAGAGAGAGTGAAAGGATGATATATGAAGAAAAGGGGGAGAGGGAGAAGGAAGAGAGGGAGAGAGACGAGAGAGAGACAAAGGGTACGAGAGAAGGAGCTAGAAAAAGAGAGAGGGAGCTAGGGAGAGTAAGATACAGAGAGAAAGAGAAAGAGAGCCAGGGGGATAGAGAAACGAAGGGATAAGGTGCGAGAGGAAGAGATTGAGGTAGGTAGAGAAAGAGAGAGTCAGAGAAAGCGAGAGAGAAAGCGAGAGAGAAAGAGAAAGAGAGACAAAGAGAGTGAGAGAAAGAGAGAGAGGTGGAGGTGTTAGCGAATTGGCCGGTGTTAAATGTAGCTAACATTTGAAAAACCACAATCAAGATCGAATTTGGCCAATATTGAGGCCAAAACAAAAATGTGTCCGAGAAAGTGTTTCCGTACAAGATGGGGAGATGGGGGGGGGGGGGGGGGTTGCGTAAGACCCATATTTCACACGATATTTGTGAGTACATAAGTCGGGGGATGAAAAGGGTACTCTTGTAATATATCAATAAAAAAATGATAAGAAGCTGTGCTCGCTTAAGACTCTACTGCAGTTTCACGGCATCACCGCACATCAGAAGTGTACCGTACTGCACCAACTGATGAAGCACGTGTTATTATCATCTATTTCTTTCATAGCTCTATCGGATAGTATATCGAACACTTTTCTTGTCTTTATTTCGGTTGCTTTCAATCTTGTTATAAGGATTCAATGAATTAAAACATTACAATTGTTCCAAGAATTAGAACATCAAGTCTAGTGTGGCGTACGATCGTTTCCAAAATATTTTGGAAATATTTTATTTTATAAATTAACAAGGCTAATCCAAAACGTCTTCATCAGCGCCTTTAGCACCACGTCTTACAGAAATTCAACGAAAAAATAACAAGCTCGTCGTAGAGGAACATCTATTGACAGGAAGAGCCACAGAGACAAATATTAGAAAAAGGAATAAGTTACAAATATAAAATAAAAATAGAAAGATAAAATGATAATAATAATGATAAAACATTATAAAATAAAAAATATAAAAATAAAAGGGTAAAAAATAAAAATAAAGTAAAATAATATATATATATATACAGGGTGTCTCAAAAAAATGTACTCACTCGTAGAATGACGAGAAAACTTTTATTTATGAACATAGAGTGAAATGAAATAGCATCGAATACATGAGACAGATGTAATTGAAGAATCATGTTCGCAAATGTTCAAACTGATGACCATTATTGTTCAAACAAAGCTGATAACGCGCACCAAGGGATTCGCAAACGTCGCGTCATTCTAAGAGTGAGTACATTTTTTTGAGACACCCTGTATGTATATATATATATATATATATATAATTATATTTAAAAATATATGTCCCTCCTCATAGGGGGGACCTCACATTGGTAAAGGGGATAATTATTCTCATCTAACATTTAGATAAAATGCTTTTCAGAATGAATAGTCGAATTCGTTCGAGTATCGCAAATGATGTAAACAAAGAAATGACACAAACACACACACACATATATATATATATATTAGTCTCAGAAGTTTCTCAACCATTAAAAAGAAACATAAAAAAGGAACCCCCTCCAAAAAAAAAAAAAAAAAAAAAAAAACTTAAGTCCCAAGTCGTTCAGTGGAAAATCACTCATGTAAGTCAATTTAGTTTTTACAGTTATTATATTAGTTTGCTTCTAATATTTAAGGGATCATCAGTTGTTTATCATGAAAAACTGTTTCGGGAATTTAAATTATATATATATATATATATATATATATATATATATATATATATATATATATATAGATAGATAGATAGATAGATAGATAGATAGATAGATATATAGATAGATATTGAAAATGAAAAAAGAAAAACCAAAAATTGGTTATATATTCCTCAACGTTTCGTTTTTATTTCAAGACATCCTCAAGAGGACTGATTTGAAGAGAAACATAGAAGTCAATGTTATATATGGCTAGCTAAGTTGAGACAATTGCACTTCCGACCCTGACGAAGCATATGGCTTGCTGAAACGTAATTGCATTTGCGTAGGCCATTCTAAATGTATGTATGTGTATATATATATGTATGTATATATATATATATATATGTGTGTGTGTGTGTGTGTGTGTGTGTGTGTGTGTGTGTGTGTGTGTGTGTGTGTGTGTGCCACAAACACCGGTTTCCTTCTCTCTACGAATCATCAATGTGACTAGAACTAGCGAGATTCGAAAACGGGACCTAGTGAGTGGAGTCCGATACTCTACCACCCGAGCTAAACAAAACTACTCGCGGAAGGTAAAGAAATTGTATCGTATCGATTATTTATTAATAACTTGTCCGATACTGATAACCGAATACACTCGATTCTTTTTTACGAAAGAATATTGCTTTTTACGGTAAGTGAAAAAAAAAATCATAATTTACAGGGAGTATCTATAATAACCCCGTGCCTCGGTATGCTGGTGGGAGGGGAGGGAGTGCTCTCTGACATATGCAGGGGTGGGGTTTCTGAGAATCCAATTAATGGCACCACGCAAATCGTTGCCACCCAGGATCCACAAGCATGTGTTCGGACAGGCCGAACAGTGGCCGCTCGCAGATGACCAGCCAGCAAAACCGTGACCTTGGCGGCAAATTCGATGCTCAGCTAGAGATGCGTATCTGGCCAATAATCAGTAGAAGGTCCCACTGTGGTCGAGGGTATGTGAGGGACGGGGCAAAGGGTGGCTCTTGCCCCCGAGGGGAGGATACTTGAATATCACTCATGGTAACAAGTATACAATTAAATCTCTGTAATTCACAGAGATATCAGATGAAATCAAATTATCCGATGACCTGACGGATCGTTGAGGTGGCCTCCCAAGTGGTGTTTGTCCTCGGGGACGGGGATGTAAGGATAGTTATCCCGAGAGCACGATTACCCCACGAAGTAACAGGAAATGGCTTGCACAGTTGTTGTTTTTTTTCATATGCTTTGTTTACGGTTTAATTCTTAGTCTCAAGATTTGTATCTACTTACTAGAGTAGGGGCGGGCAACCTCCGGCCCGCGGGCCACATCCGGCCCGCGGGCCACATCCGGCCCGCGGGCCACATCCGGCCCGCGAAGGCTTAGCGTCCGGCCCGACACCCTGCTAGGCCTTATTATTGCAATCCGGTCCGCGGACCTCCCAGTAAAACTCATATCATTTTGTGACATAGACGTAAAAGTAGGTTTCAATTAAGATTTACAGTGGGATAAAAATGTATAAATATCATCGAGCGATGATGCATGTATATTTCATTTTTCTTTAACTATTAATTTCAAATCCTTGGCCTGAGATAACAATAGAAAAAGAGAAAGAGAGAGGCAAAGAGTAAACGAGAGACGCGGAAAGGGCATGAAACATAGAACTTATGTGAGGTGTGTCAAAACGAATGCTGGATCAACTTGCTACTTCCCCGTCATTATTTTTTATGATTCCAAAATGGCACTTCGTCAGCGCCTTTTATAACATCACATACAGAAGCCTCTTGAGAAAAAATATCAGATTTGCACAGTGTTCAATGCAATTTTTGTACAATTTATTCATGTAAACAAAATATAGTAATTCTGAGATTTCGTTTTTCACTCCGGCCCGCGATCTCCTTCCAAAAGTCTCATCTGGCCCTCACTCTGAAAAGGTTGCCCGCCCCTGTACTAGAGGGACCCGTGGAAATTTCACGCTACTTTCTATATCAATTTGTATAATTTACTGTTAATAATAATATTACATTTAAAATAATAAATATTTATCAGGGTCAATACTATTAAGAAGAAATGGCTTTACAACATAACTCAATCCCAGAACTAAAGCATATGATATGTGGAAATTCAACGGTGATTTCTACATCAATCTGTATAATTTACTGTTAATAATGATATTTTTTTTTGCAATAATAAATGTTTGTCAGGGATAATACTATTAAGAAGAAAATACTCTTTCTTCTTCCGTAAAAATAATTGTGATTGTCAGCTGAATATTCTTCAAATAAATAAAACGAATATTCTCTTCTTTATTTATTTTAAATTGTAGCAATTTAATTATTTTTAAAACAATAAATATTCCGTTTTCTTACCGTAATAAAACAATACCCGGCTAAATATTCACATCACTAAAACGACTGTCACTTTTTTAAATGTATCTATTTAAAATTGTACGATTTTAGTCGACAGGATGACAATTTGATTTAGGAAAAATTCATTTTAAAATGGCTGAAGTCAGATTTATTTTAAATAAAACGAATATGTCTCTTCTTTATTTATTTAAAATTGTAGCAATTTAATTCTTTTTAAAACAATAAATATTCTGTTTTCTTACCGTAAAAAACAATACCCGGCTAAATATTCACATCACTAAAACGACTGTCACTTTTTTAAATGTATCTATTTAAAATTGTACGATTTTAGTCGACAGGATGACAATTTGATTTAGGAAAAATTCATTTTAAAATGGCTGAAGTCAGATTTATTTTACCTCAGCAATATCAGATTAATCACTAATCATTATATTTACTGATTGCACGATATCTTTCTTTTTAATGTGTGTGAAAGGTGATAACGTACGGACGAACATAAAATGTTTTAGCGTACGTATTCTTATATATACACAGCTGTCTAAATCTATTTAAACACACTATTCAATTTATATATATATATATATATATATATATATATATATGTGAAATAGGAAGGATGAAGGTAATCCGACGTAATGGGAAATGAAAAAAGGAAAAACCAAAAAAGGATGTGTTTTATATATTCATCAACGTTTCGTCTTTATTTTTAAGACTTCCTCAGGATGATAATTTTAAGAAAAATGTCATGTAACCCATCATGTCAACCCAATATTTTCACGTACTTGCATGACGTTTTTCTTGGAATTATCATCCTGAAGAAGTCTTACAAATAAAGACGAAACGTTGATGAATATATAAAAAAACATCCTTTTTGGTTTCTCCTTTTTCATACCCCATATATATATATATATATATATATATAATTTACAGGGAGTATCTATAATAACCCCGATCGCTGTGGCGACTAGTGGAGTGATTGGCCTTGCCACACGCGACTTCCTCGAAAGCATTGGTCTATTAATGACGCGCAACGCCGGAGACAATCGCGAATTGTCTTTACGAGCGCCTCTCTATCGCCATTATTCGTGGAAACGCTTTGAGTCTGCTCTCGGCCTGCCAAGCCAGTCGGACATTCGAAGAAAACTATTGACTGTGATACGATTATGTATAAGGAATCAGGATTTCTCGATATTGAAATATTATATATATATATATATATATATATATATATATATATATATATATATATATATATATATATATATACACATGGAGAACAAACGGCTTCGAGTCTTGGCAGGAAGCGTTGGTGCCCTGCCTCCTATCAAGATGAAGAAGCAATTGAGGCCTCCATCATCTGAGCAACAATAAGACAAAGGTAGACTCTTGTGGTGTGTAAATGGGTGGTCAGGAGGAATTGATGTGGGCGGAGGGTGTAGAGTGGTTGGAGGGCGTGTCGGAGAGTGTACAGTTGTTGGAGGGCGTAGTCAAGAATGGTAATAGGATGGTTAAGAGAGGTGAGAGAAGATGGGGGATAAATAAATGAATTTAGTTATCACAGGAAGTGACCCCTAAAAGATATGGAAGCTTATATCAACAGAAGACATGTTGTGAAGTAGAGAGAGGAACGAAGAGAGAGAGAGAGAGAGGGGGGGGAGAAAGACTGGGCGAATGAGACAAGTGGATATATATATATATATATATATATATATATATATATATATTAAAAACTAAAAGTCGAATGAGAAATGAAGGGGAAAAAAAAAAAAAAAAACTTCTTTCAGTTGGAGGAAACGAATGAGAAGGGGAAAAAAAAAAAAAAAAAAAAAAAAAATCTCAATATTCTTGAGGCGTTAGTCATTAACAACTATCGACCTAGCCTGTGTAGACAAAAGATTTTGAAACATCAGTTGGAGATCTTTAATGATTCAAAGCCACCATAACGTTGAGAGATTTACTTTTTTTTTTTTTTTTTTTTTTTCCCCTTCTCATTCGTTTCCTCCAACTGAAATAAGTTTTTTTTTTTTTTTTTTCCCCTTCATTTCTCATTCGACTTTTAGTTTTTAATTTACCATTCTGACGTTTCCTCTCAGAGGGTCAGACGACAAGGCCTTAAGGTAATTTTAACAATTTTCCTTCTTTTTTTTCCCCACTCGTCTGTTTCATTGATTTTAATAATGCTTCCTCTAAAATTAATCCTACCATTCTGTTGTACACGTAATTTACTTACATATATATATATATATATATATATATATATATATATATATATATATATATATATATATATATGTTTATTTATATATTTCATGATTTTTTGGAGAGTACAAACTTTTATCATCGCAAGCATGAAGGGAAGACGAATATAATCGTTCATGATTAAAAGTTAATCAAGAAAAAAAAAATGCCAGCCGACCGGTTTCGCCCTCTCTTAACAAAAGTTGTATCGAGGGATTTAAAAAACGCTTTTTTTAAATCACATATATCTAGGCAGTAGAGAGGTTGCTGCTTTTGTGCAAAGCTTTGATTTCAGATTTGTATTTCAATCGATCGCTCTGGAGACGAGTGGAGTGATTGGCCTTGCCACACGCGACTTCCTCGGAAGCATTGGTCTATTAATGACGCGCAACACCGGAGACAATCGCGAATTGTCTTTACGAGCGCCTTTCTATCGCCATTATTCGTGGAAACGCTTTGAGTCTGCTCTCGGCCTGCCAAGCCAGCAGGACATCCGAAGAAAACTATTGACTGTGATACGATTATGTATAAGGAATCAGAATTTCTCGATATTGAACTAAATAATGTCCAAGTGGCGAATAAAGGATTTATTAATTATTTATTGAATTATTAATCTTATAGTTTACATTTTTATCATATGTTTTATTAAATCCGATTGTGCTAAAGTGCGAGAAATAAACAAACTGTCGTATTTACAAAATAGTAACTAACATAACATAAATAATTATTATCTGGTATGTATTGTTAAACTTAGACTTTATTCGTATAAACCAGTGTACACCCTCCGTCGAAAATGACGGGGGAAACACATTATGCTTCTCCAGTGGTCGCACTACCAACCCTTACCTAGAGTGAAACCATTTATTTCCAAATTCATTTCAGACGACAGGTTAAGTCCGAGATAGTTGTCTGACTTCCTATTTTCTTTCTCGCATACCTCTCAACACTTGGAATGGTTTAGCCCATGGGCTAATAAAAAACGGCACGCGTTTCACTCGCTAACTTTTGCGTGAGGGGATGGAAGTATATATATTTATTTACATACAAATACATATTTCTCTATATTATAATACCAGAAACAACTGTAGGAAATAAGTCATACACCATCCACTATGACTATAGCTACATACCTAGAAAACGAAGCTGTTAAACCTTACATAGTGATATGGGACAAGGGGGTGAATGTCTGGCATCCGGTAGGATGCTCCGTCCACAGCAAAAACAAAAATATAAGAAAATTGAAAACAACAACAACAAAAAAAAAACAGTTGTGTTTACATTACAAACGATTTCAAGGTAACTGCTGGGTCCTTTCGTTTGAATATATACAGAATTACCTCCCTTATACATACGTATGTTTGCCATTATAGTTAAAGTGTTCGCTAAAAAGTCTTGAGACATGGGTTCAATCCTTGGTCACGTAATACCAAAGACTCAACAACAACAAAAAGAAAAATAGTACTTGATATCCTCTTGCTAAACACTTAACATAACGTGTGGATAAAGGGTAAGTGGAGTAATCCAGGGAATGGAGTAGCGTCATCGCTTACATCGCTTCGTAGTAGCTAATAAAAATGGGGTCTTCAGGTCGCCTTCGACTACAGTCAACCACTTTGCTTAGTTTTACTATATTCAAAATGAGATAAACCGCGTAATAGATTAAATATATAGATTGCTTTTTCTCGAATATATACCGAATTACCCCCTTGCAAAAGAATTGCCATTTATACATATGTATGTATGTTCAAGCCCCAATTTAGTCAGACTTAAGAATAACAACAACAAAAAAAAAACGAAAAAAAAAAACGAAAAAAATGGTACTTGACGTCCCCTTGTTTAACATTGAGCTTTATAAGGTGAGAATGTAGGGTTAGTGGAGTGAGTAATCCTGGGGAAAAAGTGTCGCACTCCCCTGCATCGCGATAATGGGGTCTTCGAGTTGTGCTCGACTACGGTCAATCACTTTGCTTCTTTTTACCATATTGAAAGAGAGATAAAGCCCGTAATTAATTAATTATATATATATATATATATATATATATATATATATATATATATATATATATATAAATAAGGGTCCTATCATTAAATTTGAATAACTTGAATTTGAATAACTTCCACAAAATAAAAGTTAAACTCACCAAACTTTATGTGTGTAGACTGACCCTTCCGAGATGTTTTGAAATAAACAAAACAAATTTTAGCCGAAAAACACTTCTTAAAACTTACAAAAACTAAAGTATTGTTTTTTACACTGTTTTGAGTTTTTTTAAGCAAAAATAATGTTTTCTAAATGAGGGTACGTTTCTTAGGGCTAATACGGCTCATGCTTGCTTCGGAAGGGGTCCTTTACTTATTCCAAAAAAAAAATTTTTTTTAAATCAATAAATAAAAAAGTTATGAATTTTTAAAAATAGGACCCTTATTTTTGCCCACCATGTATATATATATATATATATATAGCCCTATTTAATATTTTCTTTTCTCCCCCTTTTCGCTCCTCTTTTAAAAGCAATCGCCCCCCCCCCATCTAGTCGTGCTAATAACACCATAACAATAATAAATCAGCTTATAAATAACATCATCAAAATGCGCCGAGCAATATCTAACGTGTTTATTCAGCGGAGTCAATCACATAACGATAGACACACTGTGTTTGTTTGAGATCGTATCTATTAACTACAGCTTCATAAGAACCCCCACCCCGCTCCCCCATTGTCAGGAGGGGGAACTCTGAAGCGCTGTCTCCCCTCCCCCCGGGCACCATTCTCTACGCACTGTGTAAATGCTTGAAGGTTAAATACCCTTCGCTTAGTTTTTGAACATAAATAACATCCAAGACATTTGACATTTAACGGTGTCTATAAAAATAATATATATATATATATATATATATATATATATATATATATATATATCACAAGTTAGTGAGAAAAAAACAATAAAGTGCTCTATCGTACGTTCTACAAGAGCTAATATAAACTATTTTATTTAAAAAAAATATACATTACAGTGTCTTGGGTGCACCCGGGTTTCATCGATCTGGTCTTGCTGGCTGGTAGGAACAGATAGACTCTTCAGCACCGTTCAGTTTCTACCCAGGAATAGATAGATGCAACCTGGGTACACCCAACAAGAACGGTAAAGTATAGTTATAAAATAATATATAAATAAACACTAGGTAGCTTTGCCGGTTCGTTATCGTTTCGCAGAGTTCGTTACTTCAAATACTTGAAACATTGATTTAAAATAATAAACATTTCATTCATAACTCTGTAAACACGTAACGAAATCTTCCTCAATTTATTCATGGGGATAAACATTAACATTTTCGTAATTTCGATACAAATTCATTTATCTTTTAAATGTGACCGCAAAGAAAGGAAAAGAAAACAAGAAATCAATTAGCCTTTTCCTTTGCAATTTAGAAATATATTACAACTTGTTGAAAGTCCGTAAAGAAAGGAATATTTGAATACAAATGCTAAATGTTTGCCAAGGAAATAAAACAATATAACAGAAGAGAACTAAGGGTGGGCAAAAATAAGGGTCCTATTTTTAAAAATTCATAACTTTTTTATTTATTGATTTAAAAAAAATTTTTTTTTTAGAATAAGTAAAGGACCCCTTCCGAAGCAAGCATGAGCCGTATTAGCCCTAAGGAACGCACCCTCATTTAGAAAACATTATTTTTGCTTAAAAAACTCAAAACAGTGTAAAAAACAATACTTTAGTTTTTGTAAGTTTTAAGTGTTTTTCGGCTAAAATTTGTTTTGTTTATTTCAAAAAATCTCGGAAGGGTCAGTCTACACACACATAAAGTTTGGTGAGTTTAACTTTTATTTTATGGAAGTTATTCAAATTCAAGTTATTCAAATTTAAAGATAGGACCCTTATTTTGGCCCACCCTGTATTTCTTATATTGAAATAAAAGATAAAAAGCATTAAATTAAAAAATAACAAATAATAGTTAATTAATAAAATGTCGTTTTTCAAAACCAACATGTAAATTACATAACCTTGCAACTGATATCGCATATACATAAGCAGTATACAAAAATATATATATATATATATATATATATATATATTACTATTTAATGTATCCACATAAAAAATTATAAGGAGATATAATTTTTTACGTATCAATTTTCAGTATTTACTTCAACAGTGCTCGATACGTAAGTAGAGCCAAGTAGTAAGCTATGAAAATATATTTATGTCAATTAAGCTACACAGAAGCTCCCGCGTTTCATCCCCGGGGAGAATCTTTAGACTAAAATGCCTTTTAGCCTAAAGATTCTCCCCGGGGATGAAACGCGGGAGCCTCTGTGTAGCTTAATTGCCATAAATATATTTTCATAACTTACTATATATATATATATATATATATATATATATATATATATATATATATATATATAGTCTAAAGAAGCTTTGAGGCATTAAAAAAAAATGTAAAATGCAGTTTAAATTCCCAGACAAACCAACTAAATCCAAGATATTGCAGACTTAACATTCGTTGGAAAATTACTAAAAAAAAAAAAGGGGGGGGGTTAATTATCTAAGAGTGAAACAAAAACAGGAGACCTTAAGCGTCTAATATTAACACGGGGATATATATATATATATATATATATATATATATATATATATATATTGTCGCGTAGTCCGTTATTATATTGCCAATAACATGACACAAAAATAACAAATAAAAATTGGCTAGACAGAATAAAAGTTTGATGTGTCAGGTTAAATGCTATTTGGGTCTGTCTTTAAAAATCCGACAAGATAATTTCATATGTTAGATATATAATGATTTGTATAAACAAACACGAAATCTAGTGGGTGATGTCATCTTCTCTCTCCTACAGTCTTTTTCTCACTTAAGAGACTATCGTTATTTTCAGGGTAGGTGTTCGACTGGGCCCCAATCTATGTCTACGCCTGTATAACATCTACAAAATAAAACACGTCTAGCTACAACCACTGTAAATAATTTTTTCTTTTCTCCCTCTGTGTACCTGAAACTAAACGGAACTTCCATGAGCAAAGTTTCTTACCAAGAACTATCCGTCTGTCGAACACAATATCACCGGGCTGCTTCCCAGCTGACTATAGAATGTTACTAATCTTCACGTTGTTGTTGCACTGTCCTCCTGGCAAAGTATTTAACCCTTATCCTCGGGAGAGGTGATTCGTTAGTACAGTAGATTATCTATAGTTAAACGTTATAAATATAACAAGCCGCGCGTGCGTGGTCCCTCTCTGTATATGACTCGATGTGGCGAGTGTAAAATGCAATCAATTTGGGCAATTTGGGGCATTTTGACCCCCTTTTGACCCGCTGAGGGCGCGAACCAGAATTTTTCTGAGATCAAGGACGCTCATTTTATATCTAGAACAATTGCCTCTACATTTTGTCCAAGTTTCAGAAAAATTGAATGGATGGATCAAACGTTATGGGTGAAAAGGGTCATTTTTTGCCATGTTGGTGGCTCTTGACCCCCTGGGTGGCGCGAACCAGATTTTTTCCAAGGTCAGCGATACTTATTTTCTATTAGGAACAATTGCCTCCACATTTTGGCAAGTTTCAGAGAAATTGAATGGATGGATGACAAGTTATGGGTCAAACAATGTCATTTTTTGCCATTTCGGGGCTTTTTGAGACCCTGAGGGGGGGGGGGGGCTAACCAGATTTTTTTTTTAAAATCGAAGAATGTCACTTTCTAACGTGACCAAAGTTACAACTTCATGCAAAATTTCAGAGAAATTCAATGGATGGTTGCGGAGAAAAATCCGGACGGATGGACGGACATGCCTCAAAACATAAGTCTCCCGATTTTATAAATCGGGGGACCAACAAGAGACAATTATGCATAGATTGACAATTGGAGATTACATTTCACCTAAAAGACAATTGAGCGGGAGAAAAAGCAAATCCCATATGTACGACACACACGTGCACGTGAAGACGTCTCGTATTATTCGCATTATTGGATTTATTTCCTAATAAAAGGGTTTAGGTTCAAATTGCTGATTTCAACTGTGAATTTACGTCGTCGAAGAAAGTGAGAGAGTGACGTAAGTGTGTTTGGTTTCTTTCATCTTTTCTTAAATTAAAGAGAATGAAAATAAATGAGAATGGATGATGTGAGCACGAAAAAGAATGAAAGACAACGATTGAAATAATAATGAATGAAAGTGTTTTAGAATTGAAAAAAAAAGACAGAATAATAATGAATGAAATTGGATGATGAACTGAATAAGAATCATGATTGAAAGAAAGAAGACGGAAAGAAAGAAGATGGAAAGAAAGAAGATGGAAAGAAGATGAATGAA
The DNA here is from genome assembly GCA_963556195.1 of Sepiola atlantica. NCBI lineage: Eukaryota > Metazoa > Mollusca > Cephalopoda > Sepiida > Sepiolidae > Sepiola > Sepiola atlantica. Next base: position 16,228,846 of record OY744554.1, on the reverse strand, counting down.
AGAAGATGGAAAGAAAGATGATGGAAAGAAAGATGATTGAAAGAAGATGAATGAAAGAAGATTGAAAGAAAGATGATGGAAAGAAAGATGAATGAAAGAAGATGGAAAGAAAGATGATTGAAAGAAAGATGAATGAAAGAAGATGGAAAGAAAGAAGATGGAAAGAAAGATGATTGAAAGAAAGATGATTGAAAGAAGATGAATGAAAGAAGATGGAAAGAAAGAAGATGGAAAGAAAGAAGATGGAAAGAAAGATGATTGAAAGAAGATGATTGAAAGAAGATGATTGAAAGAAGATGAATGAAAGAAGATGGAAAGAAAGAAGATGGAAAGATGATTGAAAGAAGATGATTGAAAGAAGATGAATGAAAGAAGATGAATGAAAGATGAATGAAAGAAGATGATTGAAAGAAAGATGAATGAAAGAAGATGGAAAGAAAGATGATTGAAAGAAAAATGATTGAAAGAAAGATGATTGAAAGAAAGATGAATGAAAGAAGATGAATGAAAGAAGATGGAAAGAAAGATGAATTAAAGAAGATGAATGAAAGAAGATGAATGAAAGAAGATGAATGAAAGATGAATGAAAGAAAATGAATGAAAGAAGATGAATGAAGATTGAAAGAGAAAGAATGAAATAATTGAAAACGAAAATAAACTAGAAATAATAAAAAGAATGAAAATTGACAGAAAATAAATAGAATGAGAATTAAAAGAGAATGAAAATGAAGATTGAAAGAGTGAAAAGAATGAAGATTGAAAGAAAATGAAAAAGAAAGAGGATCGAAAGAGAATGAATAGAATAAAAATTGAAAGAGAATGAACAGAACGAGAATTGAAAGAAAATTGAAAGAAAATGAAAAGAATGAAGATTAAAAGAGAATGAAAAGAAAAAGATTGAAAAAATTTAAAGGATGAGAATGAAAAGAATGAGATTGAAAGAGAATGAAAAGAATGAGATTGAAAGAGAATTTAAAGAATGATAATTGAAAGGAGTGAAAAAGAATGAGATTGAAAGATAATTAAATGAAGAATGAAAAAAATGAGAATTGAAAGAATATTTAAAAAATGAGAATTGAAAGAAAATTTAAAAAATGAGAATTGAAAGAAAATTTAAAAAATGAGAATTGAAAGAAAATTTAAAAAATGAGAATTGAAAGAGAGTGAAAAGAAAGAGAATTGAAAGAGTGAAAAGAAAGAGAATTGAAACAGTGAAAAGAAAGAGAATTGAAAGAGTGAAAAGAAACAGAATTGAAAGAGTGAAAAGAAAGAGGGTTGAAAGAATGAGAATAAGTCAAAGATTAAGAGAAAGTCAAGACAGAATCTAAAGAAAGGGAAGAATAAAAAAAGGGGGATGGGGGAGAAAGACGGTGGAGAAGAAGGCAATGCAGAAAAAGGGGGGGATAAAATGGAAGATAGGCTAAATAAGGGGGAGCAGAAGCTGGATAGAGCGAGAGGGGGAAATGGAAGAAGGGGGAGGAGACGAGGTGGGAGTGATGGAGCGCAAATGTTGCCAAGAGACAAAGAATCGCGGTGTCTACGAGGATCGTAGAAAGAGAGAGACAGAAGGGGAGGGGGATAAAAAGTGGGAGGAAGGGGAGGTGAAAACGGGGACATCGCCTTTTTTGTACTTTATTTTATTCATTTATTTTTCGTTTTTAGAAAGTTAAAAAAAAGAAAAGTAAAAAAAGGTGCGTGTGTTCATCGCGACCAGCAGGTGATAGATGCGTGTGTGCTTTCATGACATGGAATAACTAGGGAATGAGAGGAGGGGGAGATGCTGGGGAAGGGTCAGAGGTGGGGAGCTGAATGATTTAAGAGGCAAACAATGGGAGGGGTGAGGGGTGGCGGATTAGGTTGAATCTGATGAGGGTGGGAGTAGGGGGTGGTTAGAGAAAGAATCCCTTCAACGTATGTACGTGTGCGCGTTCGTTCATGTGTTCGGATATATGTACATATATCCGAACGTGCGTGTATATAACTCGCTCTCTGTCTCATATATATATATATATATATATATATATATATATATATATATATATATATATATATATATATATATATATATATACTTACCTGGCACACGCTAGGAAGTAAGTGTAGTATCTGTTCCGATGGATACTGCACCCCTATAGACGGGTGTCGTCTTGTCCTTCGGGACTTGATTCCACCGGTCTGTGGGTTTGTCCTGTGCAGTTCTAGGAGGTCCACCCTCCCAGGCTTCGCCTCCCCTCTTTGGGGAGGAGTAAGTTTATTGCTTACTGCTTGAGGCGCCCCTACCGGGGAATGCCGACGGGGCTGCCCAGGCAATTTTTAAATGGCCAGAGTGCTCACCTCTCGAGCGCTGGCTTTTAAAACCCCACTTACTCGACCCAAGCTGTGGTCACATCTTACTTGTGGGAGTAAGATAAAACTGGCCTTGTGCCTAACTCCTGCAGAGGAGTAAATAAATAAATAAATATATATATATATATATATATATATATATATATATATATATATATATATATATATATGAGAAAGAGAGGGTTACGTAATTTTATTATACTTTACCGCTTAGGAAAAGGGAAATACTAAAAGCAACGCTGTTTCGATCGCCAGTCAAAAACAATCACATGTCCTGGTGGTAAAACGCCAGACTACAAACAATAACATTGAGAGTTCAATCCTTGTCCAGGTTAGCCAGAAACACGTGTCCATACATTACTTTTATGTGCGTAAAAATTAATAAATATCTTTGTATAGACAGATGGATGGATAGATAGATAGATATTGTGTGAATTTTGAACGGTTGGTTTACCGATGGTTATAGATTAAATATAACCATACCGGATTAACGTACATGGTACGAAATAAACTATACAAAAATACATAAATGTATATACAACATCATATATACATTTATCTATTTTTCTAGATATATTTTTTAATATATTTTTCAAAGTTTAATTTTTATTACCTGCAGTAATATCGTTGCGGTAATGGTCATCTGAGGAGAAGATTTTCTTTGAAAACTCATGAGTTTAGGACTTTAAAGAACTTGCCTGAACTTTGAATTGTAATAAAATGTGATTAGTACCTAATTTTATTCTTTCACTTCATCTATTGCTATTAATGCTCTATCCAGTATATTGAGCTTTATTTTCATCCGGATGTCCACTAATTGAAGATATTAGTTGCCTGATATCTTTTGTTGTATTAACCTTCTATATATATATATATATATATATATATATATATATATATTTGTTTTGTATTTTTTACTAACAAGTCACCGCTTATCAAGATTCAAAGGCCACTCGAGGATAAGTGTTTATGTGTGTATTATATCTAATATTTATATGGGTGTATGTATCTGTTAGATTATGAAACAACTTTACACGTGTTTGTTTTTCTCGCCACTACGTAACTTACATGTTTATTTATTTTTCATGTAATTACTATTCATCGAACATTCATTGAAATAAAAGAGAAAAGAAATTTAATTAAGAAATTAAATCCACCATCATGTTTTTTCGGTTTCTTAATCCTGAAATGGGATGTTACTTGATATATCTGAAATTATTTTTCTCTAAGCTCTGGACCCAAACAACGCCGTATAATTACAGGTAGCCAGACCAAAAGAACAAAAAAGAAAAAGAAATGGGGAAAATACAGATGGAGAGAGAGAGAAAGAGAGGGGGAGTGAGAGATAGGGGATGAGAGAGAGAGAAACTAAAATCAACCAAGACAAAACCACTAAGCTAAGTTTCACCATAAATTCTAGCATATACTATTTATATGTTCAAACATCAGAATTGTTTTTTTAATTAGAAAAAAAAACAAAAATCGAAAATAGTAAAATATACAAAAAACGAAAAAAAAAACGAGATCAAATAGAAAAGAAACAGACGTAAAAAAAAACAGAAAAGAAACAAACGTAAAAAATAGAAAAGAAACAGACGTAAAAAAACAGAAAAGAAACAGAAGTTATAAAAACAAAAAAGAAACATACGTTTAAAAAATCGAAAAGAAATAGAAGTTTTAAAAAATCGAAAAGCAGCGGAAATAGAAAATAACAATCATAAATACAAAATAGAAAAGAAACAGAACTTAAATAGAAAAGAAACAGAACTTAAAAAATAGAAAAGAAACAGAACTTAAAAAATAGAAAAGAAACAGAACTTTAAAACAATAGAAGAGAAACAGCACTTAATAAATAGAACAGAAACAGAAAAAAACATCTAAGAAAAAAGAAAAAAACAACTAAGAAAAATAAAAAAAAACAAATAAAAAAGAAAAAACCGAAAAAAATAAAATAAAATAAAACCGAAAAAAGAAAAGGAAGCAAAGCAAAAAGGAAAATAGAAAAAAAAAAAAGGAAAACATTCCAGCCCATAAGTAAAACACCTACATCTTTTCTGCAAATGTATATACATGTTATTATAATGGAGATGTGGTGTCCGTCTGAAGGTAAACTATTACATATATTCTCACTCTTAAAAAATGAAACCGAATATAACAACCCCCCCCCCCAACAAAATCAGTTATAACTTGAGTTTTCGCATCTTTAACTGTTTGTAGCAGACCATAATACATCTAGACTGATCATTTATTTTTTACTAATGAACACCCACTTATCAAGGCCAAAAGCCACGCGAGGATAACTATTTACGAGAAGGATTTTTAGCTGAATAATGAAGAATATTATGAGAGGATTTAAAATGATTAATGGAATTAACTAATTTTGATTACGGTTTATGGAAAGTATTTGTTGACCTTGAATTTGAAGATGACTATGTTGTAGGGAAGCAGTCACGTGATAATATGTTCCCTAGACGGGCAGTCTTGATCCGTCAGACCCTTCTTTGTCGGAATGAGTGATAATCCGTCTCGGTCCTAGGAGGTGCAGTCCCGTGGTAATGTGCTTCACGGGCGGGAAGACAATGGAAAACAATTCTGTTGACGGAAATTCCGTCCGACGCTAAGCACCCAGAGGACAAAAAGGAAAGTTCTATACAGCGGTGGTAGTGGGACGAGTTCTTGCTGAGAATGTCTTACAGGGAGGAACCAGAGATTGGAGTTCAGTCGAGCACCTTCCATGGGAATAACGATAGTGTAGAGAGAGACTAGCAACGACTCTTCTGTGAGAAAGGAGTTATAAGGAAGAAGAAAGTTATTTTCAGTTGTGGTAATAAGATGAGTTCTTGCTGTGAATGTCTTACAAGGAGAAACCGGAGATTGGAGCTCAGTCGAGCACCTTCCATGGAAATAACAATAGAGTAGAGAGAGACTAGCAACGCCTCTTCTGTGAGAAAGGGGCTATAAGGAAGAAAGGAAATAACCCCCCCCCCCACTAGATTGCGAAATCACGTCCATGGAGGATTTGAAATGAATTACGCCACGGGATCCCATGAAAATTCAACTTGTCCACTGTTCCTATTTACTAGCCTCCCCACGAGGGCAAAGTTAGACAAAATCCGTTTTTAATGTGGGGAGAATCCAGCTCCCGAAAAATGGGCACTCTGGATAGATTGGAACAAAATTAAAAATTTCCTCAGACTATAAAGAAAAAACAGGATAGGTATTATGAGAACAGATACCACACTTTGCTCATAGAAAGTGCTACTGTTGACCTACGGGTCGACTCATTCACCAACTGAGGGGTATCCCCTAAAAGAATGAATATTACAAAAATAAAGTGTCCATATTATGTTCGAGGCAATGTTGAAAAGATATATCAGCTTCGTGGGCGTGTCTTGTGTAGTTTCTGACTTTTAGTTAAACCGGCACACAGCCAACTGCCATTTATATAGTAAACTAGCATGGTTACCCGACGTTACCAAGGAGGGGCATGGACAACAAAATAGAATGGTTAAAAAGTATGTGCAACAGCTTTCTTATAGACTCCTGTCTCTACCCCCTCTATTCTATCTCTCTCCCCTCTCTTCTATCTCTCTCCCCCTCTATTCTATCTCTCTCCATTCTTGTATCTCTCTCCCCTCTTGTTTATCTCTCTCCCCCTCTCTCTAACACACCAAAGGTCGATGGAAAAAATTGTTGTAAATATAATTTCCAACTAATTTTGTTACTTATAACTCCCAACTTAATGAATCTTACAAAAAAAAAAAAAAAAAAAAATTCTATTCTGCCTGAAGCAATGCTGAAAACAGAACACATCAGCTTTGTGGGATGTGTCTTGTGTAGTTTTTCACTTTTAGTTTGACACACACACAGACACCTGGTATTTATATAAACTAGACAACATATAAAAGAGTTGATTTAATTGGCAAGCACGCGAATAATAAACGAATAGATGCAGCTTGTACGACGAGGTTAAAACGCGAATAGAGAAATTATCAAGTAGTCTTAATGTAAGACATTTAAATAAAGGCAAAAAAAGCGGCAAAAAAGCGGCAAAAAAGCAGCAAAAAAAGCAACGACAAGTTAAAAGCCAGAATGAGACCTCGAAATCTAAACAGGTCTTCCAATTAGACTTCTCAACGAATAAGCATGTGAAGACTTCAATGGAGCTTCTGTTTTTCGCTCTTTTCTTCCCCGAGCTTTCTGTTTTGACGTGAAAGGCGGGAAAAAACAATGTTCTTGTTTAAAATGAAATAAAATATGAATTAAAGTTTATTTTATGCTCGTTTGCTTTTGTTGTTGTTATTGTTGTTGTTGTTTTTATTGTATATCTTACTCTGAATCAATAATGCTCTTTGCCTGTCTTGACGGCGATCAAGTGGATGTTTAATAGTTTCGTCATTTCAAGGGAATTATAATCAGCACATTTGTTGCGGGGGGGGGGGCGTATTGGGGGGGGGTGACATACTGAGCTTTAAACGTGACGTGGGGGCGGGTTTATACCTATGTGAATGAAGAAAATGAAAGGGATGACGGAAAGAGAGAGAACGAGAGATAGAGAGAGAACTAAGAGAGAGAACTAAGAGAGAGAACTAAGAGAGAGAGAAAAATAGAGAGAAGAAAGAGGAAGAGAGAGAAGAGCGAGAGAAACTAAGAAGAGAGTAATATAGAACTAAGAAAAGAGAGAGAGAACCTAGAAGAGAGACAGAGATCATATAAGAGAGAGAAAGTGAGGGGGAGAGAATTAAGAGAGAAAGAGAGAGAGAGGGAGAGAACTAAGAGAGAAAGAGAGAGATAGAGAGAGAGAGAACTAAGAGAGAAAGAGCGAGGGGAGAGAACCAAGAGAGAGAGAGAGAGAGAGAGAGAGAGAGAACTAAAAAAAGAGATAGATAGAAAAAGGAAACAAGAGAGAGAGAGGGAGAGAGAGAGAGAGAGAGTAAAAACAAAAAAAGAAAGAGAGGAGGAGAGTAAGGAAATAAAGAGAAAAAAAAGGAGGAAGGAAATAAGGAGAGAAAGAAAAGGTTGAAGTGGAAGAGAAAGAATCAAAAGATGGAAGAAAAAAAGAAAAAAAAAAACAGGTAAAACTATTTTAATTATATCAAAATTTTTCGCATAAAAAAAGACGAAATAAAATCTATTCCAACTCTAAAAATGAAATTAGAATATTTGCTGTCATTTGCTAGCAATTCGGGATAAAGAGACGCCGACGACGCACACCGTAGATATAGATATATATAATTTGTTTCCACTGTTTGACAACATCTTAGGCTTTAAAACCAAAATAAAAATACCACAGGATCCCCGTAAAATTGCTCTGTGAGAGCATGTACACGAGAAAGCACACACCGGGAGGGGTTGGTGGCATGGTAATAAACGGGGGTGGGGAGCAGCAAGGGGGGGGGGTGCTTGGAGGTTGGTTTGTTTTTCCTGTTTATGCAAGAAGTCTAAGTAATTCGTTGATATTTACAAATAGATTGGTAGGATTGGGTCCGGTAAACTGGCTGTAATTGAGATCTGGCGAGGGGGGAGGGGCGGCGTAGAAATACAGGTGGTTTGTTATAGGAGTGGGGTTGGATAGGACACACACACAAACATGTGTGTGTGTGTGTTTTATTTGCTATTTTTTAAGTTGAGAATGGAAGTACGGTTGAGGAGGGGGAATGACGAAGGGAGAGATATGGCAGAAACAAGGACACGACACACAGAGAGAGAGAGAGAGAGAGAGAGAGAGAGAGGGAGAGAGAGAGAGAGAGAGAGAGCGAGAGAGAGAGAGATACGAGAGAGAGAGAGACAGGCGAAAAGAAACTAAATAAAGAGATAAAAGATGGGAGGCAGAAACGAAAGAGAGAGGGGGAGAGAGGCAGAAACGAACGAAAGAGGGGGAGAGAGGCAGAAACGAACGAAAGAGAGAGAGAGAGAGAAATAGGAAGAATAAAACGAAAGAAAATGGGGGAAAGAAACGAAAGAGAGAATAAAACAAAAGAGAGGGGGTGAACGAAACGAAAGGAGATACGGGAGGAAAGAAACGAAAGAGAGAGAGATAAAGGAAAAAAGAAACGAAAGATAGAGGAAAAAAGAAACGAAAGAGATAGGAAAAAAGAAACGAAAGAGAGAGTGGAAAAAAGAAACGAAAGAGAGAGAGAGGAAAAAGAAACGAAAGAGAGAGAGAGAGAAAGAAAGGAAAAAAGAAACGAAAGAGAGAGAGAGAGAGAAAGGAAAAAAGAAACGAAAGAGAGAGAGAGAGAGGAAAAAAGAAACGAAAGAGAGTGAGAGAGGAAAAAAGAAACGAAAGAGGAAAAAAGAAACGAAAGAGAGAGGGAGAGGGAAAAAGAAAGAAACGAAAGAGAAAGAGGGGAAAAAAGAAAGAAACGAAAGAGAGAGAGAGGGGAGGAGAAACGAAACAGAGATAAAGAGCGGGAAAAGAAACGAAAGAGATAGAGAGAAAAAACGAAAGAGATAGCGAGAGCGGAGAAAAGAAACGAAAGAGAGAGAGAGAGAGAGGAGAAAATAAAAGAAAGAGAGAGAAGAAGAAGAAAGAAACAAGAGAGATAAGAAGAGAGAGAAGAACGAAAATTGGAAACAAACATTAAAACCAACTTTTCCGGGAGGACAAGATGACAAATCGAATGGAATAAGATTATTTTCCGAAACTGTAAAACAAGATGAAAAGAAACGCAATAACGACATCCTAAGGATATCAGGAGAACTGGCAAAGGAAAGCCGTCTGAAGATACGATACAATCTCAGTAAAAATCAGACTAAATAGCAATCGCCATGTTCGATAAGATTTAACTTAGAAATAAGTAAACACTTCCTGCAGGTAGAAGACTTTTGGATTTCTTCCGTCTTGTATAGCTTATATTATCACCATCATCGTCAGAAACTAGTCTACCCGTAACGTAAAAAAACAAGCCGCGCGTGCGTGGTCCCCCTCTGTATGTGACTCGATGTGGCGAGTGTAAAATGCAATCAATTTGGGCAATTTGTGACATTTTTGACCCCCCTTTGACCCCTTGGGAGCGCGAACCAGAATTTTTCTGAGGCCAAGGATGCTCATTTTATATCCAGAACAATTGCCTCTACATTTTGGCCAAGTTTCTGAAAAAATTGAATGGATGGATCAAACGTTATGGGAGAAAAGGATCATTTTTTGCCATTTTCGGGGCTTTTGACCCCCCGGGGGCGCGAACCAGATTTTTTCCAAGGTCAGCGATAGTTATTTTCTATTACGAACAACTGCCTCCACATTTTGGCCAAGTTTCAGAGAAATTGAATGGATGGATGAAAAGTTATGGGCCAAAAAATGTCATTTTTTGCCATTTCGGGGCCTTTTGAACCCCTGGGGGGCTAACCAGATTTTTTTTCAAAACTCGGAGAATGTCACTTTCTAACCTGACCAAAGTTACAACTTCATACAAAATTTCAGAGAAATTCAATGGATGGTTGCGGAGAAAAATTCGGACGGACATGCCTCAAAACATAAGTTCCCCCGATTTTATAAATCGGGGGACCAAAAATAAGGTAAACTATTTCTATACGAAGAACATCGAATTACAAAATTACATCCCCTTTCTCTTGTCGTTATTGGAGAGTGTCTCAACGCTGCATAGTCTGTAAGGTTTCATTGAGAATAATATATGATGTAATGATATTAATATGGAAAATAAAACCTATCCTTTTATATTATTTACTTGCTCGTGTACCTGTGCGTCAAAGATGACGGAAAAATATATAGATATACTGTCTAAAATGTCGGCAACATTTTTTGGGGTTTCTCATCAAAATCTTTTCTTTTTTTTTGCACAAAGATCATTGAATTGAAAAAATTCCATCGCGTCCTCTTGTCATTATTGGTAAGGACCTGAAGGATGCATAGTTTATAAGGTTCCATTAAGACGATGATGTGATGTAATGTTATTAATTTGAAGAAAAAAAATCATCTTTTTATAGGCATTCATGCAATATACTTAACGGCCGAGAAATCGAAAACAAACAAAATATACAACAAATAACTTTTACAAAACGCAAGAAAATTTAATTTCTTATCGACCTGTATAGTTTTAAAGTTCTGAAACTGTTTAAAAGTTTTCATTTTAATAAAAGATTTCTTCAATATGTCTGTTCGAGTCACTAAAAATCGAATATATTAATGTTTTTTTCCTAAGTGAATGATATAAAAGGGCATTCATGCAGTATAGTTAACAGTCGAGAAATCAAAATAAAACTAAATATACAACAAATAAATTTTACCAAACGCAAGAAAATTAAATTTTCTACCGACTTGTATAATTTCAAAGTGTGGAAACTGATTGTAAGATTTATCTCTGAATATGTTATCGTTACTTCCACTTAGCCAAACAGAAGTAAGTAAAAAAATTTCGGTCGATTTTGTTTGGAGATGGTCGCTAATTTTAAGCTTGAAAGATGGTAAAAATAATCCTACCTAACCACTAACCCTAAGTCCAACTGGCAAGCCTCGTGTTTAGCAATTAAATCACTTTAATTAATTACTGCTAATATCGACAAAACCATTGTATAAATATAGGTAAAATAGGACAATAAAATTATAAATGAATAACACTATAATTTATTATGAACTGTTAAAATTTTTATGTAAATTAAGCATTCAAATAAGTGTCTTTGGATCTTTCGTCTGTACTATATATACAGTATTTTAAAAATATTATGTTGTATTATTGATATAAGAGTGATAAATAAAAATCTTTTGCATTTATTTATTTAGATTAACATTTTTTTGCAAGAAAATCAGTAAGAGGTGATGTGAGTGGCCAATGGCGAAATAAATCTTGAATGTCAATGAATTTCTAAACATGGGGAGACATGCCCCCATCCCCTGCCAAAAACGTAGAATTTCATGGAGGGGGTAGCGAATTGTGTTTATCTGAAATAACTTATTTTTATACTGAAAGTATCAACTGATGTTGTAAAGGAGACTGGAAGAGAGTCATTGATAAAACAAAAGTCTTCTACCCATGAATCGTTTGAAGTATGGCAAAATTAACATTTCCAGAAAGAGAGAAAAGGGAGGCGAAGCAAAGCAAAACGTGGCGGGAAGAGAAAGAGAGACAAGGCAGGAAAAGAGAGATAACAAGCCGCGCGTGCGTGCCCCCCCCTCTCTATGTGACTCGATGTGGCGAGTGTAAAATACAATAAATTTGGGAAATCTGGGGCCCTTTTTTACTCCCCTTTGACCCCCTGGGAGCGCGAACCAGAATTTTTCTGAGGCCAAGGATGCTCATTTTATATCCAGAACAATTGCCTCTACATTTTGGCCAAGTTTCAGAAAAATTGAATGGATGGATGAAAAGTTATGGGAGAAAAGGGTCATTTTTTGCCATTTTGGGGGCTTTTGACCCCCTGGGGGGGCTAACCAGATTTTTTTTCAAAAATCGGAGAATGTCACTTTCTAACCTGACCAAAGTTACAACTTCATGCAAAATTTCAGAGAAATTCAATGGATGGTCGCGGAGAAAACTCTGGACGGACGGACGGACGGACGGGCATGCCTTAAAACATAAGTCCCCCGATTTTATAAATCAGGGAACCAATACTGAAGCCAATGAGAGATAAGGAGAAAGAGTGGGAAGAAAGAGAAATAAAATCGAACCATGGAGAGAAAATAAGGACAAAGCTCTAGCGATTTGGCCATTTCTTATTTAAAAAGAAAAAGCGGAATTCCGTATTTTCCAAATCACAATTTGGCCTTTTCCGAATTACAAAGAAAAAAAGCGGAATTCCGCTGATAAAGCGGAAAACTCACACTCCTTGAATTTAAGTTATCAGCCGCCATTTTGAATCTTTGCGCCCGTACGTGTAAACTATGATTGGCCCCAGAAGTGAAATAAATCATAGCCAAAAGGCTTTTCTTGTTTTGTGTGTGTGTGTGTTTTAAATAAAGAGTATGACAATACTACGGTGCCATCGAGACAGATAATAATGGTCATAAGACTTAAGAAAAGGAAAGAAAGAAAATAACAACAAAAAGTTATGATTAAAATTACTTTCTTTGTATTGGAGAAAAAAAAGCTGGCCAAGGCGACTAATTCGTGTATAGATTTTTTTTTCTCCTCGCCCCTCCTCTTGACTTTCTCGTATTGTTAAAGGCGGAGCCACACTCCAACGTCCACACGGGGCCCTCTACACCTCCCCCCCCCCCCGTCTTCTTTATCTAACTCCAGCCATCCAGACTCTCCCGTTGAAACAATGGCGGGCAAAAGTGAAGAGGCGAGCAAAAAGGTATAATAATCATAGCTTGGCGTTTTTGTAAGAAAGAAGGCCAAGACCAGGCAAGCCAGCCATCCTGCCTGCCACGGACGTGGGGGTCGGGAGGGTCAGGCGATTTATGGGGACGGATCTTTCCTTACCGCCGAAAGGAATCGAGCAAAAGAAAGGGAAAAGGATTTTTTTTTAAAGAAGGAAGATGCGATTATTCGATCTGTGCGTCTAACGATGAAAATGCTATTTAAAATTTAAGCGTGACAGACAGCACGGACATGGCCTTTTATAGAGATTCACGGACGCATAGGGAAAATGCCATTTCGAACTTAATCTTGACAGACTCATGAAAATGCTATTTCGAATTTACGCTTGACAGACCAAGAGAATGCTATTTCGAACTTAATTTTGACAGACTCATGAAAATGCTATTTCGAATGTATGCTTGACAGACCGAGAGAATGCTATTTCAAACTTAATCTTGACAGACTCATAGAAATGCTATTTCGAATTTATGCTTGACCGACCGAGAGAATGCTATTTCGAATTTACGCTTGACAGACCGAGAGAATGCTATTTCGAACTTACTCTTGACAGACTCATGAAAATGCTATTTCGAACTTACTCTTGACAGACTCATGAAAATGCTATTTCGAACTTCATCTTGACAGACTCATGAAAATGCTATTTCGAACTTCATCTTGACAGACTCATGAAAATGCTATTTCGAACTTAATCTTGACAGACTCATGAAAATGCTATTTCGAACTTAATCTTGACAGACTCATGAAAATGCTATTTCGAACTTAATTTTGACAGACTCATGAAAATGCTATTTCGAACTTAATTTTGACAGACTCATGAAAATGCTATTTCGAATTTACACTTGACAGACCGAAAGAATGCTATTTCGAACTTAATCTTGACAGACTCATGAAAATGCTATTTCGAACTTAATCTTGACAGACTCATGAAAATTCTATTTCGAATTTACGCTTGACAGACCGAGAGAATACTATTTCGAACTTAATCTTGACAACGAGAATGATATTTAAAACATACGCATGATAGACCGTCGAAAATGCTATTTCGAACATAAGCTTTTCATCTGTCTGTAAAGACAGATGAAAAGGCTTTTTCTAACTTAAACATGACCGACGCTTAAAAATGCTATTTAAAAAGTACGACAGAAAGACGAAAATGCTATTTCGAATTGACGCATGACAGACTGACAAGAAGGTTATTTTAAATATAAGCATGACAAAAAATTAAAATCCGCATAAAAAAATTTACTTGAAAACTCTTGAGTCGCTCGAACCCATATTGAGGGCGATTGTAACGTAGTTCTTAAAATATTAAGCTTTTTGGGAGAAAAACTTCAGCGTGACAGAAAAACGGAAAGAGAAACAAAAAGGTTGACGCATCTCAATACGGGGATTTTAAGATGCGTCCGTTCAATATACGCGTTTACCAATGAAAATGCTATTTCAAATTAAGCCGTGACAAACCAAAGAAAATTATATTTAAAATTGAAGCGTGACAGACAACTGAAAATGATATTTTAAATTGAAGCGTGACAGACAAAAAATGCTATCCAAAATTTAAGCGTTACAGACTAAAGAAAATGCTATTCAAAATTGAAGCGTGGCAGACCAAAGAAAATGCTATTTTAAATTGGTGCCTGACAGACTGACTGATTGACAAAGACACTCAGCCTTGCAATGACGCACCTCAAATAAATAAATAAATAAATAGAAATAAAATAACCCTCAAAATAAAATGAATACTGAATGATGTTTAGGAGAAGCGAGATAAGGACGAACGAAAGTGGACGGCTGCATGATTGTGGATTTTTGCAGTGTTAACTTGGGTCGCGGTGTAAAAGAAACAATGGCTGGCGAGAAGGGGGTTAATGAAAAAAGAGAAAGAAAAGGGGGTTCTGCAGTTGTGATGAGGGCTAGCGATAAAAAATAGATTGTTCATAGAAGTTGGGAATGGTTTACTGCGACCAATAAGGGGGGGGGGGTGCTTAAGACGATGCCTTGTGGGCTGAAGTGAATGAAGAAAAGACTAAAAAAAGATGGTAGTTGAAGGCAAAAGTAAGAATGTTAGAGAAGATGGATTGCAAGCCTTCACTAAGAAGAAGGTGCCCTTGGAAGACTTGCGTGCGAGTGTCGCTTGTTTTTTTACTGTTGTGTTGAGGTAGAAAAACGAGGGGGGGTGGAGGTAGAAAAAACGGGCGGAGGAACGGAGGTAGAAAAACGGGCGGAGGAACGGAGGTAGAAAAACGGGCGGAGGGACGGAGGTAGAAAAACGGGCGGAGGGACGGAGGTAGAAAAACGGGCGGAGGGACGGAGGTAGAAAAACGGGTGGAAGGACAAAGGTAGAAAAACGGGTGGAAGGACAGAGGTAGAAAAGCGGGTGGAGGGACGGAGGTAGAAAAACGGGCGGAGGAACGGAGGTAGAAAAACGGGCGGGGGGACGGAGGTAGAAAAACGGGCGGAGGAACGGAGGTAGAAAAACGGGCGGGGGGACGGAGGTAGAAAAACGGGTGGAAGGACGAAGGTAGAAAAACAGGTGGAAGGACGGAGGTAGAAAAACGGGCGGAGGAACGGAGGTAGAAAAACGGGCGGAGGAACGGAGGTAGAAAAACGGGCGGGGGGACGGGGGTAGAAAAACGGGCGGAGGAACGGAGGTAGAAAAACGGGCGGGGGGACGGAGGTAGAAAAACGGACGGAGGGACGGAAGGAAGAAAAACAGGTGGAAGGACGCAGGTAGAAAAACGGGCGGAGGAACGGAGGTAGAAAAACGGGCGGAGGAACGGAGGTAGAAAAACGGGTGGAAGGACGGAGGTAGAAAAACGGAGGTAGAAAAATGGGCGGAGGAACGGAGGTAGAAAAACGGGCGGAGGGACGGAAGGAAGAAAAACGGGCGCAGGGACGGAGGTAGAAAAACGGGTGGAGGGACGGAGGTAGAAAAACGGGTGGAATGACGGAGGTAGAAAAACGGGTAGAGGGAGAAAAAACGGGTGGAGGAACGGAGGTAGAAAACGAGCGGAGGAACGGAGGAAGAAAAACGGGCGGAAGAACGGAGGTAGAAAAACGGGTGGAGGAATGGAGGTAGAAAAAAAGGTGGCCGGTGGAGGTAGTACAACGAGGCAAAGGATTTTTCGAGGAGTGGATGTGTGTGTGAGTGAGAGGGGGGGTTAGAGAAAGAGAAAGGAGTAATAAGAGACAGAGAGAAAAGATTAATAAGAGACAGAGAGAAAGGGGTAATAAGAGACAGAGAAAAAGGGGTAATAAGAGACAGAGAAAAAGGGGTAATAAGAGACAGAGAAAAAGGGGTAATAAGAGACAGGGAAAAAGGGGTAATAAGAGACAGAGAAAAAGGGGTAATAAGAGACAGAGAAAAAGGGGTAATAAGAGACAGAGAAAAAGGGGTAATAAGAGACAGAGAGAAAAGGGGTAATAAGAGACGGAGAGAAAGGGGTAATAAGAGACAGAGAAAAGGGGTAATAAGAGACAGAGAGAAAAGGGGTAATAAGAGACAGAGAGAAAAGGGGTAATAGGAGACAGAGAGAAAAGGGGTAATAAGAGACAGAGAGAAAAGGGGTAATAAGAGACAGAGAGAAAAGGGGTAATAAGAGACAGAGAAAAGGGGTAATAAGAGACAGAGAGAAAGGAGTAATAAGTGACAGAGAGAAAGGGGTAATAAGAGACATAGAGAAAAGGGGTAATAAGAGACAGAAAAAAGGGGTAATAAGAGACAGAGAGAAAGGGGTAATAAGAGACAGAGAGAAAGGGGTAATAAGAGACAGAGAGAAAGGGGTAATAAGAGACAGAGAGAAATGGGTAATAAGAGACAGAGAGAAATTGGTAATAAGAGACAGAGAGAAAGGGGTAATAAGAGACAGAGAGAAAGGGGTAATAATAAACAGAGAGAAAGGAGGAATAAGAGACAGAGAGAAAGGAGGAATAAGAGACAGAGAGAAAGGGGTAATAAGAGACAGAGAAATAGAAATAGGGTGAATAAGAGAAAGAGAGAGAAAGAAAGGGGGAATAAGAGAGGTCGAATTATAAAAAAAAGACGAAAGTGAGAAAGAGCGAAAAAAGAGCAACATTGCTTTTAAATCGTTTAAAATGATCACACAGAGAGTATTGAAGGTTATGAGAAAGAAGACGGGGAAGGGGACTTTGAGGGGGTAGAGACTGTTCCCTCCTCTAACACTAACCCTAAACATAGCAGAGAGAGAGAGAGAGGGGGGGAGAGAGGGAGAGAGAGGGAGAGAGAGAGGGGGAGAGGGTGGTGGTATTGTATTTATGAATCCGGCAATGACAACTGTGGAAGTTTTATGATTGTTTTACAGGCAAAGAAGAAAAGGCTGTAACCGAGTTTTATCTGTCACAAATCAGATGGTATGCAATAAGTGATTTGATAACGGGCACCACCGTGGCTGGGATTAGGGGAGATTTGGTAGGCATCCTCAGCGGGGGGGGGGGGGAGAGGGTGGGTGTGGGGAAGGAAAAGAAAGGAAAGGAGAAAGGAACGAAAGAAAAGAGAAAGAAAACGAAAGGTAGAAAAGGGTGGAGGAAGGGGACGAAAGAAAGAAGTAAAGAAATAAAGAAAACGGAAAGAAAGCGAAAGGGGGAAATGGAACGAGAAGGGAAGCAAGAGAGGGGACGAGAAAGGAAAGGAGAAAGAGAAAAGGGAGAAAGAGAGAAAGGAAAGGACAAAGAGAGAAAGGAAAGGACAAAGAGAAAAGGAATTGAGAAAGAGAAAGGGAATTGAGAAAGAGAAAGGGAATTGAGAAAGAGAAAGGGAATTGAGAAAGAGAGAAGAGAATTTGAAAAGAGAGAAAGGAATTGAGAAAGAGAGAAAGGAAAGGAGAAAGAGAAAGGAAATGAGAAAGAGAGAAAGGAAATTAGAAAGAGAGAAAGGAAAGGAGAAGGAGGGAAAGGAAAGGAGAAAGAGAAAAAGAAAGGAGAGAAAGAGAGAAGGAAAGGGCAACGAGAAAGGAAGTGTTAAAGGCAAATATATTATTTTTATACGAAATTTGATTTCAATTCATTACTCTCATAACTGTCTGAAAAACACGCTGAATTAAAAGAAAAAAATGAATAATTAAATAAACATAACGCGGACGTATATCTCAGCGGCGAGATCTCCCAGTTTCAAAAACAGGACTTCTCGGCTTGACTGATGATAGTTGGCGGTTTTTGAAAAATCGCTGACCTGAAACCGACGGTATCATGTTGGTTCGACTTGCCCTTCTGTAGCAACATGTATATATATATATATATATATATATATATATATATATAGAGAGAGAGAGAGAGAGAGAGAGAGAGAGAGAGATTAAAATAGGAACATCAAAAAATATTATTTATGTATTCATCAACGCTTCGTTTTTATTTCAAGACTTCCTCAGGACGATTGTTTGGAGAAAAACAAACAAGTACAAAATGTTTAAAACAGAGGTGGTGGCGGGTGTAAGCTTAAAATTGGGGCCGCTTATGAAATAAATAAATTATGAGATACAAATAGATGGTGGCAGTAGGAAATTGAGTTGATAGTAGAGAGTGTGGGGGGATGGTGGCGGTTGGAGTTATAAGATCATTAGGGAGGGGGAGAGACATTACAATAATTGTAGAAGGAGTTGGGGCGAACATTGGTAGCGGTTAGAATTAATTTAAACTATGAACGGGGAGGGGACTTAAGACATGAGACTTCGACCCCCTCCCCTTCTTCCTATTACACAACCACGATTTTTTTTAACCCTCCCGTTCTCTCATCTCAAGGCTAATTTTTTAAAGATTCAATAAACATATATCCTTTACTGTTTTCGTCTCTGGCTCTCACTAATGCAACCAAATTTATATTGTAATAACATTTTTGCCATCCGAATTAGCGACAGTTACTTTCTCTTGGCCTTAATTTTCTTAAGGCACAAATTATGCCAAAAAGTTATATAAACTAAATACAGTATATTTCACATGAGATTTTCCAATCATTATTTCTATGTCAAACATGTATATATTTTGAGGTATATTCAGACAGCAAGCCCTCCTTTGTGTACATTTGGTTCAATATGAGAGTCGACTGTCAACGTGTGATTGCTTAACTTTCAAACAAGCAGCGATGTTATATAAGAAGTGACCAATGGTTGTATCTTTCCTAGATAAAATAAAACGTAATCTTAATGTAACTTTTTTGTTTTAGGAATCTTACAATGCTTGTGTCACAATTCAATAATTGTAAATTAAATATTTACCAATGTAATGTGTTGAACAAAGATGGTATGGATGGTTTCAGGTTCTTTAATTTTTCAAGATAAAATTCATTTTCAGAAAGAAAAATATATAACCACTCGATTGTTAGGTTCACCGCCTGGTTCAAGGGGTTCATACAGAAGTTAAAAATGCTGACTTGGACCTGAGGTTCGAATCGTGTGACCGGCAGAACAATCATAATCCACACTGATGATTCCCGGAAAAGGCTGAAATACATGTGTATGTGGATAATAATTAAAAACAATATTTATCATGATATTGTTTTTTGTCCCTTAATGCTAGGACGGGCCCTTTAAGAGAATTATAATTAGGCTGTCAGATTTAATGTGTAATACATTGTTCTGTCCGACCGAGTCGTTGAACACTGTTTATAATAGCCTTTTTGGTATGTCCGTTTGTAAAGACATAACTAGACCTTAATTCTTTTTTTTTCACATAGTTCTAGGGGGTCAGAGGGAAGTTAAAAAGTTTGGCTGGGTCTGAGTGATTCGAATCGTGTGATTGGCCGAGCAACCATCCTCCACACTGATGATTCCAAGGGAAAAATGAAACATATGTGTATGTGGATAAGAATTTTAAAACTATTTATAATATTGGTTATATATATATTTGATGTTTTCACCTCATCATGATTCGACGAAGAATCGAAAAGTTTGTGATTATATATATATATGGAAGATACATTAATTTTTGTGATTTTAACACAAAAAAAGATTAGAAACATAAAAAAAATAAAAAAGGTATAATTAAACAGAACAATTTTGTTATTTTTAACAATGTTTGCTTAAATAAAAAAATGCTGTCTTAATGCACATATATATATATATGATTATTTTTATTTACGCAGACGTGTACAAAATCCACGACACTTACATGTCGATGTTATCGATCAACAGCTATTATAAACTGAGATCTCATCAGACAGAGTTAGTTTCTTTCCAAATATGTTCTAGGGTTAAAATCGGATTCTAACTCTGCCTGATGAGATCTCAGTTTGTAATAGCTGTTGATCGATAACATCGACATGTTAGTGTCGTGGATTTTGTACATGTCTGTGTAAATAAAAATAATCATATATAAAAGCTCTATTTGATATTGAGCACTTTTTATAATCCCGATTGAAATTCTTTGGATTACTACCCTGTGGATGTTTTACCTGGATTATTATATATATATATATATATATATATATATATATATATATATAAGTTGTACTTCCTGTTGGTTCATAAGTTTTTAGCAAGGGTTACCTTTCCTTATTGCTTTATTTTCTCATTCAATTTTGTTTATTTATAAACAAAAGCAAAGGTTCATTTGTAATTTAGACACTGATGGATTATTAAACTACTCAGCATTTTCTCTTACTTAATTCAAAACTAGGTTTACTTTTAAGTACAAAAAAAACGCGTTGTTATAGAACATACAACTATTTATAAAAGAAATATTAATGTAATGGATACCGGGCAATGCTGGGTCGGGACAGTTAGTAAAACAATAAATGTTTATAAATGAAAAATTAAATGATCAATTAAAGTATGAATGAAAGGCCACAACCTGGAAACACGCTTAATATTTAGTAAAAAATTTTGCGGAGAATTAAAACCCCTTAACAATGGTTACTGTGTTAGCCGAAAGTGCTAGGAAAGAGGACACCATTAGACAGTTCTCATGGTATACACCAAACTAACATACACACTTTTTCGAAAAGTATTAAGCACTCACACGGAAACACCCAAGATTATTCTTGTCTGTCATATTTAACAAAATACACATATATATTAGGGTATTGATTTTCAATTTTTTTTTATATTAAATATATCCATGTAGAGAAAGTTGGATATTGGTCAATGGTAAGTATAGACACGAAGAACTAAATTGATAAAATGCATAATCTTTGAGCAATTTATTTTTTTTTAACATCTTATAAAAAGCATTGAAAAATCCCTGTTTTTGAAACATTTTTATATGCATGTAAATATCTTTGAAACTACAAAAGCCTGAGTTTCTGAAAATTGGTAAGTTCATTGTGAATATCAGTTCTGGATATGTGCCTTAAATTTAGGCCGAAAAATGAATATCCTTTCCCATCCTGCTTGTTTCATTTTTATTTTGTATAGTATGTTGTATGAAGGTAAATATCTTCGAAACTACAAGGGTCGACGTGAAAATTATTGGGTTGATTTTAGATTTAAATTTAACTCGAAAAATGTATTTATAAAAAAACAATTATCATTTTCCCGTTTTGCTTATGTCTCATTTTGACTTTGTATACTATGTACAAATGTAAATATCCTCAAAACTACAAGGGCTGAGCTTCTGAAAAGTGGTGAAAGTCAGAAATTTACTTCTGGACTGATACGTTACTTTGATGTTCCAGGCACTGCAACATTTAGAATCAGTGTTAGCATATAGGTGTGAAGTGGATAGTGAAACAGTTCATTCAGAACTTAGCATGTCTGTGATTAGGCGCAAGAGGGTGGGGTGGTAAGCTTTGATCTTAATCAACACCAGTACCTTTTTCATTGGAAATATAGGGATGGTGATATGAGGAAAAAACTGAATATTTTCAATGTTTAAAGACAGAGAAAAGATTTTAGCGTTTACTAAAAATAAAAAGAGATATTTGGGGGATGGGTGAACGCTTAATTTAAACTAGCAAAAAAAAAATCTTATACTTATAAAACCCAACACACTGTGACATTATCGATCTCCTTCATCGAGTTAGAAATCTAGTTTTTGGTGTCAGTATCAGTGGCGTAGGGATTTAGGAGGGAATGGCGATAGGGTGGTGCCCCCCTCCCCCCCCCCAGCCCAGGCATTGAAATTTGGGGGTCATCCAATCATATTAAAACTATATTAGTTTCTTATATTTTTCAGTACTAGGACTAATACTTAAGTCTTTGGGGCATATGTTCAAGGAGTTGGCCCCGGGCATGACCAGACTTTTGCACACCACTGGTCCGTACTCACCATTGACTAATACTCAACTTTCTCCGCGTGGACAGATTTGAAATTCAAAACAGTTGAAAATCTTCCTTTTAGAAATACCGACCCCCAAAGTTTAAGAATGAGTAATTTTGATCTTACCTCTGTGAAGACCTGGAAATATAATTAAGGGAGTAATCAGATTGGATTTGAAATCAACACAGAGAGAGGGAGAGAAAACATGTTAGATTAAGAACATTACAGATTTTGAACAACGGACATTAAAATCTAACCGAGATTAAAATATATCCAAGTTAACGTTACATAAACCTTGTTTTTACAGAACAGTTAGATATCTTTTGTGGAATCTTAGGGTTCCCAATAAGCCTGGTTGAGAAACGGTGGTCTAGGGATTATTATTATTAGGCTGGGCTAGTGATCAGGAGAGATGGAGAAAATATGTTATAACTGAAATCGATTGGAATTTACTTTTTTATGTAAATAGAAATTATACGGTGGCTTTTTTTCAGATTGGATTAAAACAGAGACAGAGAGAGACAGAGAGAGAGAAAAAGACGTTAGATAGAAAAAGAGTGAGAAAAGGGGATAGATAGAAAAAGAGTAAGAAAAGGGGATAGATAGAAAAAGAGTGAGAAAAGGGGATAGATAGAGAGAGAAAAGGAGAGAAAGAGAAAAAGATGGAGATGGAAAAAGAGAGAGAGAGAAAAAGAGAGATAGAGAAAAAGAGAGAGAGAGAAAAAGAGAGAGAGAGAAAAAGAGAGAGAAAAAAGAGAGAGAAAAAGAGAGAGAAAAAGAGAGAAAAAAGAGAGAGAGAGAAAAAAGAGAGAGAGAAAAAAAGAGAGAGAAAAAAAGAAAAAGAGAGAGAGAAAAAAAGAAAAAAAAAGAAAAAAAAAGAAAAAAGAGAAAAAAGAGAAAAAAGAGAGAGAGAGAAAAAAAAGAGAAAGAAAAAAAAAAGAGAAAGAAAAAAAAAGAAAAAAGAGAAAAAAAGAGAGAGAGAAAAAGAGAGAGAGAGAAAAGAGAGTGAGAGAAAAGAGAGAAGAGAGAGAGAAAAGAGAAAGATAGAAAAAAAGAGAGATAGAAAGAGAGAGAGAGAAAAAAAGAGAGAAAAAAAGAGATAGATAGATAGATAGATAGATAGATAGATAGATAAAGAAAACATGCTAGATTAGAACATTGCAGAGTTTAAACAATGGACATTAAAATCTAACCGAGATTAAAACATATCCAAGTTCAAGTTATGTAAACTCTGCACGTGTATCAAGAATTCACCGATTTAAAGATCCAGTGATGGTTTTTTTTACTCCTTTTTCAGATGGTTATACTCGTCTTGATCAAGGTCATTTTACACTTCGGCCTTCTTCCATTGCTTTTCTAGATAGCCATAAACTATTTACTCAACTATTTGAAATACGCACTTGTGTACACACTCACAGGTATCAACCCTCAAACAATACCAGAAAAGTTCAAGCGAGTCGCTATCCGTATGGAACATCATGAAGTATTTTGTGTAAATTCCAAATATGGGGGGTGTAAAAACCCGAAATGGTTAGTGTAACAATCCCAGTAAAGTTTACATAAGTGTATTTATTTGTAAATTTTAAATATGGGGTGTATAAAAAATGAATATATAAAAAACAAATGTATAATATGGCAGGTGTAATATATAAAAAAACAAATATATTACATGGGGTGTGTAAAAACCAATTATATATTAAAATATGGTGTATGTAAAAATAAAGTCTATTTATTTATTATACTAAAGTTTATTTATTGGTAAATTCTAAACATAGGGTGTGTAAAAACTTGAAATGGTTTGTGTAACTGAAATTCGATGTCTGTCTTTGGGTTTTAAAAGGGAACATTTATTTGCCTATATAGTTATTTTTTATGTTATTTTTTTTTGGGGGGGGGGCGATAATGGCAACTATGACAGGTGATTCACTTCCTAAGTGATTGAGAGAGTAAACTCTCTTATATGCATTATGCCGCTCCACTTAGGGATGTATATATTTATTCATAGATAAAATTGTTATGTTTATTGTTGTTGTTGTTGTTTTTCACGCTGAAGAGCTGTAGATACAGCAAAACATGTACGGGGATAACTATTTTATCTATAAATATTTACGTCTCTAAATAAGACAACATAATGCAGGTAAGGGAGGTAACTCTCAATCACTTAGGAAGTGAATAACCATAAGATTCACTTAATATGCTGTCATTATTGCTGAACAACTACAAACATAATAACTAAACATTTAAGCGATGAAAATCGGCACATATTTCAGGAAAGTCTTCATAGCTCATCGGTACCTGCCTATATATATATATATATATATATATATATATATATATGTGTGAGAGAAGAAGGATGAGAGTAATCCGACGTAATGGGAAATGAAAAAGAAAAAACCAAGAGATATTTTTTATATATTCATCAACGTTTCGTCTTTATTGTAAGACATCCTCAGGATGATAATTTTAAGAAAAATGTCATGCAAGTACATCGAAATATTGGGTTGACATGATAAGTTGATAAGGAAAAGTAGTAGCCGTGGCTACTAAGAGCGCTGCGAGAAGTCAGTAGTAGCGAAGAGTGAAATGAATATGGAAAGCTTTGAGTGGGTACCATATTCATTTCATTCTTGATGAGATCTCAGTTCATAATAACTTTTGATCGATAACATCGACATGCCAGTGTCGCAGATTTTGTACATGTCTGTGTAAATAAAAATAATATATATATATATATATATCTATATATATATATATGTTATTTAGTCCAACCCAAGTAGTAGAATATTAGATCTAACATTGAATTCTAGAAAAGCTACAATTTTAGATGTTTTCAAACAAATACAAGGTTTCGTACGTATCAAGCTAAATTGTTCTTTATTTTAAAAAATTACAGCTGTTTCTCCATAGTCAATACAAACGGAACATTAGTAATAACGAAGTCCGAATCTTTTAGACAAATTATCCTTCAGATTTTATCGACTTTGTATATTTTTATGGAAAAAATATATATAAATATACATTATGACTTGTTTTTGTTCCAATCCAGAGTGCTCCTTTTTGAAGAGCTGGATTTTCCCCACATTGACAACCGGCCTTGTTTCTAACTTTTCCCTCATGAAGGGGCAAGTTAATAGGGATGACTGTTTTTTGTACAGCAGCGTTGCTTCCAAGAAAGCCTTCATCAGATGATGACAGGATTCAGAGCCGAAACATCATTATCACTAGCCTAGAGCACCCAACAATATCTCACGATACTACCAGACTTTGTTGGATTCACTCTGATGAACACTGATGCAGTTATTAAATCTTTCATGTATTTCCTCTTGTCTAATGGAGAAAGTTAGAGATTACTTAAGAATGCAGAGGTTGAGTTGGCAATGAAACCTTGGTGTCTGACCTTGATAGGAAATACATTGGTCATCCAGCCATTTTAAAACATTGTTCTAATAGATCTTTATAATTTTCCAATTTGTGCTGATGAAGAATAGAAGGTGTACGTAGTGGGAGGAGGAAAGTAGAGGGAGGAGTTCATGGTGAGAGGGAGAGAATAGAGGGAGGCGTAAGTGGTGGAAGGAGGAGAATAGAGGAAGGAGTAAGTTGTGGGAGGAGGAGAATAGAAGGAGGAGTAAGTTGTGGGAGGAGGAGAAAAGAGGGAGGAGTAAGTGGTGAGAGGAGAAGAAAAGAGGGAGGGTAAGTGGTGAGAGGAGAAGAAAAGAGGGAGGGTAAGTGGTGAGAGGAGGAGAATAGAGGGAGGGGTAAGTGGTAGTATGAGGAGAATAGAGGGAGAAGTGGTGGAAGGAGGAGAATAGAGGAAGGAGTAAGTTGTGGGAGGAGGAGAATAGAAGGAGGAGTAAGTTGTGGGAGGAGGAGAAAAGAGGGAGGAGTAAGTGGTGAGAGGAGAAGAAAAGAGGGAGGGTAAGTGGTGAGAGGAGAAGAAAAGAGGGAGGGTAAGTGGTGAGAGGAGGAGAATAGAGGGAGGGGTAAGTGGTAGTATGAGGAGAATAGAGGGAGAAGTGGTGGAAGGAGGAGAATAGAGGAAGGAGTAAGTTGTGGGAGGAGGAGAATAGAGGAAGGAGTAAGTTGTGGGAGGAGGAGAATAGAAGGAGGAGTAAGTTGTGGGAGGAGGAAAATAGAGGGATGGGGTAAGTGGTGAGAGGATGAGAAAAGAGGGAGAGGTAAGTGGCGAGAGGAGGAGAATAGAGGGAGGGGTAAGTGGTGAGAGGAGGAGAATAGAGGGAGGTGTTAGTGGTGGGAGGTGGAGAATAGAGGGAGAAGTGGTTGGTGGGAGGAGAAAAATAAAGGGAGAAGTGGTGGGAGGAGAAAAATAGAGGGAGAAGTGGTGGGAGGAGAAAAATAGAGGGAGAAGTGGTGGGAGGAGAAAAATAGAGGGAGAAGTGGTGGGAGGAGAAAAATAGAGGGAGAAGTGGTGGGAGGAGAAAAATAGAGGGAGAAGTGGTGGGAGGAGAAAAATAGAGGGAGAAGTGGTGGGAGGAGAAAAATAGAGGGAGAAGTGGTGGGAGGAGAAAAATAGAGGGAGAAGTGGTGGGAGGAGAAAAATAGAGGGAGAAGTGGTGGGAGGAGAAAAATGGAGGGAGAAGTGGTGGGAGGAGAAAAATAGAGAGAGGGGTAAGTAGTGAGAGAAGGAAAATAGAGAGAGGGGTAAGTAGTGAGAGGAGGAAAATAGAGAGAGGGGTAAGTAGTGAGAGAAGGAGAATAGAGAGAGGGGTAAGTGATGGGAGGAGAAAAATAGAGAAAAGAGAACATGGTGGAAGGATAAGAACATGCCATTGCAGTAGGAAACAAGAAACGGCTGTTGCATCCATTGCCAGCCTTGGCAGTGAGAGGCTAAATAATTGGAACAAACCCAAACGGTTGGATTTTCTGCAACAAAATCATTGGTTTCTAATTAATAAGATTTGGCGTGATTGCTTCAGTCATGTTGGGACACGCACCGAAATTTTAGTAGAAATTTTTTTTTTATTTTAATTTTTTTAGACAAGTCCAATCGGAACATCTACACAGATATATATCGAGGTATTCAAATCATAAACTCTTTTGCAGTAACAGGTATGAAAAGGCTAAAATAAAATAAAAGGAGTCATATATATATATATATATATATATATATATATATATATATACTAGAGGAATTACCGTCCCAGGACACGTAAGATAAATTCCCTTAACAGAACAGTTGTTCTTCACTTATATTGCCCTTAATAAAGATTAAAATCAAGATATAATTATACTAAACCGTATATATAGAATCCTTATTCGAATTTTGATCAAAATCAATTACATGATTTTAGTTCTAGTAAATGTCTAGAATTTAAGGCTTCAGCTTAAAGAGTTTTAAGGAATTGAAATTCAGAGAATTTTGCTAAATTAGTATCTAATGTTTATGCATCAAATTTAATGCAAATCTGAAATATTTGACTCAACAAAGAGACTGAAATTGGGGGAATATTTATTAATTGATGTCTAATACCCATTGTTAAAATTTCACAAAATCGAAGGTATCTGAATTTTTACGAAGGACTTTGACATTCTTTGCCTAAAACTATATATAGCCCATATTACCACCTCTAAAGTCTTGCAGCTGTGTTTCAAAATTTGTAATAATTGGTTCATTAGTTTATGAATTTATCATGTACAACGGATTATATATTCATGCAAGATCCAAACAGTTTGTTGATCACTTTCAACTGCTTGTGTAAATTAGCCGCCGACTCGCTATTTACAAAGTTAAATTCCTCCTAAATTATTAGCTAATTCCCTATGGCCGAGGGGTTAGCGTTCTTGATTACGAATCAGTGGCGATTTGTGATCGGAATTCGAGCCCGCCGACAGTTGAGAATTAACTTCCTACACTGAAGATTGCGTTAGCATGAAACATCGATGTCTGTAGGTAATAAATAATTAATATTTATTTATAAATATTATATATATATATATATATATATATATATATATATATATATATATATATACCTATGCACCGGCTAAAAGTTTAAAATTTACAAAAAAATAATGTGATAATGTTACTCACTGTTTGCCTAGAATATATATTCGAAAATTCATAATGAGCTCTTCATTGGTTTAGGAGATTATCTCATGCATAGATTTTATATATATATATATATATATATATACATATCTATGGAAAATATTAGACTATTTCTTCTGTATGTACCAGTGTTTTGGTTTATAAGTACCATTGGGCTCTCCCCCCCCCCTATACTACTAACATATCAACCGGTGACTCTTTCTGTCAATGGATGTTTCTCTGCAACGAGGTTTTTAATTTTTTCTCTGACTTTCTGTAAAACCCGTTGCTAAAGGCGCTGATGAAGAGACGTTTTGGATTAGCTTTATTAATTTATAAAATAAAAAAAGTATTTCCAAACTGTTTTGGAAACGATCGTACACAATAGTGGACTCGACATCTAATTCTTGGAACAATTGTAATGTTTTAATGCATTGAATGTTATATATATATATATATATATATATATATATATATATATATGGGTATCTTTCAGAATGATCAGTACGCTGAAAACGCTCAAAAAAACAAATATACAACAAATAAAAGTAACTGTCGTCGATAAAAGTTAATTTAAAACTGACCTGTGATATTTGTTTGTATTTTAAAACCGTTCCAACTGCTATTTAGTAGAAATCAATAGTTTTATCACGCAAACTTGTAAAAAAAAAAAAAATGGCGCTTGCTCGTAAGACGCCATATTGTCTAAAAAAAACGAGTAAAAAAAGAACAAGAAATTTTTTTTACATCTAATAAAAACCCATTTATAGTACGTAAAAATACAAACAAATATCATAGGTAAGTAGACAAATATCTCTTCTCGACGTAGGTTAAACTCACTTGTTGCATATTTATTTTTATAACCCCGTTCTCGTTAGTTTTTTGGACCCCGTCCGCGACTGTACTGATCATTCTTAAAGATACCCATATATATATATATATATATATATATATATATATATATATATATTAAAATAAATATTTATTATTATTACCTACAGACACCGGTGTTTCATGCTTAAGCAATCTTCCGTGTAGGAGATGTTAACTCCTGCCGGTCAAAGGATACGAACCCAGTTACAAAGTCAGCTGTAACTCCCAGCCTGATTATATATAGTTCTAAATAAATAAGTAAAGCTAAATTGTCTACTTTATTGGCGTTGTTAGTAGTTGTTGTTAATAATAATAATAATAATAATAATAATAATAATAATAATAATAATAATAATAATAATAATAATAATAATAATAAACACGGGGATGGACAAGTTGATATACTGGATGTGTTGGAAAATCGATGGCATAACCTGAGATTATGTTCTATATGTGTAAAGAAACTTCTGTGTGGTGGGGGTGGGGATGGGGGTGGTGCTTTTGTGCCCTGGGGGTGGGGTGAAAAACACTGCCATAAAGGGATACTAAAAAATACAAATAATAATCTGTGACCCCTAATTTCACTTCTCACTGTTAAAACAAAACAAAAAAGTCTATCCCACCATTGAAGAATCCCAGACCCAGTCCCACACACACAAGACAATTTTCTCATGTGAATCCCCTTTTTTTTACCCATTTTCTTTTGTTTGTTTTTGATAAAAGGATGTAAACTTTTATTTTTGAATTAATTCAGGGAATGACATATTGATGGATATATGACCCCTACTCCTCTAAAGAAAAGAAAAAGTAACAAATTGAGAGTGGAGGGTAAAGTGCCCTTGTTGAATACCCTCCTCCCCCACACACACACCACACCACATGCTCTAAAAAAGGAATAGCCACCCCAAATCCGTTATCACTAAATAATCAATCTTTAGTTTGGGGAGAGGTCAAAGGTTACCAGTGACCAGTGTATAAAGATAGCCCCCAGAGACAGACAAAAAGAAAAAAAATCTTCCTAGAAGTCATCATATCATTAACCCAATACAACTAGAAACAAGGACAAAGGAAGAAGAAAAAAAAAGGGGGATTTGATACTTGGGCCCAACTTGGGCAAGGGGCTTCGGTAATTCAAGATGCAAGGGTCAACATTCTCTCATTGACTATCATTTGGTTTTTCAAAATAAAATAAAGGGTCATAAATAAAAGGGGACTCAGATGATGGACATGTTTGCAAGGACTTGACCATCATTCATTGTACCCTACACAAGTGTAGATTTCAAAAGTAAAATTTAAGAGAAAAATAAAAAAAGAAAAAGACCAATGTCTTATGTCATTAATAAGAATTAAATACTTGTTTTTTTTGGGTTTTTTTTACATGGTTCACCCCAAACAAGGCAGGACGCCACTGTAAACGTAAGGGGCTACTGAGAAAAAGGAAAAGGGGGGAAGGATTGGTGGTTCAGCTTAAATTGGGATCTGAGCAGCGAGATGTCTGTTTACATTAGTTTTAAATTTCTGCATGTCAGTACTGTCAGGGAAACAGGGGGCAGGGAGGGAGTTCCAGAGGCCAGCAGTACGAGGAAAGAAGCTATTTGAGTAGAATGCTCTCCGGCATCTGGGGACCTCCACAGTGAAAGAATGAGATTTAGTAGAATGTCGAGTTGGTCTAGTGAATTTACGTCGAGGGGGCACCAGAGCAGCACACTCATCGGAGCATAATCCATTGAAGTATTTGTAAAACAAACACAAGGATGCTACATTGCGGCGATGGGACAGGGGCTGGAGCTTAGCTGACAGTGAGGGACCTATTAGGTTGACTACTCTTTTTTGGACTTTGTCAAGGAGGGAGAGACTAGTAGATGATGCACCAGCCCAGATGTGACAACAATACTCCATGCATGGGCGAATGGTGGCTTTGTAGAGATACAGGATAATGTCAGGTGTAAGGAGTCCACTAGCACGGTAGAGGGAGCCAACCTTCTTTGCGGCAGCCTTGGCAATGTCTTCAATGTATGTGTTCCAATTCATGTTACCTGTGAAGGTTAGGCCAAGGAGTTTGAATGATGAACTCTCAGGTAGGGTGTTATTTGCCGTGGTTGGAGAGGCTTCTTGTAGTTGTTGAAGGAAAGGAGCTTTGTCTTTGCAGCATTAAAAGTCACCAACCATTTATGGCCCCAATCCACTACAGCCTGGAGGTCATCTTCTAAGGATGCAGCCATTGCCTCAGATATGATCGCGTCTGTTTTATATACAAACTAGCAGAGCTACCCAGCATTGAGCAAGACGATAAAAAACAAAAAATATATAAGAGGTATTTCCACATCCCTCTCCCCCTCTCCTGTTTCACCTCTGCCCAGCCCATACTTTTTCTCTTATTTTAATGTATTGAAAATAATAATGTTAGTCAGTCACCTCTCCTTTATATAATACATAACATTGGAAATGGCCGAAAAACCGCCCCCCCCCCGGACGAAATCTGACCCAGTTAATCCCAAAAGAATGATTTTTTTTAAAAAGCAGATATTATTGATCCAGGTCAACGCCGATCAAGAATTTACCAACTTTGTGGGTGTTTGGTTTCTAGTTTGTTTTTTTTAGCTGGACATACACACACGACTGTCCTCTATATAATAAAAGATGGGTCACAACTTAATAAGGCCAAAAGCCATTCATTCCGAGTTGGATGATGGACAATACGTTGAGAGGATTGAAGATCCAAAATCGAATTTTTGTTTTTAAGAACACTGACCAATATTCGCAATAATTGACTTACGAAAGAAAATTAAATATCTACTTTGCATTAAAAAAAAAAACTATTAACTTTTCCTGTCTGTTGTCATTTTGCTTATGCCACTTGCCAGGATCCGGTCGACATCAACTGATCCCCTCCATGTTTTAACGACCTTAAGACATGGAGGGGATAAGTTGATGACAACCTGATCCTGGCGGGCGGCACAAGCGAAATGACGACAGACAAGAAAAGTTGGAAGTCATTTACGAAACGTCTAACCTCAAGCATCAGACAAGATGCAAAATGAATATAATAATGATAATAATAATAATTATATATATATATATATACATATATATATATATAGTGTGTGTGTGTCAGGTTGTATATGAAAAGAAATCAAATAAAGTGCTCGATCATATAAGAGAGCTAATATAATTTATTTAGATACTGTATATTACACATTTCAGCAATGTACCGCGGTTTCATCCAAAAAGGGCAGATTTAGACATCTTTAGTAAATCTCCGTGCCCAGTGGAATCATCGGCAAGCTGAAATTATTGTAGTCATGTCCCGATAGGGAATGGCATCAACAATGACAGAAAACGGTGTATCTCTGAGGGGGGCCCCGCGGTACATTGCTGAAATATGTAATATACAGTATCTAAATAAATTATATATATATATATATATATATATATATTACTCAAACAGGCTTTGTTGAACAACACGGAATTTTCGCGTTTGCATGACTTCTTTTTTAGGTTTTCGAGGCGTCGAGCAATCTTTCGGGTTTCAGGCGGTAGTCCATACAGTATTTGACCGATTGTTCTTAATTCGGCCATTTCTCTAGCGCTTTCAACCTTCTTGGTCATCCTGAGGAGTAGGTTTTTTAAATTATAAATTCAATTATAAAATAAAATATAACAAGACAAAAGTAAACATACACTAATAATCAACTCAACCCCCCTCTTTCCCTTCAAGATAAAAACAGTAACTCAAATCTTCTCATTTATAATTAAAAAAAACAAAAACTTACTCCTGAGGAAGACCAAGAAGGTCGACAGCGCTAGAGAAATGGGCAAATTACGAACAATCGGCGAAATACTGTATGGACTGCCGCTTGAAACCTGAAAGATTGCTCGGCGCCTCGTCAACTTTAAAAAGAAGTTATGTAAACGCGAAAATTCTGTGTTGTTCAACAAAGCCTGTTTGAATAATAACTTGCTGCCTAAATATACGTATTATATATATATATATATAGAGAGAGAGAGAGAGAAAGAGAGAGAGAGAGAGAGCGCGAGATCAGTGTTGAAGTTTTGCCTAATCAAGTAAGATTTGCTATATAGGAAAAAAAAATTATTAAAAAAAGTTTTTGATAAAATATATGATTAAAATCACTTGTTTTTGTCTTACTTCTGAACGCCGACATATTTCCATTTCTTGCATTGTGATAGCCTTCTAATACTCCTTCCTCTCTCTCTCTCTCTCTCTCTCATATATATGTGTGTGTATATATATATATATATATATATATATATATAAATTCAAAAGTTAGGCAATTTCTCACAAAAGCCAAAACGCCTTATTTCAAATTAAGTCAACTTAACATAATAGACACACTATCCTTGTATATACTGGTTACGTATAGGCGATATCAGTCGCAAGGTTAACTAATTTGCATATTGGTTTAAAAAGGACATTTCATTAATTAACTATTTGTTATTGTTTTGTTTTTTTTATTCAATAATTGTTTTGTATTTTTATATTAGTAAACTTTTGAGTTTATCATTAGTTCGAGAAATGGCTCCAACCTTTGCATTTATTGGTAACCACTGATCAAGGGGCGGATGCGGGGAGGGGGCACGACGGGGGGGGGGTTACTCGAGAATAAGAGTTAAAGAGATTTTCAGTCGGACAATGAACGCCACCGCGAGAGGAGTAGAACAATGGGTGGAATAACCAAAAGATTACATAAGAGGAATTGACGATTGAAGAGGACGGCTCAACAAGTATTTGTTTACATTAGACTTGAAGACGACCATGTTGTAGTCGGTTGAGAAGCAAGATCTTTCTTTTTTTTTTTTCTTTTAACAAACTTCACCCTAAACAAGGCAGGCTGCCACTGTAGACGTATGGGGCTACTGAAAAAAAAAGAAAAG
The DNA here is from genome assembly GCA_963556195.1 of Sepiola atlantica. Lineage (NCBI taxonomy): Eukaryota > Metazoa > Mollusca > Cephalopoda > Sepiida > Sepiolidae > Sepiola > Sepiola atlantica. The sequence goes on along the minus strand of OY744554.1, from coordinate 16,195,201 downwards.
GGAGAAGGTTTGGGGGGGAGGAGGATTCAACCTAAATTGAGATGTCTGTTTACATTAGTTTTAAATTTCTGCATGTCAGTACTGTCAGGGGAAACAGGGGGGGGGGAGGGAGTTCCAGGGGCCCGCAGCATGAGGAAAGAACCTATTTGAGTGGAAAGCTCTCCGGCATCTGGGGACCTCCACAGTGAATTGATGGGATTTAGTTGATTGAAAAGTTAGTCTAGTGAATTTACGCCAAGGGGGCACCAGAGTAGCCAATTCATCGGAGCATAATCCATTGAAGTATTTGTAAAACAAGCACAAGGATGCTACATTGCGTCGATGGGACAGGGACTGGAGCTTGGTTGACAGTGAGGGACCTATTAGTTTGGCGACTCTTTTTTGGACCTCGTGGTATTTTGTTCCACATATGGGGTGTTCATTGGAAATAAACTTTGTTCATGGAAGTTCTGTTTAGTTTTGGATACGGAGAGAGAGAAAAGAAAAGTGCATTTCTCTGCTTGTAGCTAGGTGAGTTATTGCTGTAAATGTTTTACAGAGGGACGGGGCTTGGAGCTCAGTCGAGCACCTACCATGAATATAACGATACAGTAGAGAGAGGCCAGCAACATCTTTTCTGTGTGAAAAAGGCTGTAGGGACGAGAAGAGATCATCCCCACTAGATTGGGGAGTCGGTTTTTGTACTTTGGTGTAAAAGCAACAGAGTGTGCCCCAAGTAGCACCCCCCCCCCCCCCCGTATATGCGAGAAGTACACTCCATCTAAGGATGTATCTGGCTCTCATGCAGGTAGAGGATTGCGCCAGGAGTGAGGTACTTTCTGGAGAGGTAGAATGATCCTACCAGTTTTTTCAGCGACCTTAGCAACGGATATAAGTCTTTTATTTCAGGTCTGGAGTGAAAGTCAAGTTTATCAAAAAAGAGGGCTTCCGGAAGGAGAGATCCATTTATTTTAACTTAAAATGAGGATCCGAGCGTTGGTTGTGAAAGGAGAAAACCTTGTTTTTAGAGATATTGTTAAAGGTAACTAGTGACTCCCCCCCCCACTGTACCATATGCTCCAAGCTAGAAGAGATTATATATATATATATATATATATATATATATATAGATAGAGAGAGAGAGAGAGAGAGAGAGAGAGAGAGAGAGAAGGAGAAAGAGAGAGAAAAAGAATGATCTTGCATGAAGTGTCATTATATATATATATATATATATATATATACTAGCTGACTTCGCCCACTAGCCCTCGCTTCACATTTATTATATATATATATATATATATATATATATATCAGTCAGGTTCATATTATATTCCAATAACCATGTTTTTATTTCATTATTTTTATTTTTATTTTTTCACATTTCCAAAAAACATAACACTTCTGTGAGATATATTTTTAACGGTCCGTTTCATTTGTCTTGTGCCAAACCACATTTTTATGTCAATATCGTCTCTGCAACATTACAGAATCATCAGAAAAATTCACAAGAGTAAAAAGTTCTTGGATTAAAGTGTCTTGAAAAAAACTACACTATACAGTCGTTCATTTTTCGGTGAAAACAAACAAAAAACAAAGAAAAGAGCGAACTCACACGTGGGGGGAACCCACTAATACGGCATTTTGAATTTTACGTTCAGAGCTAGTACATCCTTAAAGTTGTGTAGACATTTATAAATTTAAATTCAGTAATATTTCTTAAAATAGTTAAAAAGTTCTATAATTCATTCATAAAAATTCTAATTCACTTGAGGGTAATTTTTTTACACCAATTAGCCTTCAGATGTCTATTTAGGTCATTTGGATACGAAGCTAACTACGGGGCTGATCTATATATATATATATTATGTAAATCATCCTGATTTAATATGTATTAAATAAGGTATACATTTCATTGAAATTGGACCTATTTGAATTTTTGATGGACCTATGGTTTAAATTTCAGTGTGTGTGTGTGTGTGTGTGGAGGGGCTTGTACCACCGGAGACCCTCTTAATATTATCAAAATTTGCTGAAATCTCGGGAATAGACATCATTTTTGGTCATTTACCTATGGTTTAAATTTCATTTGAATCTAAGGGAAGCAGTTTTCAGTGGGGATGGGGTACCCCGGGGACCCCCAGCATTGAAATGATATATTTCTTATATAGCCTATGATCTTCCAGAGAGGTCAGTAGTCCACATGCCAATTTTCAAGCAATTCTGTCCAGCGGTTTGGGTGAATATAAGACACAAAGATCAGGCGGACACATACACACACAGAGAGTTGCTATAATATATATATATGACACACTTGTATCTATCTATATATTTATTTACAATACAAAGAATATCCTTTCCTGAGAAAATCAAATTACATGTTCTAAATACCGGCTCCAAAAAAAGAAAACAAAATGATACTTCTTTAAGAGGATATCTATTTGTCAGTGTGACTAGAGAAATTGCCCCCTGCTGAACCTTTTAAAAATATCAGAGGGAGGGTGGTAGGGTACAGCCTGGAAATAGGGCCCATTAAAGACACTAGTAGAAAAGCCTACCAGTCAAGTATTGATGTTTACCCCTCCCAAGTGGGGCTTTAGAAAAACTGACCCAACAAAGGCCAGTCCCCAAAAATAAAAAAATAAAAAAAAATCCAGGCGAAAGAGGGACTTAACTATACTAGTGATTATAAAACCCTTAACTCACAAAAATAGGGGTCAAGAGATACCAGAGAAGCCACAAAATATCAGTGGTCATTATTTTTATTTCAATCCTTTCTTCATCATAGGAGCTGACCTCCTAACATATACACCCCTCCCTAAAAAAAAAAAAAATCCCAAAGTCACCCTGGTTCTACTTTGCCCCCCCCCCCCCCCGCGTCTCCTCAACACAAAAATGTACACTATCATTATAAACGGCATCCCTAACTAGCAAAGAGAATCTCTCAATAATTATCACACACCCCTCTTTTACCCCAAAGTCAACCCCCTTTCCTGACCCCCAGGGGACCCTTTAAAACTCAGACAGACTACTTATCATCTTAGTAATTATAAGAGCTTCTCTCTGTTCTGTGGTCAGGGGTATATATATATATATATATATATATATATATATATATATATATATATATATGAGAGAGACAATTAGAGAGAGGGAGGGAGAGACAATGAGAGAGAGAAAGACAAAGAGAGACAGAGAGACAAATAGAGAGAGAGAGAGAGAGAAAGAGAGAGAAAGGGAGAGAGAGAGAAAGGGAGAGAGAGAGAAAGGGAGAGAGAGAGAAAGGGAGAGAGAGAAAGGGAGAGAGAGAGAAAGGGAGAGAGAGAGAAAGGGAGAGAGAGAAAGGGAAGAGAGAGAAAGGGAGAGAGAGAGAAAGGGAGAGAGAAAGGGAGAGAGAGAGAAAGGGAGAGAGAAAGGGAGAGAGAGAGAAAGGGAGAGAGAGAGAAAGGGAGAGAGAGAGAGAGAAAGGGAGAGACAAAGAGAGAGAGAGACAAAGAGAGAGACAAAGAGAGAGACAAAGAGAGAGAGAGACAAAGAGAGAGAGAGAGACAAAGAGAGAGAGAGAGAGAGACAAAGAGAGAGAGAGAAAGAAAGAGAAAGAGAGAGAGAGAGAGAGAAAGAGAGAGAGAGAGAGAAAGAGAGGGAGAGAAGAAAGAGAGAGGGAGAGAAGAAAGAGAGAGGGAAAGAAGAAAGAGAGAGGGAAAGAAGAAAGAGAGAGGGAAAGAGAGAAAGAGAGAGAGAAAGAGAGAGGGAGAGAAGAAAGAGAGAGAGAGAAGAGAGAGAGAGAAGAAAGAGAGAGGGAGAGAAGAAAGAGAGAGGGAGAGAAGAAAGAGAGAGGGAGAAAGAGGTAGAAAGAGAGAATAGAAAGATCACATGGACCAAAAGAGAATCTGGAAGGGTGAGATTCTGATTTTCCACTATCTCACAGATATCAGATTTTTTTTGGCACTGGCGGTGGGGGTCTGACCTCTAACCCTGGGGGAGCTCCAGCAGTAACTGAAATTCCAAATATTCCACTTTGGTTGGCTCTGTCCACCCCATTTTTTTATACTTCAGTTGGAAGAGAGAGAGAGAGAGTGAGAGAGAGAGAAAGAGAGAGAGAGGGGGTCTGGGGTGATAAACTCTGTATCTCCTTGCTGAGGGGAGAGGAAGGGAGGGAGAGATCTCAATCAGTATTTAGATTTTCCAGGAATCCAACTCATTCCCTTCCCCCTACATGCTCACTCAATTTTGGCCCAGTGAAGAAACCCCACTCCTCGGGTTTACCTGCTCCCAACTTTGGTCAAGAATGAGGTTTCATGAGACAGCACAAAACAAACTGAAAAGTTTGCTTTTTTTATTTTCACATGTTTCCCCCCCAACTATTTTGTAGTAAAAATATATATATTATACACAAAACTGGAAGCATAACCGTCTCGGGAGTGTGTGTGTGTGTGGGGGGGGGGGGGGGGGGGAGGTAAAATGATCCCCCCCCCCTGACGAAGATTAAAACTAAGATATAAAGATACTAACCTTTATGCCTATAATATTTATTCTAATTTTAATCAAAGTCCGTTAGATAAAATTGATTCTAGAAAATATCTAAAATTTAAAGCTTAAGCTTAAGGGGTCTTAAGAAGAAATTGAAATTAAGGGAATCTTGCTTAATTGGTGAATAATGACTGGCTAAAATTTAATGCAAATCTGAAATATCTAAATTTTCAAATGGAAGGTTTTCCCCATATTATGCCCCTAGAAACCCTTTAAATACCCCAAGGAAATTGCAATTAGGGAATATTTATGAATTGATGTCTGATTGTTAAAATTTCACAAAAATCAAAGGTATCTGAATTTTCCTTTGCATAAAACTAAATTAAACTAAATATACCTCACATTTGGACCCCTTATACCTAGCAGCTATGTTCCAACATTTATAATGATCGGTTAATTAGTTTAGGAGTGAATCCTGTACATACAAATATATAAAACCATAAACATACCTATCTTAATCTAGATAGAGATGGGGGTGAATCAACGTTTGTTTCTCTAAGGCTTTTTTCCGATATCCTTTAATAACACAAAATGCATGCTAAAGCGTAATTTAGTTCTGGGATTGAGTTATGTTTTAAAAGAAATCTGTTTTAATTGTTCTAATTAACCGTAATTTATAATTAACTGAACAAGTCACTCATCTCTCTCTCTCTCGTAGCTATCTATATATTTCTCTCACACCCTCTCACTCTATGTTGATTCAACCACTCTCTAATATTTCTTAATGTCTCGGTGAGCATTTAGAGAAAGAGTTACTCTTTGCTTCAGTGCTGACATCTAATTTACATACATGCCAGCTGGTCAAAACCTACTACTCTCCAAAAATTTCACACCTACCCACAATAAAATCTCCCCGCTCACCCATTTCACCCTTTCCACTACTTCTCTCACACTCTTACCCACCTACCCCTCCCACTTTCAAACACCTTCATTTTTTCAAATCTTTTCTAAAACCATGACATTACCCACACACCAAATTCACAGAGCCTTCCCCCTCCTCTTTCCCCACCCTTCCACTTCTTCACTAACATCCATTCACATCATTTCCGTTCACCCCCACCCCTCCACTTTTTCACTCAGAACCATCCTCGTTAATTTCATTCCATGCTACTGAGTTCACTAAGCCCGGACCTCGGGCCTGAGCACCCAGTAGTGGCTACTACTTTTTCTCATCAACCCATCATGTCAACCCAATATTTTCAAGTACTTGCATGACATTTTTCTTAAAATTAGCATCCTGAGGAAGTCTTACATATAAAAACGAAACGTTGATGAATATATTAAAAAAAAACATCCTTTTTGAGTTTTCCTTTTATCATTTCCCATACATGTGTCTGTACACACCAGAAACACGTATGTAAATTAGATGGCAAAATAATAAGCCGAGAAGGATGAATAATAATCAGATTGTGTCCTTTCCACCCTTCGTTTCCAATCCTCTCATAGTGTTGTTCATCATCCGATTGACAATCTCATTGACCCTTACCCTCGGTCCCTTTCATCTTTAATCGGTGAATTTCGGACTTTTCGGCTTTCGGTTCATTACTTTAGTCATTTTCATCCGACTAATTTGTAAAATATAAAAACTTAAAAATCGGCGTCGATGAATTCATTTTGATTCCATGAAACCAATTCATGCACGAATTCCACCAACAGCGTCACAACGGGTTCATCGTGAATTGACTCGACTTGGTTTCACGAGTGTCTCCCTATCGCCACTATTCAAGGAAATGTCTTGAGCCTGCTCTCAGCCTGCCAAGCCAGCGAGGGGGGGGGGGGTGGACAGTAATAACAAAGAAACTAATATGGTCTTTAATCTGTTTAAAATTCCGTGCAGATTTCCGGGTTCAACAAGACGCACCGGAGGTTACATCGGCTGAAACGTTGTGAGAATAACATACAAGATGAGAATGAACCAAATAATACAAACTGGTTAAAAAATTTTTTTTTTTTTTTTTTTCAATATAAGATTTCGTCAATATCTACCTGTTTATCGACGAACAATCCAACATGGCCGCCATCAGATGGGGTTCTATGACTTATAGTAAACAATGGAGAAATCAAAAATAAAATAAAAATACAACTAATAATTGTCACCAAACGCATTAAAATTAAATTTTCGACCGATCTATATATTTTTGATTTACTGAAACTGTTTTATAGTTTTTCTTCGTTTTTTTGAATTTTTTTATTTTTTTTAATGAAAATCGCTCCAGACAAGGCATGAAGCCACTTGATGTAAGGAGCTAAAAAAAAATTACTTCAAGGTCAAAAACTAGTCAATGATAAGTGTTATATGGACAGCAATTCTTTCCCCTTTGTCCGAAACATCGCTCATGGAATGTGAGGACTAAAGGACAAAATAAGAGAAGCGAGAGTTACGAGGCTGATGTAACTTCCTGACACTTGCGTATTGGTTTCGAAAAAGGGCATTTTTATTATTTCTTGTTACATTCCTCAAATGTAATTGACGTTGGAGAAAAATCCCTTTCATAAGAATTTGTTCATTTGTAAAATATTTCAATTTCTGTTTAATCTATATTCACATAAGTTTCATTCCACCAATTCTGTGTGCGATTAAGAGGAAGATGAAACCCTTAACCATTCTACAGTCACAGAACATTCTTTGAAGTTCTCAGACATTTTTGCTGCTGCTGTGCTATCAAGTTAGAAGATAGTCTCTTTAGAATGTCTTCATTTGACAGATTCCTGCCGTGAAAGACCGAGGGTTCAAGCCCCCTTTAAAGGGGCTCGATTAGTTCTCATCTCCTGCTGCTTGTTGTTAAGGAGTCTGTCAAAATCACGGGAGGGGTTAGGGTTAGGGTTATCAAAATCACGAGAGGGGTGGGTAAAAAGAAAAAATAATAAAATGGACAAAGTAAAAAATAGACTTCGAAATCTAGTGTGTGTGTGTGGAAGAAACTCTCTTGCCTACAACTTTTTTCACAGGAGAGACGTTACTAGTCTCTCTCTACTCCATCGTTATTTCCATAGAAGTTTGCTCGAAGGTGTTTGACTAAGCTCCAATCTCTGGTCCCTCCCTGTAAAACGTTCCCAGCAAGAACTAGTTTTCCTACCAGAACGACAAAAGACTTTCCTTTCTCCCTCCATGCGCCTGGCGTCAGCCGGAATTTCCATGAACAGACCTTCTTTGCAAGGGTTTCCAATCTGTGGAACACATTACCGCAGGACTGCTTCCCTACCAATTACAACTTGATCGTCCTCAAATCGAATGTCAACAAATTCTGTTCATTAGCCGCCTCATAAGTAATAATCAGTTCAAACTATTGATGAACGTTAGTACTCCCATAGTGTTCTTCATCTTTTGGCTGGCAATCATTTCCGTCTTATTAAACTTTATCCTCGAGTGGCTCTTGGCCTTGATAAGTGGTGACCGATTGGTAGCAAAAAGAAAAAGAAAATAATAAAACAAACCGTGCATGCGTGGTCCCCCTCTGTATGTGACTCGATGTGGCGAGTGTAAAATCCAATAAATTTAGGCAATTTGGGGCATTTTTGACTCCCCTTTGAACCCCTGGGGGCGAGAACCAGAATTTTTCTGAGGTCAAGGATGTTCATTTTATATCCAGAACAATTGCCTCTACATTTTGGCCAAGTTTCAGAAAAATTGAATGGATGGATCAAATGTTATGGGAGAAAAAGTTCCTTTTTTGCCATTTTATGGGGCTTTTGACCCCCTGGGGGCGCGAACCAGATTTTTTCCAAGGTCAGCGATAGTTATTTTCTATTAGGAACAACTGCCTCCACATTTTGGCCAAGTTTCAGAGAAATTGAATGGATGGATGAAAAGTTATGGGGCAAAAAATGTCATTTTTTGTCACTTTGGGGCCTTTTGACACCCTGGGGGGCTAACAAGATTTTTTTTTTTAAATCGGAGAATGTCACTTTCTAACCTGATCAAAGTTACAACTTCATGCAAAATTTCAGAGAAATTCAATGGATGATTGCGGAGAAAAATCTGGACGGACGGACATGCCTCAAAAAAGAATAATGTATAGCCTATATAGTCGACTTTGGGCTTGACATGACGGGTTCAATTTCTGTCACGGTTAATTGCATTAATTTTCACCCTTGTGAAAGGTATGAATGCATATATCCTCCGTCTAGCTATGGATTAAATAGTTGGGTAGACTAGACCGTCAAGCCGTGCTTGTGCAACTAGTTTAAAAGAAAGAAAACTAAAAAATAACACCAGTCTTTCTCTGCTCATCCCGGCATTGTTTACAGTCGTCTTGGACTTCTCCTTGCCACTGGGTACAAAAGTGTATTATTATTTAATAATGAGTCATTTCATATCAAGGTTAAAAGCCACTAGAGGATGTCTGTCAGGATTACTGCATCACTGTCACTTATACCATTGTGAAAAGTATGAATCCATATATATTCTCTTCAAATATAAATAAAATAGTAGAGTAGACTGGCCTCAAGCCTTGGATTGGTAATGGATACAAGCAACTTCTTTTATATAATTATTAATTAATGGATAATGACATATACGGGTCAAAATCTACTCGAGGATAATGGTCAATGAGATTAATAGATTGTCAATTGAATGATGAACAATATTATGAGAGGATTGAAAATAATAAATGGAATGGACAAAATTGTATTACTTATGAGGACGGTTTATGACAAGTATTTATTGAAATTGGATTTGAAGATGACCATATTGTAGCCCTGAGGGAAGTAATTTCCCCACTTTAACTAGAAAATTAAAGAAATTTGCAAATATTTTGTTGTTGTTTTTTTTTCTGATGAGTAATCATTTAGCAAGGGTTAACGAGATGGATAAATTGTCAGTTGAATGATTGTTGTGGCCTTAAAGAGCCGAAAAGAAATAAGACAACAAGGAGGTAGAGTTAACAAGAGTGTGTATTTACAGAAAGTACGGCGGTAATGGGTTGCAAGAGATTGCTTTTGGTTTGGTTATAGCGACTGTCTGTTACCACCATTATCACTATTCATACTGTCAGGAAGAGTCTATGTAGTGTAGTAGCCTGCAGGAGAGCAACACTGTGGTAATCTGTTCCACAACTGGAAAGTTCTTGGAAATTCCGTTGGATGTTACGTACACGGAAGAAAAAAGAAAAGGGTGGTAGGAAGATGAGTTGTTGCTGCGAATGTTTCGGAAGGACGAGCCAGAAATTAGAGCTCAGTCGATCATCTTCCATGAAAATAACGATAGAGTAGAGAAAGACTAGCAACGTCTCTTCTGTGATAAAGGGGCTGTAGAGAAGAGATCCTTCTCTCAGTGGATTGTGAAGTCGGTTCGTACTCCAACAAATAGTCCTCTGAGCGGCACCTCTCCAGATGTGGCAACAGTACTTAGGATGTATCTGACTTTGTTGGTTCATGACATGTGCAGGTTGGGATTGTGTAATCCTTGCTTCACTACAAACTTTCCATGCAGGGTATCCATGATTTTGTGAAACTGAAACGAAGCCTCTAATACACAATTCTATGAGTTCCAACTGTTTTTTTGGTTGATCTATATGAAAGATATTTGTTCATGTTACATTTAAATTTCTGACGTTGGTAAAGTCGGGGAAACAGGGAGAATGGAGAGAATTCCAAAAGAAAACGGTCCGAGGTAAGCTATTAGAGTAGAAAGTTTTCTAACATCTTGAGACCTCTACAGTTAAGGGGTGCGATTTTGCTGCTAATCGGGTTGATCGAGGGTGTTTACGTTGAAGGGGTACAAGTGCAGTACGTTCATCACAGCACATTCCATGGAAGTGCTAGTAAAACAAGCGCAGGGATGCCGCAGGGTCTGCAGCTAGATAGACAGTGTGGGATTAATTATGTTAGGGTTAGAGTCAGGGTTGGGGTTGGGGTTAGGGATAGGGATAGGGATAGGGATAGAGATAGGGTTACGGATAAGGTTAGGGTAAGGGATAAGGTGGGGGTTAGGTTAGGGTTAGAGTTAGAGTTAGGGTTAGGATTAGAGTCGGGGTTGGGGTTG
>OY744554.1:16142212-16179712 GCA_963556195.1 Sepiola atlantica | reverse complement strand
CCTCGAGGCATCACCTGGGCACAAAAAAAAAAAAATGGAACGTTTTGAGAAGAAAAAAAAAAGAAGGCGCATTCGCCTGAATTTTCTTTTCTTTCTTTCTTTTCTTTTTGCTCATCGCCCTTGTCTTGTACCCTCTTTTTTCTCTCATCTCCCGTTCTTCTCTTTTTCTTTTTTCTCCCTCACCCATTTTCCCCTCTTCCGCTTTTACTTATTTCTTTTTCCTCCCATTCCCTCCCACTTTTCTTCTCTTCCTCTCTCTACCCCCCCCCCCTCTTCAGACTTTCTTTTTCACCTCTTGCTCTTTTCCTACCTCTTTTTCTTCCCTTTTCATCTCCCTCACATCCTCCTCCTCTCTCCCCTCTCTCCCCTCCCATCCTTCCTTTACTTTTCTATTCCCTCCCATCCTTTCTTTCTCACTTTTCCTGTCCCCTTCCTTCTTTTTCTCTTCATGGAAACTGCTCGACTGAGCTCCAATCTCTGGTTCCTCCTTGTAAGACATTCACAGCAAGAACTCTTCGCATTACCACAACTGCAAATAACTTTCTTCTTCATTATAGCTTCCTTTCTCACAGAAGATACGTTGCTAGTCTCTCTCTGCTCTATCGTTATTTCCAGGGAAGGTGTTCGCCTGAGCTCCAATCTCTGGTTCCTCCTTGTGTGACATTCACAGCAAGAACTTGTCGTATTACCATAATTACAAAGACATTTACTTTCTTCCTCCACATGACTAACATCAAACGGAATTTTCTACAAATTTTTTTTATAGAATTTATTTCCAATAACTTCGCATTCGTAGAACACATTACCTCTGGACTGCTTTCCTACGGGCTACAGCATGGTCATTTTCAAATACAATGTCAACAACTACTGGTCATAAACCGTCCTCATCAGTAATCAAACTTTATTCATTCCATTCATTAGTTTCAATCCTCTCATAATATTCTTCATCATTAAACTGACAATTTATCCATCTAAGTAAATGTTATCCTCGAGTGGCTTTTGGCTTTGATAAGCTGTGACTCATTAGTAAAAACAGACAGTTCTTCATGAGAATCTATTTTCATTAGGGATAAAACCAAGAGTGCGGATACTTTATGCTACTTATATCGAACCTACTTAAAAAAGGGGGTGGGGCTGATAATTAAGTAACCTATCCCCCCCGCCCCTGCCCCCCGCCCTTCAAATCTAGAAGAACATCACACTAAGAACCCTATAAAGGGATTAAGCATCTAATTCCTCCTGGGTTTAGATTCCTGATCCAACCAAGCCTGTTGGGTAATTGTTTTGCCTCGACCAGATGATCTGGCCAGATATATTGGCGATGAAGCCCATTACGTACTCTCAAATAATTACAAATTCAAGTAGATACTTAAGAACGCTCAGCTAAGGCTTTCCAACACCATCATCACTAAAATCTAAATATCGAGGTTACAGAACACCGATTGACATGACTTAGACTTAGGAATTCCCACATCCTGAGACGCATGAGACAGTCGAAGTGTTCCATAATGTTTGGTCCACAGCGTCCCTTCAATTTCTGCCCGTTGCTTGCAAATTGCTCTCGATTTTTTGCTTCCAGTTCATTTTTGGTTCTTCCTCCTCTTTTTCCATCGGGGTTCCACTGAGGCACTTTGTTAGCAATTCTCTCTGGAGCCAATCTAAGAGATTGTCCGAACCAGCCTCAATGTCGTTTTCAGACTATTGTCGATACAAGCTGTTGGTTAGTGCGGTCTGACTTCCTGGTTGGTAATTCGATCGCTCCATTTGATCCCTAAAATCCTTTGAAGGCATTTGGAATAAAACGTATCTAACTTCGTCTCTTGGTTAATCTTGAAATGCCAGCTTTCATTTCCATCTCGCAGATTGACGTGACAAAAGGAAAAAGGCTAAAAATAACCATTCGTCGTATATCATCGGGTTTTCTCTGACTGAATGTTCCATAAAAGTTAGCACGTTGCTTGCTTCAAATGTTTTACAAGGAACAAGCAGGCATTAGACCTCAGTCGAGCACGTTTCATGGATTGGTTGGTTTTGAACCGCATATCGATCCTGTAAGGCAGGGGTAGACAACCTTTTCAGAGTGAGGGCCAGATGAGACTTTTGGAAGGAGATCGCGGGCCGGAGTTAAAAACGAAATCTCAGAATTACTATATTTTGTTTACATGAATAAATTGTACAAAAATTGCATTTAACAAGCAGGCAAGTCACTTTATACACACTCAAGCCCCCTCGTGTATGAGGTATCCATGCATGTTATTGAGTTGATACAGAGGGCAAGAAAGAGCACACTGAGTGGCACCTCCCCAGATGTGACAGCAGTACCTCCCCATCTTAGGACGTATCTGACTTCCGGTTCATGAGAGATGAAGTTGGTGATTGTGCAACTCTTGCTTCACTATAGACTCTCCATACCGGTTATCAATTGGTTCGAGACTGAAAGAAGGCCTCTCATATACATAATCACAATGTTATTAATTCTGTTGGTTAAGAGCAGAAAAAGACTAACAACGTCTCTTCTGTGAGAAAGGGGCTGTAAGGAAGAGACAAGCTCATCCCCTACCAGATTGCGAAGTTGATTTTTCACTGTCACGGCAAGAAAAAGAGATCTGAACGGCACCTCAAAGAGTACGTTTTTTTGGTATCTGTTGCGATTTGTCTGTCTTATAGCAGTTTGTGGATTATTTAAAGCCGAAATAACATATTTTACGGCATATCAACCCTTTTTGGTTTATTTAATAGTGATCCAACTGACATCTTACGAATCCAACTGACGTCTTACGAATCCAACTGACGTCTTACGAATCCAACTGACGTCTTACGAATCCAACTGACGTCTTACGAATCCAACTGACTCCTACCAAAACCTCTGACTCTGCAATCCTGTAATCAAGTCATTTTGAGGTTATTTACCGCTGAAACAATATCTAATACATATGATTCAGTGTATACAAATAATAAAACACAAGTTGCTTTTTTTTTACCCATAGCTGGAAAGTTAATTACAGGTGGATACTATGTCCAGCACGATTAGTATGTAGATGTAGAGAAGCCGTGGTCAGCTTGCAGATGTCCAAACACTCCAAGACGGCACTGGATGCATCTCACTTGAGCAACAGAGAATGCGAGGGGACCCGATTCTGGCGTACACCAATGGGAATTTAAATTAACCTTTCGATGAGTTTTTCATCCCAGCGTCAAGTCGCTGTCTCCATCGGACTCTGCAAAAGATGTAGCATCATTGCTTTCATGTTAATCGAAGAAAAACAGCATTCTTTGCACACGTTTCTTTCCCCCGTTGAAACAATCTACCAAAGGAGGTTGTAGCGATACCTACCATATCCATGTTTAAAGTCGTCTTGGACAAAAAATTCAGATTGTAGATGTACATAACTTCTGTGTTTATGCATGGCTTGTTGCACTTTGCTATTTATATTGACCAATAAATTTGACTTGATTTAAATGGGCATGATCAATCAGATAGCAGATTCCATAGCCTGTGACCGTATCCATTATAACCCACCCCCGGCTTGCGGCCACGGATCACTAAACTATGACAAAATGTTTCAAAATCATCATCCATCAAAAGACTATAGCATTGAACTCCGATCGCGAATAGTATCGAAGTGATTAAACTGTCGCTCTTTTTATTATGTCCGATTGGATATAAAACAGCTTTGGTGCCGATAAAATGGCAGACGGAAGCAGAAAAAAAAACAAAAAAAAAAACAGAACATAATGTAACGAAGAATCTTGGTTATTAAAACCTGAAGTCGATTTGAAGATCGCAATGCTGGGCAGAAAATATCGCAATCTAGTGGGGGGGGGGGAGATCTTTTCTATTCTTTATACCCTAAGACAGGGTCGGGTAACCTTTTCAGAGTGAGGGCCAGATGAGACTTTTGGAAGGAGATCGCGGGCCGGAGTGAAAAACGAAATCTCAGAATTACTATATTTTGTTTACATGAATAAATTGTACAAAAATTGCATTGAACACTCTACAAATCTGATTTTTTTTCTCAGGAGACTTCTGTATGTGATGTTATAAAAAGGCGCCGACGAAGAGCCATTTTGAAATTATAAAAAATAATGACGGGGGAAGTAGCAAGTTGATCCAGCATTCGTTTTGACACACCTCGCATAGGTTCTATGTTTCATGCCCTTTACTCGTTTCTCGTTTCCTCTCTCTTTCTCTTTTTCTATTTTTATTTCTTAATAGTTAAAGAAAAATGAAATATACATGCATCATCGCTCGCTGATATTCAGACATTTTTATCTCACTGTAAATCTTAATTGAAACCTACTTTTAGGTCTATGTCACAAAATGAGATGAGTTTTACTGGGAGGTCCGCCGGCCGGATTGCTATAATAAAGCATAGCAGGTTGGCGGGCCGGACGCTAAGCCTTCGCGGACCTAATGTGGCCCGCGGGCTGGAGGTTGCCCGCCCCTGCCCTAAAATGAATTAGTACCGCCACATCTGGGAAGGCGCCACTCAGGGCATTCTTTCTTGCCTTGACAGACTACAATATCGAAGGTTGATATGCCGTAAAATAAACCAATAAGTTAATAATTTACTACAAGCATTGTGTTTTACAGTTAAATAACCAAAAAAGGGTTGATATGCCATAAAAATAGGGGAATGATCTGGGGAGGTGCTGCTCAAATCTCTTTTTTGCTTTGAAAGAATACAAAATCGATTTCACAATCTAGTGGGAGATGATCTTATCTGTTCTCTACAGCCCCTTTTTTTACAGAAGAGAGGTTGCTAGTCTTTCTCTACTCGATCGTTATTTCCAAGAAAGATCCTCGACTGAGCTCCAATCACTAGTTCCTTCTTGTAAGACATTCACAGGAAGAGCTCATGACATTGACATAAAAAAAAAAGATAATGTCACTCATAATTAAAAGATATTTTTGATATATTTGACCTTATCGGCTTCTGAAATCATAACCTCTTCATAGATTAGCAAATACATTTAAAAAATTTTTTTTTTTTAACATAGTTCACCCCAGACAAGGCAGGCCGCCACTGTAGACGTAAGGGGCTACTGAGAAGAAAGAAAAGGGGGGAAGGTTGGGGGAGTCAACCTAAATTGGGATCTGCGCAGCGAGATGTCTGTTTACATTAGTTTTAAATTTCTGCATGTCAGTACTGTCGGGGAGGGAGGGAGTTCCAGAGGCCAGCAGCACGAGGAAAGACGCTATTTGAGTAGAAAGCTCTCCGGCATCTGGGGACCTCCACAGTGAATGGATGGGATTTAGTCGATTGTCGAGTTGGTCTAGTGAACTTACGTCGAGGGGACACCATTCATTTAAAACTATTCACAATGTTACCCTGTCGAAAGAGCATTCCCCAGAAAGTACTCGAACCCTGATGTAATACTTTATGTTTCCTTTTTTTCTACAAATAAGTCCTCGCTTATCAAGGCCCAAAGGCCACTCGAGGATAAAGGGTTAATAAGTTTGTCAGGTGGGCGGTACGACAACATCGTGAGGATTTCTAACGATGGTTGTAACTGGTCACAATTTAATTATTTAAAAGGACAACTTCACAAAAAATTTGTTTAGATTGGACTTGAAAACGACCATGTTGGGAAGCAGCCTCGTGGAATTGTGTTACACAGATGGAGAAAGGGAAATTATTGACAGTGGTTGTAGCTAGACGAGTTTTTGTTGTGATTGTTTTACACAGGGAGAGGGGGGGAACCATAGATTGGAGTTCAGTCGAGCACCTACCATGAAAATACCAATAGAGCAGAGAAGGACTAGCAACACCTCTTCTTGAGAAAGAGGCTGCAGGGAAGCGAAGAGGGCACCCCCAACTACATAGATAAGTATCTCACTGCTGACACAATCCTCTGCCTATATAAGAGTCAGGTACGTCCTAAGATGGAGTACTGCTGCCACATCTGGGGAGGTGCCGCACAGAGCACTCTTTGCTGCCACATCTGGGGAGGTGCCGCACAGACCACTCTTTGCTGCCACATCTGAGGAAGTGCCGCACAGTCGCTCTTTCCTGCCTTGACAGCATACAACATCGACTTTGCAATCTAGTGGGGGATGATCACTTCTGTTTGTTACAACCCTTTTTCTAACAGAAGAGACGTTGCTAGTCTTTCTCTACTCGATCGATATGTTCATGGAGGTGCTCAACTAAGCTCTAATCCCTGCTAGACAGGACCGGTGGGACAGTTATAAAAGTGGGGGGGGGGCTCTCCTAAAAAGTGGGGGGCCCGGTTAAACACATGCATATATAACTTCATTATTGATGACCGTGAAGTGGGGTAGGGCCAAATCAAAATGGGGGGGGGGGGCTCAAGCCCCCCCCCCTCCCCGGTGCCGCCGTCCATGCCTTTAGCAAGAGAAAGATCCCAAGTTATTTGCCTCCAGGAGGTTAAACACATGGGCAAAGTATTTTTATTTACCTCCTCTCCAGGAGGTTAGACACAAGGTCAGGTGTGGTTAGCCAGCCCACCAGGATTAGCACACTCTAGCCTACAAAAAAAAATCCTAGGCATCCCCGTCGGTATTCCCCGGTAGATGCGCCTCAGGCGATTAGCAATAAACTAATCTTTTCTCAAAGAGAAGGTAAAGCCTGGGAGGGGGGACCTCCTATAACTGCACAGCACAATATCTCATACCGGCGAAGTAAAGACCCGGAAACCAAGACAGTACCGGTCTGCCGAGTGTAGCATCCATCAGAACATATACTACACTCTGATCTTAGTCGAAAGGGCAAGAGAAAGACCCCAAGTCCGTACGTGGAGAAAGGAAACAAGAAGTTTTGATTAAACAAAATTCTTTTACGCATTGTTAATCGTTTGCTAGAGGCAAAGAGGGGAAGAGAAAGAAAAATAGGAAAGAGAGAGAAAGAGAGAGAGAAAGAGAGAGAGAAAGAGAGAGAGAACGAGAAAAATAGAAAGAAAAATAGGAAAGAGAGAGAAAGAGAGAGAGAAAGAGAGAGAGAACGAGAAAAATAGAAAGAAAAATAGGAAAGAGAGAGAAAGAGAGAGAGAAAGAGAGAGAGAACGAGAAAAATAGAAAGAAAAATAGGAAAGAGAGAGAAAGAGAGAGAGAAAGAGAGAGAGAAAGAGAGAGAGAACGAGAAAAATAGAAAGAAAAATAGGAAAGAGAGAGAAAGAGAGAGAGAAAGAGAGAGAGAACGAGAAAAATAGAAAGAAAAATAGGAAAGAGAGAGAAAGAGAGAGAGAAAGAGAGAGAGAAAGAGAGAGAGAACGAGAAAAATAGAAAGAAAAATAGAAAGAAAATCCAGCCAAATGACAAGGTCGTAAATCTCTAGCGATTCGGCAGAAATCAGTCTTTTAAACAAAAGCAGATCTAAGTGGAAAATGTTTTTTTTGTGAATTCAAAGACAAAAAAAATCGGAATTCCGCTTTTTCTGAATTACATAGAAGTGGACAACTCTCACACCTGAAAATATGCGTAAGATTTTGCATAATGTTATTTATAAGTCGGCGCTGATTTGTTTGTCCATTTGTACAGCTTGAAAGCGTGCTAATGCACTCTCGATCTCCGTCCGTTGGTCAGTATTTAAAAAGAATTGATAAAAGTGCTTCGATATCATGCCAACATCGTTGTATGCACTGGATGTCTTTGACTTCTGTGGATTTTTGTTTTGTTTTGTCTAATGCCGTTAATCGTATAATAGTCCGATTCGAATTTGATTGGTCCATTTCATCCCAGACCAGAAATGCTTTTATAGGTTTTGCGCAGAATCGAAGAATATTAAGAAATCGTAACAATAATGACAAAGTGTTTTTGGATTTCGAGAAAATAGTTATTGCTTGCATACACCCACACATCTCGCTTTTCCTGGCCTCTCTCTCTCTCTCCTAATATATATATATATATATATATATATATATATATATATATATATATTAATTGGTATAGGGAGGAGCCGGGGAGGTTCTGAAACAATTGTCGGATACTCAAACTGTTTATTTTAATATATATATATATATATATATATATATATATATATATATATATATATAAGTATACATTTTTATTTATACAAACATTATTGGTTACATATGTGCATACATGTTTCGGTTGCACTTTTCCAAGAAAGTCAACCTCATCAGACCAAGAATTTTTCAGGAATGGATGGATTTGAAGAATTTTCTTTCTTTTGGGATCTAGCATCTTCTATTTCTAGCATCTTCTATAGAAGATGCTAGATTCCAAAAAAAAGTTATTTAAGAAAGGAAATTCTTCAAATCCATCCATTCCAGAAAAATTCTTGGTCTGATGAGGTTGACTTTCTTGGAAAAGTGCAACCAAAACATGTATGCACATATGTAACCAATAATGTTTGTATAAATAAAAATTTATACTTATAAACAGCTCTACTTGGTATTGAGCACTTTTTATAAACACTTGAGTTTCTACGGATTTACATTTACAGAAACTATACAATACATGTACTATATATATATATATATATATATATATATATATATGAGTTAACCATTAGGAAAAAAAAGAAAAAAATTGTTGATGATGATGAGTACAGATTGTAATCCAGGCTTTGCATGCCTTGTTTTTCTTTATTTTAGATACGAGCACTGAAGATAGCCACACCAGGAAATAAATGCATAGGATATAGGAGTATTTTACAAATATCTTGGTGGTAAGCCGAAACAATTGTATGCTGGAAATAAAAGAAGTTTCTTTGTGAAATGATGTGAATCTGCCCCACCTAACATTTGGCATGGTTTAAATTAAGTAAAAATATTTCATATAGTTCTAACCTCACATAATTCCTTTATGCTATACAATTTATATTTTAAATAAAAAAACTTTAAATATAAATATATATACATACACACACACACATATATATATATATCTTCATGTATGGTTATTGGTTGCACACACGCACACGTCTATCTCGCTCCTTCCACTGTTTCTCTTTCGATGATTATAGTAAAGAATTATATATATATATATATATATATATATATATATATATATATATATATATATATGTTTTGAGGTACAAAATTTATAGATACATTTAAAAAGAATACGCGGAAATCTCTCTAAGGCCCTTTCGACTATCATCTCGTCAGGAGAAAATCGATAGTTTTAATTAATAATAACGTCGAAAGAAAGAGCAATATATATATATATATATATATATATATATATATATATAGATAGAGAGAGAGAGATGCTGAAGAAAATTATGTTTTTTTCCTCCCTTAAGTATAAAGCAATATTCTTCTGTAAAAGGAATTGAATCCTCTAGGTGATCAATATCGTAAAAAGGTAAACAAATGAATAGAAAATTCACATATTACCAGTGCTGGCTGGGTTGCCTGGATGAGAGAGTATGATGTTGGGAAATCGTAACCGCTCCTAGAACCTACACTGATAACATAAAAATATTTCATATAGCTCATAATTCCCTTATGCTATACAATTTATATTTTAAATATAAAAACTTTAAATATAAATATATATACATACATACACACACATATACATACATACCTACACTGATAACATAAGCAGAAGACTATTCTTGCAGTTTAGAAAACTATTTTTAAGACTATTGAACAATATTTATTATTATTATTATTATTATTATTATTATATAATTTACGATAGTTTATTTTTAGAAAATATTTTTTTTAAACTCATTTTCTTTTTTATACAAAACTTGTCGGCTGAATACTCATCGCACTATTAAAGGTTGACAAAAGGAAGAGAAAACTTTCTTCTTTTTTTTTGCGACTTCACGCAGTTTGAATTTATCGTAAAGGCGAATTAATTGACCTAAAAAAACAAAAAAAAACGATGATTTGAAAATAAATAAATGGGGAGAAAAAAAGAAAAGGAAAAAAAAAAAAAGAAAAAAGAAAAAAGATACAAAAAGAAAAAAAAAAAAAGAAAAACAGAAATAGAAAAATAAAGAAAAAGAAAATTAAATAAAGAAAAAAGAGAGAAAAAAGAAAGGGAGAAGTGAACAAAGAAGAGAGAGATATAAAAAGAAGAGAAAGGCAGAGCAGAGACGAAAGTGAGACGAAAGAATACACGCGAGCGCGCTAGTGGTGAGCCCTCGTTGTGTGTGGGGGGCGTGACGGGGCGGGGCAGGGCGTGAAGGGAGGGGGGATTTGAGAGCTAATGCAGCAACAACTCCTAATGCCCTTGTTTGTCCCACACTGCAGGAGCAAACGTGTTGGAGCGAGAGAAAAAGCGACACAAATTCTATCCCCAAACTCCCCAACCATTCCAGAAGAATACAGTACCCACCCTACACCACACTCGAACTAATCCACCCAACAACCATTGGGAATTGCCTTCAACTCTAATCATCATCAATAATTGATTTCATACTCCGCTATCTGGATGCTCCACCCCCACCCCCTGATCGAACGCCCGACCCCCAGCGACACCTCTTAATCTTCGCAGAGTATGTACACAAGTTGAGCAGCTTTTGGAGATCGAAAGAAAGCGCACAGAAATAACAGACAGGTGAAATTAAAATCAAAGAATTTTTTATTTATTTTAAATATTAAATATTACCATGGCCAAAGCCACTCGAGGATATAGTTTGGTACTTATCCAGATTAGAACCCAAGCTAATCCTAACGCTGACCCCAACAGACGGTAAGTCCATTTTAGCTTGGGTCCT
Organism: Sepiola atlantica; assembly: GCA_963556195.1. Lineage (NCBI taxonomy): Eukaryota > Metazoa > Mollusca > Cephalopoda > Sepiida > Sepiolidae > Sepiola > Sepiola atlantica. The sequence continues at coordinate 16,169,048 of OY744554.1, read as the reverse complement.
AATCTGGATAAGTACCTAATATATGATTAAGAAAACGGTTTGACAAGCATTTGTTGACATTGAACTTCTAGACGCCCATGTAGTCAGCAGGGAAGCAGTGCCATGGTAATGTGTTACACAGATGGGAAGTTTTGGGAAAGAAACTCTGTTCATGGAAGCACATTTAGGAAGAAAAAAGTTTTGTTTTTTTTTAAATCGTGGTAGGAAGAAAAGTTGTTGCTGTGAATATTTTACAAGTTGGAACCAGAGATTAGATCTCAGTCGATCACTTTCCACGGAAATAACGATAGAGTAGAGAAAGACTAGCAACGTCTATTCTGTGAGAAAACGGATGTAAGTAACAGAAGAGATCATCCCCCACTAGATTGCAAAGTCTATTTTGTACGCTGTCAAGGCACCTCCCCAGATGTGGAGGCAGTGCTCCATCTTGGGGCAGATCTGCCTCTTATACGGGTAGAGGATTGCATCAGGAGTCGGGTAATATAAATTTCTCAGGAAGATAATAGTTGGACCATCATTAAACTGAGACGACACACTCACGTATATATTTACATCTAATATATAAAGTAAAGTTAGTCTATTTATCATTTCTTTGCATCGTTTCTATCTACAAAATCAATATTTGATTCTGCTTCGCCAGTTTTCCTTGTGGATCGTTGCAGCATGTTATTAAGAAGAATAAAATGTAATTCAATATATAAAGTAAAGTTAGTCTATTTATCGTTTCTTTGCATCCTTTCTATCTACAAAATTAATATTTCCTTGTGGATTGTTACGGCATGTTATTAAGAAGAATAAAATGTAATTCAAGTTGATTCCTTCCAGAAAATACTTTATGCAAGTTGGAATTATTTTCAAACGACTGTCATCTTGAAAAAGAAAAAGGATATAACTCTGTATTCGTTAATACAGATTTACTTCCCTTTGGTTGGAACAAAAAAACAATATTTTGTAAAGAGGACATAGTTTAGAAAGAAGAAAAGCAAAAAAATAAGTTGAAGTATAGTAATGATCCTTCATCTGTTCGGTCCTAGGTCAGTCAAGAAGAGATCCTTCTAGACTGTGGTAATTTAATTTCTTTTGCCCCAATCTATAGTGCTTCTTTTGGAGGAGCTGGATTGTCTAACTGTGCCCTTATGGGGAGGCAAGTAAATAGGGACTCCACAATTTAGATTTTTTTAGCTCTTGGTAAAAATAATGTTGGGGGTCAAGAAAATCATTATCATTATCATATTCGTGTTAACGTCTGTTTTACATGCTGGCATGTGTTGGACGGCTTTAAGAAATTGACTTTCAAACTAATCTATTATGGGCATGTCTTTATATCTCTTTCTATCAATTTCATTTTTATACCTTATTCCTATGTTTTTTTTAGCTTTACCTTGTGAACTGAACCTGCTGCTTCAACTGTTCTACATCTACTAACCCAAGGACTCTCATCCATGCTTTCAATGTGGCCATACCATCGAAATCTCCTGTTAGATGCTAAAATGCTAGCAAATATTAATTGTAAGTTTTGAACTGCTATTACTTTTAAGGGCCTCAAATTTCATCTCGCCCAAGGCCTCAGTGGAGTAAAGCTCTTATATTTACGTTTTAAAAAAGAAGATCCCTCCCCCATCACCCTTTGATAGTTGTGCATCCACCTAAACGACACAGGGGAGAGGAGTGCAGAGGATGCGTGGCGAGGCAAAGTTTATACAAAGTGGCTTTTTATATAAATCTGACAAAACCTCAGGATTTAAATGCTTCCATCCCTAAAGCCGCGGATTATCCATTAAACAATAATCCCAGCCTTTTAACGGATTGAGAGAATTTATTAGACAATAAAGTTAATCATTTCTTTTTATGCTTCAAAACTTTGGAGATGCGGATTGATAATTTGTATTTTTTTGTGTGGAGGAGGGGGATTATTCAAACTATTATTATTATCTTGATTATTTTCACAGCGTTTCGGCCGATGTAACTTCGACCTTCTTCAGGAGGGGGATTATTCAAACTATTATTATTATTATCTTGGTTATTTTCACAACGTTTCGGCCGATGTAACTTCGACCTTCTTCAGGAGGGGGATTATTCAACCTATTATTATTATCTTGGTTATTTTCACAACGTTTCGGCCGATGTAACTTCGACCTTCTTCAGGAGGGGGATTATTCAAACTATTATTATCATCTTGGTTATTTTCACAACGTTTCGGCCGAAGTAACTTCGACCTTCTTCAGGTGCGCAATGTGATTATGTATGGAAATGAAACGTAGCCAGTAAGGATTGAGGACATGCGTTGCATGGAGAGAAATGATATGATAGATGTGTAATTTGAGTCTCAAAGACAGACTTAGTTCTGATAACCTTAGAGGAAGAATAAATTAAAAAGGATTATGAATTTTATTAACGATTCCACGGGTGGCATTTTGGGAGGGGATCACCTTGCAATAAGAAAATCGAGTTTCTTAACTCGATTCAAGCTCTGGATCATCGGCCTAAATATATATTAGACATATGTATGGAGAGAAATGATATTAGAATGATACGATGAGTGTGTAATGTGAGTCTTAAAGACAGGCTTAGATCGGATGACCTCAGAGGAAGATTAAACTTTGAAAGTATAGAGAGATGTGCACAGAAGAGGAGACTTCGATGCTTTGGTCACAAAGAAAAAGCGATTCTCTTTTTGCAGTGTGGTCATCTAGGTTACATATGTGTGTCCGTACACACGAAACATGTATGTAAATTGATGGTAAAATAATTCTCTACTTTTATATAATAATAATATAAATAATAATAATAATAAATCCCCCCCTTCTCTCCCTACCCCACTCAAAAAATTAAAAATTTTAAAAAATAAAAATAATTTTTTTTTTTTTTTTTTAAATGGTGCCGGCCTATGCTGACACCAGACAACATATTTGTAAAGGGTCGAGGAGGATAAGAAGACCGAGGAGGGACAGCACAAACCAGACCTCCACTGGAAAAGTGCAAAGAATGCTGGGACCTTGGGGAGGCTTATTGCCACCCAAATCCCAGAGAAGACCAATGGTCCTTACTAGCGATAAATCAATGGTAAGAAGCTGTTGCGATACCACACCATTACCGAAAAGAGGTGAAGAATACTGGAAATCTGGGGAGGCTTGTTGTCACTCAGACTCCAGGAAATATCACTAGTTGTAGATCATAACTCTCAGCTACCCCCCCCCCCTCAAAATGAAATTCTACTTTTTCAGGCGATTTTAGAATCAGAATTGGTAATTGTATCAAAATCGGGATGTGTATCGGATTTAAGAAAAAGTCGTCCCGTCACTATATATGTATGTATATATATATATATATATGTATGTATATATATATATATATATATATATATATATATATATATATATTGAATAATATGGGGAAAACTTTATATAAGATGAAATAGAAAAAGAAAAAAAGAGAAAATAATTTTATATAAAACAAATTTAAAAAAACAAAAAAACCGTTTTGTATGGTTTCGGAATTTACGAATAAAAAATTCACGAATAAAAACAAAGTTCTCACATTAGCATAAAAAAAATTTATATAAAATTATTTTCTCTTTTTTTCTTTTTCTATTTCATCTTATATAAAGTTTTCCCCATATTATTCATTATTCATTTTGTAGTGTGGCACCATTTTGTCTCTTCATATATATATATATATATATATATATATATATATATATATATATATATATATATATAATAAAATAAAATATGAAACTAAAAGTAAACTTTTAGTAGATAGAACCTATAGTGAAATGGTTAAAGCTCAATATACGAGATAGAACAATTATAAAACTGGACAGACCCCTATCTTTTTTACACAAACTTTTTCACTCTCCATTACTTAATATTTTTTCAAAGTTTGAATTTTGGCTCTTCCACTGCCAACTTATCTACCTATGTAATTCCTCTGATGATAAGATTTTAATCTTTGAAAAGTCTTGGCTTAAGGAAAGAATAATAAACAATTTTATTACCGAAATTACCTTGCACTGAACAATCGAAGTTGAAATAAATTTGTCATTTGTACATGTTTATTCATCTTCTTTCATCTATCTTATATATATATATATATATAATTCCGTTCTGTCATGTCAAAGTTAGTGAGTAAAAATGTGACTTTTTCTAAATCTTGACGAAACAATTTAAAGTGGTAAGATGGATCGAAAAAGTAAATAGCAAGTCAGACAACCATCTCACGCTTACCTCACCACCTAAAATGAATTTAGAAAGAAATCCGAAACTCTATAATAAAAAGTCAACGGTAGGCGGTTTTTTTCTTTAGGCCATCAGAAATGATCATTTATATATTAAAATGTAAATTACGGAAGTAATTCTATGATTTTTATGTGAATATTTTAGTAATATATGTAGATAAATTACGTTTGCAAACATTGGCGAAGCATAATTTTATTTTTCGCCATTATTTACAAAGAGGTGTACACTATATATATATATATATATCAAATATGAAACTAAAAGTATACTTTTAGTAAATCGAACCTATAGTGAAATGGTTTAAGCTCAATATACGAGATAGAGCAATTATAAAGATAGATGAAAGAAGAGTGATAAACATGTACGAATGACAAATTTATTTCAACTTCGATTGTTCAATGCAAAGTTTACTCGGTAAAACATGTTTATTATTCTTTCCTTAAGCCAATGCTTTTCAAAGATTAAAATCTTATTATCAGAGGAATTACATAGATAGATAAGTTGGCAGTGGATTTTCACTGGACACCTTATCAACGGACATTTACCAACTGGACAGACCCCCTATATCTTTTTACATGCACATTCTCATTCTCCATTACTTAATATTTTTTCAAATTTTGAATTTTGGCCTTTCCACTACCAACTTATCTGTCTATGTAATTCCTCTGATGATAATATTTTAATCTTTGAAAAGCCTTGGCTTAAGGAGAGAAAAATAAACATGTTTTTATCGAGTATACCTTGCATTGAACAATCGAAATTGAAATAAATTTGTCATTCGTACATGTTTATCCCTCTTATTTCATCTATCTTATATATATATATATATATATATATATATTAACCTTCTATAATCGATATGCACGTACACACACACATTTATAAAAGTATAGTTAAGTAACAAACCTTCTGTTAGACAGGTTTTATTGTATAAGATCAAGATGAAACTGTTTAGATATTATTTTCATTATTATATATGTGTATGTATATGAAACTTTTCACATGCGCGACACACAGGAAGTGAACCATAGTTAAAAAACATAAGCGAAGTACTCTCCATGGATAATGTCCCTATTTACTTGCCTCTCATGAAGGCAAAATTAAATACAAGGTCTGTTTTTGATGGGGGGAGATATCCAGCTCTCCCTAAAATGGCACTCTAGATCAAAAAAATGAAAGTTGTCCCAGTCAAGATCGATTTCTCCTCCTCTGAGGATGGAACATTTACTCCACTTTGATCCTAGCCGAAATGCTCTCCACGGATATTGTCTCTTGTGTCAGTGCCATTCTCTCCATCCTCCTGGCGGCCAATACTTCAACAATCACATAGAACTAGATAAAGCGAGAGAACCTTGTGTTTTTAGCCGTGGCTCTGTGCGCGCACCCTGGCAATATGATGCTTGCGCTTCAAAAGGCGCAGTGCCAATTTATTGATCTTACCCCTCATCAGATGCGTGTTTACCATTTTTCGCTTCCACAGGAAAAGCACTTGCCGCCGACTGTCAGTTTGCGTTGCTTCAGAGCCGCAGAGCCGAAGAGTGCACTGAAGGGTGCTGCATTTTAAAATTAGGCTAGATATGGTTTTACTCATTCTTCACGTATGCGCGCTTCGGAACACGTATATGCACTTAGCAGCTGCGAACAAATTTAAAAACTAGAGATGTGCACACCTAGTAAAAAAACAAAAAAAAACATTGTGCATATCTTTAGCCACACACATTTTGAAACACATGCACCTAGAGATATGCACACCTAATAAAAAAAGACCTGCACACATCATAAACATGGTTACACATTTATAACTCAGTGCCATTTGAAACCGCGTTTCGTAAGCTTGCATAACTCCGAAAGCCTCACCGGCTCGGGGGGCGCGTTCCGAAAGCCTCACCGGCTCGGGGGGCGCGTTCCGAAAGCCTCACCGGCTCGGGGGGCGCGTTCCGAAAGCCTCACCGGCTCGGGGGGCGCGTTCCGAAAGCCTCACCGGCTCGGGGGGCGCGTTCCGAAAGCCTCACCGGCTCGGGGGGCGCGTTCCGAAAGCCTCACCGGCTCGGGGGGCGCGTTCCGAAAGCCTCACCGGCTCGGGGGGCGCGTTCCGAAAGCCTCACCGGCTCGGGGGGCGCGTTCCGAAAGCCTCACCGGCTCGGGGGGCGCGTTCCGAAAGCCTCACCGGCTCGGGGGGCGCGTTCCGAAAGCCTCACCGGCTCGGGGGGCGCGTTCCGAAAGCCTCACCGGCTCGGGGGGCGCGTTCCGAAAGCCTCACCGGCTCGGGGGGCGCGTTCCGAAAGCCTCACCGGCTCGGGGGCGCGTTCCGAAAGCCTCACCGGCTCGGGGGGCGCGTTCCGAAAGCCTCACCGGCTCGGGGGGCGCTCCGAAAGCCCTACCGGCTCGGGGACGCGTTCCGAATGCCCAACCGGCTCGGGGACGCGTTCCGAATGCCCAACCGGCTCGGGGACGCATTCTGAAAGCCAAAGCGACTTAGAAAATTTACGCAACTTTGAAAGATATCCATGGAAACATTTACAAAAATGACTGGATTTGGTTTTAAATAACCCAAAAAAGGGTTGATATACCGTAAAAGTAAACAACCAACCAATCATTCTTTTGAAATTGATTAAAACCCAAAGCGTTGGTCCATGATTGGAAGCTTTATCTCGTTTTCGGATTATTCACTCCATTCGGCACAATCCCACCACCCTTTTGTAGCTCTCTAAAAACGGAGATAAATAAATGAAAGGTGGAAAGAAAACGAAATTGTTAAATTAAAAAATAAAAAAATAGATAGCAGATATAACCAGTGGTGCCGGGAGTGTTGGGAGGATCCGGAAGTAGGTTACCAGATGAAGAGCGGATTTCAGCAGAGGCAAAAAAAAAAGATGCACGAATCTGTCTGCTAAATCTTTTAATCCGTTCGAATTAAAAACCAATTCAACAATCGGATTTGTCTCAGTAGACTTCGATCTATCCGCAGATCTCCGCCTCCTTTTTCCGATTGCAGCGTCTTGTTTCTCAATTTTCTTCTTTTTTTTTTGCATAAAGAAACAAAAAGGAAATGATAAAAAATACACACAAAAAAAATCTTTCATAAGTTTTTTTTTGTAACGGTCATTTTAATAACTATACTAGTAGAACTACACATTGTCAGGTTGGGACATTTATAGAATTGAATATTACTAGCGATGATAATAATAATAATACTAGTAGTAGTAGTAATAATAATAATACTATTAGTAGTAGTAATAATAATAATACTAGTAGTAGTAATAATACTAGTAGTAGTAGTAATAATAATAATAATGCTAGTAGTAGTAATAATAATAATACTACTACTAGTAGTAGTAATAATAATAATAATAAAAATACTAGTAGTAGTAATAATAATAATAATAATACTAGTAGTAATAATAATAATACTATTAGTAGTAGTAGTAGTAATAATAATAGTAGTAGTAATAATAATAATACTAGTAATAGTAGTAATAATACTATTAGTAGTAGTAGTAGTAATAATAATAATAATGCTAGTAGTAGTAATAATAATAATACTATTAGTAGTAGTAGTAATAATAATAATGCTAGTAGTAGTAATAATAATAATATTAGTAGTAGTAGTAATAATAATGCTAGTAGTAATAATAATACTATTAGTAGTAGTAGTAGTAGTAATAATAATAATAATAATAATGCTAGTAGTAGTAGTAATAATAATACTAGTAGTAATAATAATAATAATAATACTAGTAGTAGTAATAATAATACTACTACTACTAGTAGTAGTAATAATAATAATACTAGTAGTAGTAATAATAATAATACTAGTAGTAGTAATAATAATACTACTACTAGTAGTAGTAGTAATAATAATAATACTAGTAGTAGTAATAATAATACTACTACTAGTAGTAATAATAATACTACTACTAGTAGTAGTAGTAATAATAATAATACTAGTAGTAGTAATAATAATAATACTAATAATACTAGTAGTAATAATACTAATAATACTAGTAGTGGTAGTAGTAATAATAATACTAGTAGTAGTAGTAGTAATAATAAAATAATAATAATAATAAAATAATAATAAAATAGTAATAATAATAATAATAATAATTACTAGCGAGAACCGTGGAAATTCCATGGTGCTTCCTACGCCAATCTGTATAATTGACTGTTCATCATAATAATAATCCTTTTGAAATAATAAATGTTTGTCGGAGTTAAAGCTATTCAGAAACAAATGATTCTTTCTTTTTTTCTTTCTTTCTTTCTTTTTTTCTTCCGTAAAAATAATTGTCATTGTCAGCTAAATATTCTTTAAGTAAATAAAAACAATATTTTTCTTCTTTATTTATTTAAAATTGAAGCAATTTTCATTCTTTTTTAAAACAATAAATATTTCGTCTTCTTTCCGTAAAAATAATTGTCAGTTAAATTTTCTTCAAAATCAATAAAACGAATATTACTATTTGAAATGAATTTATTTCAAATTGTACTGTTTTAGTGGATGAGACGACAAAATTCGATTTTGAAACAATTCATTTTTAAAATGAGTAAAGTCGGTAATTTTTACCTTAGCGACATAAGATTAAATCGCCATCATTGCTAATCGGACAATCTGATTTTTTTTAAAAATGTGTGAAAGGCGATAACGTACGTACGATCATGAAATGTATTACTATATAGATAGGGTGAAAACTCCAAAAATACTATCCATCGAATCGTTAATAAAATTCACAATCCTTCTTGCAAACCAACCATATTTGGTAGAAATAAACTTTCGTCTATGCCTGACTTGTCCACCAAGTCACAGTTATAAATTTCCAACAGTCTTTTTTATCAGCGTTAAATCAAAAGCAGATCTGGATAGGATGCTCTGGTGCCCACTCGATGTAAATACACCTGGACAAGCTCACAATCAGCTAAATCCCATCCATTCACTGTGGAGGTCCCCAGATGCCAGAGAGCTTTCTACTCTAATAGCTTATTTCCTCAAACTGCTAACCTTTGGAATTCCCTCCCTGCTCCCTGCCTGTACCAACATGCAGAAATTTAAATGTAATGTGAACAAACATCTTGCTGCACAACTCCTCCCTTAGGAGGCCCCCATGAATTTGGCCCTTAATTCACCGAATCCCTTACGCCTCAGTGTTAATGTGCCATGTTTGGGGTGAATTAAAGTAAAAAGGGAGGAGGATACTCTACACAACCAGTCCTCCCAGGCTTCGCCTCCCTTCTTTGGGGAGGAGTAAGTTTATTGCTTACTGCCTGAGGCGCCCCTACCGGGGAATGCCCAGGCAATTTTTGATGGTCAGAGTGCTCACCTCTCGGGCGCTGGCTTTTCAACCCCCACTTTCCGACCCGACCTTGGGTCACATCTTACTTGTGGGAGTAGGATAAAACTGGCCTTGTGCCTAACTCCTGGAGAGGAGTAAATAATACTCTACACAACAACTGGCCTTGTGCCTAACTCCTGGAGAGGAGTAAATAATACTCTACACAACCAGTCCATATGTGCGGGAAGGAGTTATGAAATCGATCGCGTGCAACAGTACTGCAATGGGGAAGGTGCACTGTCTTGGTGAAACCAAATCTTGCAAATATGTAGCCAATTTGCTAATCTTGGCAGACTGTCCGGTTACTTGTGCTACACACTGTATATTGGCCTTTTGACTAGGATGAAAGTGTAGTATCTGTTCCAATGGATGCTACACCCTATAGACCGGTGTCGTCTTGTCCTTTGGGGCTTGATTCCGCCTGTCTGTGGGTTTGTCCTGTGCAGTTCTAGGAGGTCCTCCCTCCTAGGCTTTGCCTCCCCTCTTTGGGGAGGAGTAAGTTTATTGCTTACTGCCTGAGGCGCCTCTACTGGGGAATGCCGACGGGGCTGCACAAGCAATTTTTAATGGCCAGAGTGTTCACCTTCTCGGGCGCTGGCTTTTCAAGTCCCACTTTCCCGACCCGACCGTGGGTCACATCTTACCTTGTGGGAGTAAGATAAAACTGGCCTTGTGCCTAACCTCCTGGTGAGAGGTAAATAAATACACATTGTCAATAACTCTTCTTTTGATGATGCCTTGGCCATCTTCAATTCAGATATCGTCTAAGGATTGTCGTTTTGATAGATTATATTTAAGATAACTCCACAGGGGTTAAAGTTCAGGATAACACTTACTGACGAGACGAACAGTTGGACCTTCAGGACAAAACTTTGGTGGGCAAGTCAGGCACAGGCTGAAGTTGATTTGTACCACATAGGGTTGGATTGCAGAAAGGATTGTGAATTTTATTAAAACATATACAGAAAAAGAAATGAAATTTTAGTTGCAAAAAGAGACAACTCTTTATATATTATCAAATTAAAAATTGGAGCTAATTCCTTTGGTGATTTTAATTCTTTCAGTCATAACTAGTAAACATTTAGATATTATGAGATGTACAGGTGGAACGAAATATTTTTATAAAATAAATTGTAGCAAAGTATATTGCCAATAACATTGTACAACAATAACAAATGAAAATTGGCTCGTCAGAATCCAAATTTGATATGTCAGTTTAAATGCTATTTAGGTCTGACTTATAAAATCTAACGAGATAATTTTATATGCTAGGTGTGTGTGTGTGTAGACAGTCATGCTTGCGCACATGGGGTAGAGCGTCAGCTTTTCGTGGGTCACACAAGTGCCTGCATTTTTGCCATTTTGCGATTGGGGGGGGGGGGTATACAAATAAACAAACCTTAATAGCAGGAAAGAGAACTCTCACACGGTGGGCATCCCCCCCCCCACCCTGCCCGATTTGCGGAACGTCAATGGTTGCAAAAACTTTAAGTGTATAGCGGCAACTATGAAAAGAATTTGTGTGCAGATCTGTTTTAAAAGGATTACAAAGATATTAAAAAGCGGCACCTTCGTATTGCAAGAGGAATTCCCAAGATGGTTTAAGCTGTACTCAGAGACTTTGGCAGGAATTGTTATCTTGTGTGCGGGTTTGTTTTTTGTTTGGTTGAAGTAAATGATGCCATGATGAAAGAGTAATAAAGTGCGTGGGCGGAGGGGGGGGGTGTTTCCCTATACGTATTAAGAGGAGAAAGATGAAGTAAGAAAAAGGAGGAAAGAAAGTGGGGGGGGGGGGAGAGAAAGATGGGTGAAAGGAAGAGAAAGGGTGAAAGGAAGAGAAAGGTAGAAAAGTATAGAGGGGGAAGAGAGAGGGTCGAAAAGAGAGAGAACAGTGGAAAGAGAGATAAGGGTGAGGAGAGAAAGGAATATATATATATATATATATATATATATATATATATATATATATATATATATATATATATATAGAGAGAGAGAGAGAGAGAGAGAGAGAGAGAGAAATTGAAGGAGAGAGAGAAAGGAATTGAAGGAGAGAGAGAAAGGGATTGAAGGAGAGAGAGAAAGAAATTGAAGGAGAGAGATAGAGAAAGGAACAGGGGGGGGGAGAGAGAAAGGAATTGAAAGAGAGAGATAGAGAAAGGAACAGGGGGGAGAGAGAGAGAAAGGAACAGGGGGGAGGGAGAGAGAAAAGAAACAGGGGGGGGGAGGGAGAGAGAAAGGAACAGGGGGGAGAGAGAGAGAAAGGAACAGGGGGGAGAGAGAGAGAAAGGAACAGGGGGGAGAGAGAGAGAAAGGAACAGGGGGGGGAGAGAGAGAAAGGAACAGGGGGGAGAGAGAGAGAAAGGAACAGGGGGGAGAGAGAGAGAAAGGAACAGGGGGGAGAGAGAGAGAAAGGAACAGGGGGGAGAGAGAGAGAAAGGAACAGGGGAGAGAGAGAGAGAAAGGAACAGGGGGGAGAGAGAGAGAAAGGAACAGGGGGGGAGAGAGAAAGGAACAGGGGGGAGAGAGAGAAAGGAACAGGGGGGAGAGAGAGAGAAAGGAACAGGGGGGAGAGAGAGAGAGAAAGGAACAGGGGGGAGAGAGAGAGAGAAAGGAACAGGGGGGGAGAGAGAGAGAGAAAGGAACAGGGGGAGAGAGAGAGAAAGGAACAGGGGGAGAGAGAGAGAGAAAGGAACAGGGGGAGAGAGAGAGAAAGGAATAGGGGGGAGAGAAAGGAACAGGGTGGGGAGAGAGAAAGGAACAGGGGGGGGGGAGAGAAAGGAATGTAGAGAGAGAGAGAGAGGGAAAAGAATGGGTGGAGTAAAAGAAAGGAGTGGAGATAGATATGGAAAAAGAGATGGAGAGGGAGAAAAAGAGAGAGGGATGGAAATAGAGAGAGGGGATAGAAAGAGAGAGAGGGAGGGATAGCGATATAGAGAGAGGGGGGTGGCGATAGAGAGAGAGAGAAAACATGTAAGATCTTACACCTCCCATTACAGACTTTTCTGCTCCGCTTCGTTTTTACAATTTCTCAATGGCTATTTTGCAGGAAACGATTCGTGCCAAGATTTAGGACTTCATAAAAAGCACAGATGGGTAAAATGGCGACACAATTAGCATTTGAAACTCTTTGACAATCATCCCAGCCCCCTCTCCCACTTAATGCTACAAGAAAGCAATGCATTTTGGGTGCGCAAGTTGCGTTTGGGATTTTTGTTTTTAAGAGCAGACCAAGAAATATACAGGCGCCGAAGACTAAATAAAACCACCTTACGCTAAATCCCCGACGTTTCCGGGGTTTATTTAATATTAATGCTAAATTTGGGCGAAAAAGAAATCGCCTCGCTTGGATGCTTGAAAAAGGTCGGAGGGTCGAAATAAATTATTGAACCGGTGATTATGTGAGTCCGTGTTACTTTACTTTATTTTTGCTCTATTTATTACATTGAGCTCTCATACTCGGATTTCCTTCTAGAATTTATTTCACTCTAACACACACGCACACATATATATATATATATATATATATATATATATATATAGTAAGTTTTTGAAAGGCTGCGGGCAATGCAATTCCGGGTAAGATGCAAGTTGAAAGGAAAGGAACAAAAACAATAACAATAAATCGAATACGATATAAGACTTACTATTTATTTTTCCTTTTTTTTTTTTCCTTTTTTTTTTTTTTTTCTTACATAACAGCAAGAGTGTTTTAGCTGTTCGTGTGATGTCCGGGTGATTAAAAATCACTATTTGATATTTCGGGAAAAGACATCCCTTTTTCAAAAATAATTAGACCAGAAGAAGAATAATATTTTATTCTTCTCCGACTGTGTAGAGAATAAGTCGGAGAAGAATAAAATATTATTCTTCTTCTGGTCTAATTATTTTTGAAAAAGGGATGTCTTTTCCCGAAATATCAAATAGTGATTTTTAATCACCCGGACATCACACGAACAGCTAAAACACTCTTGCTGTTATGTAAGAAAAAAAAAAAAAAAAAGGAAAAAAAAAAAAGGAAAAATAAATAGTAAGTCTTATATCGTATTCGATTTATTGTTATTGTTTTTGTTCCTTTCCTTTCAACTTGCATCTTACCCGGAATTGCATTGCCCACAGCCTTTCAAAAACTTACTACTACTATACCCAGCAATGCTTCAAGCAAACTACCATTCTCTACTATATATATATATACGCATGTATATTGCTATATATATTAGAAGCTGTACCTATCCGGCGTTGCCCACAATTTAGCGGAACCATTTTAGTACTTATGTTTTCACAGTTTAACATTTAAAATCCCCGACTTTTTAGAGTTTATTTATTATCAACGGTTTAATTTTTTTATATAAATTATATATGAGGTAAGGTGCACGATAAGTCATGAAAATGAAATGCCGTGGTAGACAAAATGTGTGAAAAAAGACAAACGGTTAAAATGCAGGAGAAAAACAAAAACAAGAGATTTGACCGGTTTCGTTCGTATTAACGAAAGTCTTCAAAAAAAGTGAAGATTTCCTTCTCCCATGTGTGTGCCTTCAAAATAAAATTGTTTCCAAATCTTCACTTTTTCTGAAGACGTTCGATAATACGAACGAAACCGGTCAAATCTCTTGTTTTTGTTTTTCTCCTGCATTTTAACCTGTTTCCTGTTTGTCCCTTTTCACACATATTATATATATTAAGACGAGCGTAAATTCTTGGAAATAAGCTAATGTAGCGATTGCCAGAGATTAATTGAGTTACAGGCAAAGTATTTTTTTGAACTAAGAACTTGGGAGTAAAAGTGTTGTTTCTTTTTCATATAGTTTTCATGGTTGAAAAACTTCCAAGATATATATATATATATATATATATATATATATATATATATATATATATATATATAATGAACAAAGGAAAACCAAAAAAATATCTGATTTATGTATTCATCAACGTTTCGTCTTTATTGAAAGACTTCCTCAGGATAAAAAAAACAATGTAGAAAAATCATACAGAATATTAATTTTGATGTCAGAAAGTGTCCAGACTTGGGCATGGTTGTTGACCTGAACAAGCAGAGAATGAAAATCATGATTTTGGTTATAGCGTTATCAGCAGTGGTCTGTCTCCTTCAAAGGACGCGAAATGCATGGGATATATGAAATGAATATATATTTATGTAACAAAAAACAATCAAATAAACAGAACCGGTTTATCGGTGAAGGTATTTTCCTTTGCAGTGACATTGTTTTTATTCATGAAGGCACATCCGTCCCCCGACGTTGAGAGATAACAAAGGCGATGAAAGGTGGACGTTGTCAGGTACCCGGGCTAATGACACTTAAGAGTTTTGACTATCTTACGCCAGGGATGCTTGAAAGATATCCTGGCGACGGTCGTGGGGGCAGGGGATACTTGCTATCGCGAAAACGTTAGCTGAGTGGGATGTTACTATGTGTCAGGGATCATATATATATATATATATATATATATATATATATATATATATATATCTATATATATACACAAGTTACTTAAATATTGGATTATGTCATACCATAGTAGATTTGTCACTATCTGCACACACGCACACACACACATATATAAAGTATCTGGAAAGTATTCCCGGAAAACCAAGTGCAAAAGAAATCCAAATAATTGCACTTAAGGGAACGGCCAAAATCCTTAAAAGAGCACTCGGTTGGAGCCTCTAAATAGCAGGTGATAGTCTGGCATTTTGGAAGAATGCCTCGTCCCTATGCTAACGAACACAGAAATAAGAAAAAAAAAAAAAAATAAAGGGACGGTTAGAATCTTAAAAAGATCTCTAGGCTGGAGTGTCTGAAATAGCCGGTGAATGTCTGGCATCCGGTAGGATGCCCCATCTCCAGCAAAAACGGAAAGATGAGAAAAAAAAGAAATATATATAGAAGAGTTTGAATTACCTACTAGGCACCATCCTCGAGTGTCTTCGGTCTCTCTGTACAAGGGTTTGTCAGAACAACCGGAAATAAAGATATTTTTCATTACAAGTAAACCATGACCAAATATTTAAAATAACATAGTATTCAAAGCCCAAATCAAATCACCTCAACACGACTATATACTGACTCATATGAAAAATAGTGCCCCTTCTCGAATTAATGTTACCTCAGATAACAACACTTAACTGAATATTCCAACAGACTAGATGAATTCTTGACCTGGAATCTGGTAAGATCAAGAGACCACAAGAAAGATATACTATAACATAGTTAACTGATAAATTTTTACCCCACCTAATAAACTGGTATTGTGCTGGCCTTTGGGTCTGGATTTACGCCGGTCTATTGGGGGTTGTCTGGTCCTGTGCAGTTCTAGGAGGTGCACCCTCCCAGGCTTTGCCTCCCCTCTTTGGGGAGGAGTAAGTTTATTGCTTACTGCCTGAGGCACCCTACCGGGAATGCCGACGGGGCTGCCCAGGCAATTTTTAAATGGCCAGAATACTCACCTCGAGCCCTGGCTTATCTAATCCCACTTTCCCGACCTTGTGTCACATCTTGCCTTGTGGGAGGTAGATAAATATAGTTAACTGGTCAATTGGGGAGAGGAAAATTAAGTTTCTTAATTTCTTTACTAACTCAACGTGTGAGAAATAAAGGAGAACTTTAATAGAATATGCGAGCATCTATAGAGATCAAATGTTTGCCCCAGGAAGAGGCCCCTTGATTTCTGAGAACTTCGACTGAAGTAAAATGAAACAATATACACACATACATATATATATATATATATATATATATATATATATTAGTCGACTTGTACAAGTTCCAAGTTTGTAATATTCGGATTCAGAGACAGAGGGAGGAGGAGGAGGAGGATGAGGAGGAGGAGAGATACAATTACGGCCATAGACGGGAGAGTGAGAATTTCAGCTAGGGCATGAGATATAGAGAGAGAAAACAGCGGGCAGAAAGGGAGAGGTAGATGAGGAAGGAGAGACAATTGCGACCAAGGAAAGTGAGAGAGAGAGAGGCAGCAAGAGAGAGAGAGAGAGGGAGAGAGAGGGAGAGAGAGGGAGAGAGAGAGAGGGAACAAGAGAGAGACAATGAGAGAGAGAGAGGGAGCAAGAGAGAGACAATGAGAGAGAGAGGGAGCAAGAGAGAGACAATGAGAGAGAGGGAGCAAGAGAGAGAGAGAGAGAGGGAGGGAGCAAGAGAAAGAGAGAGAGAGAAAGGGAGCTAGAGAGAGAGAGGGAGCAAGAGAGCGAGAGAGAGAGAAAGGGAGCTAGAGAGAGAGAGAGGGAGCAAGAGAGCGAGAGAGAGGGAGCAAGAGAGAGAGAGGGGGAGCAAGAGAGAGAGAGGGGGAGCAAGAGAGAGAGAGGGGGAGCAAGAGAGAGAGAGGGGGAGCAAGAGAGAGAGAGGGGGAGCAAGAGAGAGAGAGAGGGGGAGCAAGAGAGAGAGAGAGGGAGAGCAAGAGAGAGACAATGAGAGGGAGAGAGAGAGGGAGAGAGAGAGGGGGCAAGAGAGAGAGGGAGCAAGAGAGAGAGAGAGGGAGCAAAAGAGAGAGAGGGAGCAAGAGAGAGAGAGAGAGAGAGACGGAGATAGATAGATAGAGAGAGAGAGACGGAGATAGATAGATAGAGAGAGAGAGAGAGAGAGAGACGAAGACCACGAACCTAATAAACGAGCCCTATAATACGAAAACTCAATTCTTTTGAAACCGCTTCGTGATTCGAATTATAATTAAAAAATATATATTTATCAAATAATTTGAAAAAACAAAAACGTTTAAATCCGTAAAAATCAAATAAATATAAATTTAAAATATCCAAATTAAAAGATTTGATAAAAACTCCGAGAAAAATAAAAAATAAATAATGTATAAATCTAACAATTTTTTTTTTATATAATCAAGAAAACCAATTCCTTAACTTGTAATAGAACAATTTAAAAAAAATAAATAAATAAATAATGAGCGGTGAATAAATTATATTTTCTCCAACAATTTTAAAATTAAATAATTTTTTTTACTATTATTCATTGTATTTAAGAAAAAAAGAAATAAAAAGAAAAGATCTGGAAGCGAAAGTCCAAGAAATCGGCTTATTGCTTGGTAATCTCATCATGGCACCAGGCAAGACAATGGAAGACAATTCTTGAGAAACCAATAACTCGAGATGCCAACGACGCAGTTCCATAGAAGAATCTTTGGCGGACATCTTGAAGATCTCCTTCAATTAAATGCCGCAGAAGAATTTCTCGCAATTAATACGTTCAAGAGCGACGGATGCTTTTGTTTTTGTAAGAGTCATTGGACTTGGTCCGAGGCGGGCAGACTCCACAGTGTACAATATAAACACGCACACACAAATCTACATAATAAGCTATTTCATGTTCATACGTACGTTATCACCTTTCATCAAAGACAAAATGAAACGTAACTGGGAAATAGTTCAGGTTAGGGTTAGGGTTAGGGTTAATGACACAAAATGCATGCTAAAATTTTCTTAGTTATGACGTCATTACGTGTACACGGGAACAAACAAGATAACAAGAAAGATCACCACCGAGTTTTACAAGATAACACATTTCTCTCAAACACACACACACAGGTGTACATACGTACGTACGTACACACACACAGGTGTACATACGTACACACACAGGTGTACATACGTATACACACACACACAGGTGTACATACGTATACACACACACACAGGTGTACATACGTACACACACAGGTGTACATACGTACACACACAGGTGTACATACGTATACACACACACACAGGTGTACATACGTATACACACACACACAGGTGTACATACGTATACACACACACACAGGTGTACATACGTATACACACACAGGTGTACATACGTACACACACACACAGGTGTACATACGTACACACACACACAGGTGTACATACGTACACACACACACAGGTGTACATACGTACACACACACAGGTGTACATACGTACACACACAGGTGTACATACGTACACATACGTACACACACAGACACACACAGGTGTACATACGTACACACACAGACACACACAGGTGTACATACGTACACACACAGACACACACAGACACACACAGGTGTACATACGTACACACACACACACACAGGTGTACATACGTACACACACACACACACACACAGGTGTACATACGTACACACACACACACACACACAGGTGTACATACGTACACACACACACACACACACACAGGTGTACATACGTACACACACACACACACAGGTGTACATACGTACACACACAGGTGTACATACGTACACACACACACACACACAGGTGTACATACGTACACACACACACACACAGGTGTACATACGTACACACACAGGTGTACATACGTACACACACACACACACACACAGGTGTACATACGTAGATACACAGGTGTACATACGTACACACACACATGTGTCTAATCCTGTTTTTGGGAAATGGAAAACAAAGCTTCCCCCCCCCCCCCTGTAATTAAGAATGGACGATGCCGCCAGAAGAAGACTCGTCCAGAATGTCGCCGCGCACAATGGGCGTTATTGTACGGAGGCGTTTGATAATAATAAAATAGTCTTAAGTAGGATTATATCATTCATTGGCGGTAAACTTTCGGATGAAAAGAAAGTTAAGGCCGGATCAGGATTAGAAGCGATTGTAACGGAAAACATAAGGCACAAAAACGGATGTCAGTTGGGGGCGGGGGGGGGGGCAATTTATTAATTTTAATAGTTCTAGGGAGTGGGGGGTAATTTTATTTGGTTACCCGGAGAGAGACAGATTTAGAAAGAGCGAAAGACAGAGAGAGAGAGAGAGAGAGAGAGAGAGAGAGAGAGAGAGAGAGATAGAGAGAGAGATAGCGGAAAGCGAGAGAGATAACGGAAAGCGAGAGAGATAACGGAAAGCGAGAGAGATAACGGAAAGCGAGAGAGAGAGAGATATCGGAAAGCGAGAGAGAGAGAGAGATAACGGAAAAGGAGAGAGAGAGAGATAACGGACAGAGAGAGAGAGAGAGATAACGGAAAGAGAGAGAGAGAGAGATAACGGAAAGAGAGAGAGAGAGATAACGGAAAGAGAGAGAGAGATAACGGAAAGCAAGAGAGAGAGAAAACGGAAAGAGAGAGAGAGAGATAACGGAAAGAGAGAGAGAGAGAGATAACGGAAAGAGAGAGAGAGAGAGATAACGGAAAGAGAGAGAGAAAGAGAGATAACGGAAAGAGAGAGAAAGAGAGATAACGGAAAGAGAGCGAGAGAGATAACGGAAAGAGAGCGAGAGAGATAACGGAAAGAGAGCGAGAGAGATAACGGAAAGAGAGCGAGAGAGATAACGGAAAGAGAGAGAGAGACAACGGAAAGAGAGAGAGAGACAACGGAAAGAGAGAGAGAGAGACAACGGAAAGAGAGAGAGAGATAACGGAAAGAGAGAGATAGAGAGATAACGGAAAGAGAGAGAGAGAGAGATAACGGAAAGAGAGAGAGAGAGAGATAACGGAAAGAGAGAGAGAGAGAGATAACGGAAAGAGAGAGAGAGAGAGACAACGGAAAGAGAGAGAGAGAGAGACAACGGAAAGAGAGAGAGAGAGAGACAACGGAAAGAGAGAGAGAGAGACAACGGAAAGAGAGAGAGAGATAACGGAAAGAGAGAGAGAGACAACGGAAAGAGAGAGAGAGAGACAACGGAAAGAGAGAGAGAGACAACGGAAAGAGAGAGAGAGAGACAACGGAAAGAGAGAGAGAGAGATAACGGAAAGAGAGAGAGAGATAACGGAAAGAGAGAGAGAGAGAACGGAAAGAGAGAGAGAGAGAGAACGGAAAGAGAGAGAGACAGATAACGGAAAGAGTTTAGAAACAGAAGAGACAGAGAGAGAGAGAGAAAGAGAAATAGATAGAGAGAGAATGAGAGAGAGAAAGAGAGAGAGAGATCTACGTAATTAAACCAACGTTGGTGAAATTAAAAACAAAACTTATCTTAAACGATGACATAAATTGAATTGCTCTGTTAAGAAAACCACAACAACTTATTAAAAGCAAAACAAAAAATGATAAAATGAAATAAAAAAATATTAAATAGGAAAAAATTAAAATAAATAAACACAAAAAAACGTACTTATTAAACGATAATTGCATTAGGCCTGCAGGAAGATCAGAATTAAATTGGAGTTGGGACGACGACGACGACGACGTAAATACGAAATGCAGATATGAAACAATCCGACCTGCCCCGGCCGTCGCTTTCCCACCGCCGTTAACCTAGCCCCTGGGCTGTCGGAGGAAACGATAGCAACAATTAAAAAAAAGAAAAGGGATTTGTACGACATTAGCCCGGGGGGGGAGGTTGAATTAATTGACGAGCTGAAAACATTATATAATTTTTATTCTACTAAGCGTATTAATACGTGTGTAGAGATGTCTATTTCATAGGAAGAGGATTAGTTCATATATTTATACGCATCTTTTAATATCCTCTATCTATTTATTTCACTATTCATTCACCATCTCTCTCTCTCTATATATATATATATATATCCCTATCTACTCTCTCTCTTCCATATCTACCCCCTTTTTCTCTCTTCCATATCTACCCCCTTTTTCTCTCTTCCAGATCTACCCCCTTTTTCTCTCTTCCAGATCTACCCCCTTTCTCTCTCTCCAGATCTACCCCCTTTCTCTCTCTCCAGATCTACCCCCTTTCTCTCTCTCCAGATCTACCCCTTTCTCTCTCTCCAGATCTACTCCCTCTCTCTTTTCATATCTACTCTCTCTCTCTCTCCATATCTACTCTCTCCATATCTACTCTCTCCATATCTACTCTCTCTCTCCATATCTACTCTCTCTCTCTCTCTCTCTCTCTCTCTCCATATCTACTCTCTCTCTCTCCATATCTTCTCTCTCTCTCTCTCCATACCTACTCTCTCTCCATATCTACTCTCTCTCTCTCCATATCTACTCTCTCTCTCTCTCCATATCTACTCTCTCTCTCTCTCCATATCTACTCTCTCTCTCTCTCCATATCTACTCTCTCTCTCTCTCCATATCTACTCTCTCTCTCTCTCCATATCTACTCTCTCTCTCTCTCTCTCCATATCTATAAGAGTGTCGTGGTCGGATATTTATGAATTGTCGGAGTCGGAATTTTTGGAATGCTCAGAGTCGGAGTCGGATCTTATACCATCCGACTCTGCATCCTTGATTAAATAAAAATCACCAAACCAACCCTAACACGGAATGTCATGCCCTTAACAGGCACTCGTCTGATGTCGCTTCTCTTGTGTTTTATTTCCTATTTGAATTATTCCAACGCAACACACTTATTTCTATTGCACTACTTATCTCTATATATATATCTAAAGTTAGGTATATATATATATATATATATTTAGATATTTGTATGTACAAAATTCACTCAAAAACTAATTAACCGATCAGGTAAAAGTCCAGATTGGCGTCGGGGAAAGATTGCAATAAAAAAAATAAAAATATCGTGTATAGACGATAATTTGTTATTTATGATATGATGAATGTTTTGGAGTTACAATCTGTTTAGTATAACATGAAATCTGAAGTAAAAACACTTTTAAATGGAGTAAATATGCTAGTATTATCGACGACTTTCCAAGATGGCGACATGTTTTGTATCGCTCATGACGCAAAAAGAGTTCACATGTGTTTTTTCTTATTACTACGTAATACTAAATTGATTTTAACTCCAAAACGTTCATCATGTCATAATCTTTTTAAAAGAAAAAAAAATTATTATATCCCATACAGAATTTTCGAAGAATTAGTCCCTGACGAGATTCTGAACTTTTACCACCGATTATTAAGAATACACATGCTAGGCGTAAGGGGCGATAATATGGGCTATGTTTAATTTAAACAAGCCGCGTGTATGTATATATGTGACTCGATGAGGCGAGTGTAAAATGCAATAAATTTGGGCAATTTGGGGCATTTTTGACCCCCTTTGGACCCCCTGGGGGCGCGAAACAGAATTTTTCTGAGGTCAAGGATGCTCATTTTATATCCAGAACAATTGCCTCTACATTTTGGCCAAGTTTCAGAAAAATTGAATTGATGGATCAAACGTTATGGGAGAAAAGGGTCATTTTTTGCCATTTTGGGGGCTTTTGACCCCCTGGAGGCGCGAACCAGATTTTTTCCAAGGTCAGCGATACTTATTTTCTATTAGGAACTGTTGCCTCCACATTTTGGCCAAGTTTCAGAGAAATAGAATGGATGGATGAAAAGTTATGGGGCAAAAAATGTCATTTTTTGCCATTTCGGGGCCTTTTGACCCCCTGGGGGGGGGGGGCTAACCAGATGTTTTTCAAAAATCGGAGAATGTCACTTTCTTACCTGACCAAAGTTACAA
Organism: Sepiola atlantica; assembly: GCA_963556195.1. Lineage (NCBI taxonomy): Eukaryota > Metazoa > Mollusca > Cephalopoda > Sepiida > Sepiolidae > Sepiola > Sepiola atlantica. Next base: position 16,146,101 of record OY744554.1, on the reverse strand, counting down.
CTTCATGCAAAATTTCAGAGAAATTCAATGGATGGTTGCGGAGAAAAATCCGGACGGACGGACGGTCGGACATGCCTCAAAACATAAGTCTCCCGATTTGATAAATCGGGGGACCAATAATTTTTGCCAAAAGGGCGAATAATATATAGAAATTTCCGTGAAAATTCAGATACCTCAGATTTTTGAGCCATTTTTACAATAGGTATTAGACATTAATAGTCTCAAATTTCCAGTGTCTTTAGATTATTTAAAAGGATTTTGATGGGTCACAACGCCCTATTTGAACATTCAAATATTTCAGATTTGCATTAAATTTGATCCATATTAATTAGACAACAATTTAAGCTAGATTCCCTGAGTTTCAATTTCTTCTTAAGACACCTTAAGCTTAAATTTTAGACATTTTCTAGAATCAAGATCATGTAATGGATTTTCATCAAAATTGGAATAAGGATTCTAGACATAAGGTTTAGTCACATCATATCTTGATTGTAAACTTTGTAAGAGGGCATAAAAGTGGTGCGAAACGGTTTTGTTTGAGGAATTAATTTTACCCGTCCTGGGACCGGTATTATTCTAGCAACATATAAAGTTATCTTGTTGGATGTTCAACCGTAGTTAAATATCTATCTATTCGTGTACAATAACATTGAATAAAACAATGCGTCAGCGAATTAATAAGAACAAGTTTATTTTAGCCGCATGACCCAAAGGTCAGGTCAGGTAAGGTCACACAGGGAACAGATACAATTGTGTGTACAGACAGCCAAAAGAAAGAACGAAGGCTGTATATTATTTTTGTTGTTGTGTTTGGCCCCTTCTTGCGAAACACATTTATGGCCCTTTCCAGGAATTGCTACAATTTGTTTTATTTTGTTTTAGCTTCCTCAGCAGAGAGGTCCATCACGCTGCTAAATAAATAATTGGGCCCCAATGGGCGTAGGGATGGGGAACACCTCGGCCGTGATATGGACGCCCAGTGACAACCTGCTAAGGCCCTTTTAAAACAAGCTATCTCCCATTGGCTGCTAATTTGGTCGGCATCAGTAAGTAGATTTGACAGCTGGCGCTTGATTAGTACATAGACAAAGGTCCAACGGGGAATTATAAGAATATATATATATATATATATATATATATATATATATATATATATATATATATATATATATATTCCCGAAACAGTTTTTCATGGTAAACAACTGATGATCCCTTAAAATAGTGTTAGAAACTAACTAATATAATAACTGTAAAAAATAAATTGACTTACATGAGTGATTTTCCACTGGAAGACTTGAGACTAAGTTTTTTTTTTTTTTATATATATATATATTTTTTTCTTTATATAGTTTTAATGGTTGAGAAACTTCCGAGACATATATATATATATATATATATATATATATATATATATATATATATATATTAATATGAAACTAAAAGTATCCTTTTAGTAGATAGAACCTATAGTGAAATGGTAAAAGCTCAATATACGAGATAGAGCAATTATAAAGATAGATGGACGAAGAGTGATAAACATGCACGAATGTCCAAATTTATTTCAAACTTCGATTGTTCAATGCAAGGTATATTCTGTAATAAAATTATGTTTATTATTCTTACCTTAAGCCAAGGCTTTTCAAAGATCGAGATCTTATCAGAGTAATTATACAGATAGATAAGTTGGCAATAGAACAATTCAACATTTCTCGATCTTTGAAAAGCCTTGGCTTAAGGAAAGAATAATAAACATAATTTTATTACAGAATATACCTTGCATTGAACAATCGAAGTTTGAAATAAACTTGGACATTCGTGCATGTTTATCACTCTTCGTCCATCTATCTTTATATATATATATATATATATATATTATAATATAAAATGAAGTAATAAAATAAGGTGTCAATCAAATTTTATTAGAATTCAAAGTTCATGCAAAGCATCCTTAAGTCCTTAGCTCATGAGTTTTCAAAGATAATTCTTCTCTTCAGAGGACCATTACCGCAGTTATACTACTACAGGCAATAAAATTACGCTTTGAAAATATATAAAAATTATATACACAAATATATAAAAATACATAACATCAAACATATCAATCCAAAAACATACTTTTGTTGAATCCATACAGTCCATCCAGGTCATACAAGTTGAGGAGCATAATCAGGAAGGACATTACTCCAAGATCCAGTATATTGAGCTTCAGTTTTTTTATCCGGATGTTTCACTAATTATAAGATATTAGTTGACGCTTGTATCTTTTGTTGGATTGCTTCATATATATATATATATATATATATATATATATTATAATATAAAATGAAATAATAAAATAAGGTGTCAATCAAATTTTATTAGAATTCAAAGTTCATGCAAAGCATCCTTAAGTCCTTAGCTCATGAGTTTTCAAAGATAATTCTTCTCTTCAGAGGACCATTACCGCAGTTATACTACTACAGGTAATAAAATTACGCTTTGAAAATATATAAAATTATATACACAAATACATAAAAATACATAACATGTTTGATGTTATACAATGTATCTTGGAGTAATGTCCTTCCTGATTATGCTTCTCAACTTGTATGACCTGGATGGACTGTATGGATTCAACAAAAGTATGTTTTTGGATTGATATGTTTGATGTTATGTATTTTTATGTATTTGTGTATATAATTTTATATATTTTCAAAGCGTAATTTTATTGCCTGTAGTAGTATAACTGCGGTAATGGTCCTCTGAAGAGAAGAATTATCTTTGAAAACTCATGAGCTAAGGACTTAAGGATACTTTGCTTGAACTTTGAATTCTAATAAAATTTGATTGACACCTTATTTTATTACTTCATTTTATATTATAATATTAATGCTCTATCCAGTATATTGAGCTTCAGTTTTTTATCCGGATGTTTCACTAATTATAAGATATTAGTTGACGCTTATATCTTTGTTGGATTGCTTCATTATATATATATATATATATATATATATATATATTAGTGAAAATAAACAAATGTAAAGTTATATACTTTCAAGCAGTTTTTAACCGAATGCAACATATCTCTTGCGTGCCTTTCTAAATAACGATCACATATCTACTGCTTCTCATCATTTCGTATTTGGTTGAAAAGGTGATAGGAATCGCCGAAAATTTCCAACTCTATACTGGGAAAAGAAATAAATAAAAGAAAAACTACATATTAAACAAGATATTAACTCTAACCTTCATGTAATTATCAAGGCCAAACGGCCACTCGAGGATAAGGGTTAATGAGTTTGTCGAGTGTACAGTAAAACGTCTTGAGGTCTGGTGACGACGGTCAAAATTAGGCAAAATTTTGGACTTGAAAATGACCCATGCTGTAGTCAGCTGGAAAGCAGCCCAGTGGTTATTGTGTTCCACAGACGGGTAGTTCATGAAAATAAACTTAGATCATGGAAGTTCTGTTTAGTTTTAGGTACACAGATTTTTTTTTTCATTTACAGTGGTTGTAGCTAGACGAGTTTTTACTCTGAATATTTTACTGGAAGGAATCAGAGATTGGGAGCTCAGTCGAGCACCTACCGTGAAAAATAACGATAGAGTAGAGAAAGGACTAGCAATGTCGCTTCTATGAGAAAAGTGCTTTAGGGAAGAGAATAGCGATTCAACAAATATGGGACGGATTTAATATATTAGTGTGAACACTGGCAAAGTATACTTAGATGGAGGGTGTACACGCGTAATTAATATTAGTATTGGGTTGGCCAAAAAGTTTGTTCGTTTTTTGAATGTCATCTTTTCGGCCGACTAAAGATCGTTTTATATTCATATTTTTCAAATCCTGTATTTGGTGTAGCAAGTATTTTGACGTCACTGTGTAATAAGCGTCCAAGCAGAGGAATTC
>OY744554.1:16122212-16137212 GCA_963556195.1 Sepiola atlantica | reverse complement strand
GAGAGAGAGAGAGAGAGAGAGAGAGAGAGAGACTGAAAAATATTTATAAATAATTATTGAAAGCTCTCGATTGAGCAGGTTAACAACAAGCCGTTATTTATTGAGTTCTGCTAACAGCTTGCTAGGTGGCCGCCGAATTTGATATTTAGAGGTTAATTCACTCTCCCATTTCCAGACAATGCGTGTGGGCATTCGGTGCGCACTCTGACTACTAAGTCAAATATGACTTTCGTATTGGGGTTTGAACCGTGTGACCGGCAGGGATTGTCTCCTCCCATACTGATGATTGCAGGTTTGGCATGAAACACATGTGTATATGGGTTCATTTGAAAAATATTATTTATGAATAAGTATATATATATATATATATATATATATATATATATATATATGCTACAAGAATAACTGTCCTAAGACGAGTAAAATTAATTCCCCTGACATAACTTTTTGCACCACTTTTATGTCCCTTACGAAGATTAAAATCAAGATATAATGATACTAAACCTTATGTTTAAAATCCTTTGATCAAAATCCATTACATGATATTGATTCGAGAAAAGTCAAAATTTTAAGGCTTAAGCTTACGGGGTCTTAAAAAGAAATAGAAATTCACGGAATCTTGCTTAATTGGTGTCTAATGAATATGGATCACATTTAATGCAAATCTGAAATATTTGAATTTGAATTTTTATCCCATGTTATTTACTGCATTTTCTAGAATATATATTCAAAAATTCATAATGATCTGTTCATTAGTTTAAAGAATTAAAAGTTTCTGGGGGCCTGTACGGGTTTGGGTGGGTGCACCCCCTAAATGGTAAAGTTGACATCATAATGTGCCCATGTAACGGTAAACCACTAGAGAACGTCAATAAATTCAAATATCTGGGCGCCATTATAACAGCAGGCGGCACCGGCATTGCTAGGTCTTGTATGAATCGTCTGAAAGCTATAGCGAAAAGCCGTCAGGTAACGGTGAGAACAAAATTACGATTATATAAATCGCTGGTACTATCTATACCAGGGGCAGGCAACCTCCGGCCCGCCAACCTGCTATGCTTTATTATAGCAATCCGGCCTGCGGACCTCCCAGTAAAACTCATATCATTTTGTGACATAGACGTAAAAGTAGGTTTCAATTAAGATTTACAGTGGGATAAAAATGTATAAATATCAGCGAGCGATGATGCATGCATATTCCATTTTGCTTTAACTATTAATTTCAAATCCTTTGAGATAAAAATCGAAAAAGAGAAAGAGAGAGGCAAAGAGGAAATGAGAGACGAGGAAAGGGCATGAATCAGAGAACCTATGCGAGGTGTGTCAAAACGAATGCTGGATCAACTTACTACTTCCCCCGTCATTATTTTTTATGATTCCAAAATGGCTCTTCGTCGGCGCCTTTTATAACATCACATACAGTCTCCTGAGAAAAAATATCAGATTTGTAGAGTGTTCAATGCAATGGTTGTACAATTTATTAATGTAAACAAAATATAGTAATTCTGAGATTTCGTTTTTAACGCCGGCCCGCGATCTCCTTCCAAAAGTCTCATCTGGCCCTCACTCTGAAAAGGTTGCCCGCCCCCGATCTAGACTATCATACGGTTGTGAGAGTCGAAAGATCAAGAAAGACGAATTCACGCAGTCGACATGAAGGCATTGAGAAAGATTCTAAACATACCGTGGCACGTTTGTAAAACTAATGTCTACGTTGATAAATTAGCTGAAGATTTAGCGGGACACAACGAGCCAGCAATTATTACCATCAGAGGCAGCAATGTATTGTGAGATCAAACTCTAACGAACTACCATACTACAAGGTTGGGGAAGTCGTTCTCGCGGCCCAGGACGCCCGGGGAAAGCAGTGGCTGGACTACGTGCTAGAATGGGCAGGGTTATCAGAAAGAAAAAAGAATTCGTGCGAATTGCTAATGTTCGTGTGAGATGGAAGGAAATCGTACGAATATCTGCCAGACTCCCCGACAAGGTACCTGGACGTTATAGGATATCAATTAATCAATCAAAATGTTACTCATCGGGTTACCGAGAATATATATATATATATATATATATATATATATATATATACATATATATATTCTTAAATTCTTAACAATCCGTTCATTAGTTTATATACACATATATATATACACACACCCATTATATATATATATACACACACACATATATACATACACACACATATATACATAAACACACATTATATATATATACACACATCTATATATATACCCACATATATACATACACACACATTATATATATATATACACACACATCTATATATATACCCACATATATACATACACACACATCTATATATATACACTCACATATATATATATACACACACATCTATATATATATACACCCACATATATACACACACCCACATATATACACACACATCTATATATATATATACACCCACATATATACACACACATCTATATATATATATACACCCACATATATACACACACATCTATATATATATATACACCCACATATATATACACCCATTATATATATATATACATATACACACACATCTATATATATATATACACCCACATATATATACACCCATTATATATATATATATACACACACACATCTATATATATATACACACACATCTATCTATATACACACACATCTATCTATATACACACACATCTATATATATACACACACATCTATCTATATATATATACACACATCTATCTATATGCACACACATCTATCTATATGCACACACATCTATCTATATATACACACATCTATACACACACATTATATATATATATATATATAAATATATATATTAAAAGGTTACGTTAGAGTTACCTATGCGAATTAGTCCGGATCTGTAAATAAGATTCAAGAACTTCGTGACAGGATCAATTTTTTTCCGAAACACTTGCAATAATTTATTTCTGAAACTGGATTTAAACAGGATTTAAATCAGTATTATACATTCTGTTTTCAAAATGTTCACAGTGACATGAAGACATATTATAGTGTTTGAATGAACTTAGAGCGAGAGAAGGCGAAGAAATATACAAACAGCTAACAAAGAGATGAGTAACTTGTGCAGTTAATTATAAATTACGTTTTAGAACACTAAAACCTTTTTTTGTGCTTATACATCTACAGACACAGGTGAAAATCGCACTCCCAAATAAATTAACGGGAATACTCTTTGATAGACTTATGTATGAGGCAAAAGTAGGTATTTACACAAAAAATTAGGTCGAAATTGAATGAAACGAAATATTAGTGATAAAATTAAATTTTCTGACACGACAATCCCACACCTCGATAACAACAAAAAAAACAAGTAATTTAAGAATGAAATCATAGATAGACAATTCTGATAGTTATCCCCCCCCCCCTACGCCCCCAGGAGACATATGGGGAGGGGGGGGGGGGTAGAAACACAAAACGAGAGAGAAAAAGCGAGAGAGAGAGAGGGACATATAAAAGAAGAGAGCGACAGAAAAAGAGAGACAAAAAGAGAAAGAGAAAGGGCGACACACAAAGAGAGAGAATGAGAGGAAGGGCGACAGACAGAGAGAGAAAGAGAGGGAGGGCGACAGACAGAGAGAGACCCAGAGGGGGCGACAGACAGAGAGAGACAGAGAGGGGGCGACAGACAGAGAGAGACAGAGAGGGGGCGACAGACAAAGAGAGACAGAGAGGGGGCGACAGACAAAGAGAGAGAGAGAGAGGGGGGGCGACAGACAAAGAGAGAGAGGGGGCGACAGACAAAGAGAGAGAGAGAGAGAGGGCGACAGACAAAGAGAGAGAGAGAGAGAGGGCGACAGACAAAGAGAGAGAGAGAGAGGGCGACAGACAAAGAGAGCGAGAGAGAGGGCGACAGACAAAGAGAGAGAAAGAGGGCGACAGACAAAGAGAGAGAAGGGGCGACAGACAAAGAGAGAGAGAGAGGGCGACAGACAAAGAGAGAGAGAGAGGGTGACAGACAAAGAGAGAGAGAGGGCGACAAAGAGAGAGAGACGGCTACAAAGAGAGAGAGAGGGTGACAAAGAGAGAGTGAGAGAGAGAGTGCGACAGACAAAGAGAGAGAGAGAGGGCGACAGACAAAGAGAGAGAGAGAGAGGGCGACAGACAAAGAGAGAGAGGGCGACAGACAAAGAGAGAGAGGGTGACATACAAAGAGAGAGAGGGTGACATACAAAGAGAGAGAGGGTGACAGACAAAGAGAGAGAGGGTGACAGACAAAGAGAGAGAGAGAAAGAGAGAGAGGACGACAGACAAAGAGAGAGAGAGAGAGAGGGCGACAGACAAAGAGAGAGGGCGACAAAGAGAGAGAGGGCGATACAGACAAAGAGAGAGAGAGAGCGATACAGACAAAGAGAGAGAGAGAGGGATACAGACAAAGAGAGAGAGAGAGAGGGATACAGACAAAGAGAGAGAGAGAGGGCTACAGAAAAAGAGAGAGGGCTACAGACAGAGAGAGAGGGCGACAGACAAAGAGAGAGAGAGAGAGGGCGACAGACAAAGAGAGAGAGAGAGGGCGACAGACAAAGAGAGAGAGGGCGACAGACAAAGAGAGAAAGAGGGCGACAGACAAAGAGAGAAAGAGGGCGACAGACAAAGAGAGAGAGAGAGCGCGATAAGAAAAAGGAAGTAAAATTATTCATTCAACAAAATTAAGCAATGGACGAGACGGAAAAAAAATCAACACAAAAAAGCAATATTTGATGAAATTAAATCCATGCCAGCATAAGTCAAGTATAAATGATACAGTCATTAGTCTCTGGGGAGGGAGACGTGGCCACATCATATATATACACACACACACATATATATATATATATATATATATATATATATATATATATATATATATATATATACACAAATGTGTGTGTGCATGAGATGAATGATAAATGTCTAATTGGATTAGATGCGTACAGAGATGTGTAGACAGCGATTTTCGCTTGAATTGAAGACGCCAAAAATGTGAACGCAGAAAGTGGTGAAGAATAAAATATTTCTAACTATTAATGTACATATATATATATATCTCATTAGCAGGAATTTCAAGATCACTTGGCTTGAAGGTTATTTTAACAGTTATTTCATCATAAGCTTTTACACGATGTGGTAATTCATAGCTTTTGCGTCAGAAATTTATCAACACAGCATTTAGAGGCAAAGCGTATTTTAAAAGGGTTTGTTAGGGGTAGTCAGCCTAAACTGTATGCATACATCGTCTCTGAGGAGATAAGAAAAAAACGGGGCATAGTTTAATAAGAAAAGCGATTCAATAATGACAGTAAAAATAGTCCTGGGCAACTCCGGATAGTGACAGCGTCTGTCTGTCTGTCTGTCTGTCTGTCTCTCTCTCTCTCATCATAAAATAATTGACACAAATAAAGATAATGTGCTCGATCGTCGGTTCTACGAGAGCTAATATAAATTATTTCATTTAAAAACTATACATTAAAGTATCTGTTTAGTGTACCGAGGTTGCATCGGTTTAGAAATAACATTTTCTGAGGTAGAAACCGTCTTATATTTCCACGACCAAATTTTCAGCACCATTCAGTAGTCAAAGACTTCGAGAAAAATTGGAAAGAAAATTAAAAAAAAAATAAAGAAAAGAAAAAGTTCACCGGTTCAGAACAAGCAGTGTCTGTATTTTGTGTTCCTCCATGACAGATAATCAGCGTGCGTAAAGAGTTAGCGTTTGTTTAAGGGAGATTAAAACCTATGTTAATTAATTTATTGGGCCTTCTTAAATTTTTGATAATAATTTAAATTCGAAACGATATTTCAAAAGTGCCAACATATTTCATTGAATATATATATATATATATATATATATATATATATATATATACAGGGTGGGCAAAAATAAGGGTCCTATTTTTAAAAATTCATAACTTTTTTATTTATTGATTTTTTAAATTTTTTTTTAGAATAAGTAAAGGACCCCTTCCGAAGCAAGCATGAGCCGTATTAGCCCTAAGGAACGTACCCTCATTTAGAAAACATTATTTTTGCTTAAAAAACTCAAAACAGTGTAGTTTTTGTAAGTTTTAAGAAGTGTTTTTCGGCTAAAATTTGTTTTGTTTATTTCAAAAAATCTCGGAAGGGTCAGTCTACACACACATAAAGTTTGGTGAGTTGAACTTTTATTTTGTGGAAGTTATTCAAATTCAAGTTATTCAAATTTAAAGATAGGACCCTTATTTTGGCCCACCCTGTATAACTGCGGTAATGGTCCTCTGAAGAGAAGAATTATCTTTGAAAACTCATGAGCTAAGGACTTAAGGATACTTTGCTTGAACTTTGAATTCTAATAAAATTTGATTGACACCTTATTTTATTACTTCATTTTATATTATAATATATATATATCTATATATCTATATATCTATATATATATATATATATATATATATATATATATATATATATATATATATATATATATATACATATATATACAGGGTGTCTCAAAAAATGTACTCACTCTTAGAATGGCAAAATGTGCAGGATGTCGAGTTTGCACACAAAATTGTGTGGAGCGATGAAGCAAAGTTTTCTCGTCATTCTACGAGTGAGTACATTTTTTTGAGACACCCTATATATATATATATACATATATATATACATATATATTATATATGTGTGTATTATTTTGTGTATTTATACACACATATACATACATACACACATACATACATACACACGTGTTGTTTACATAAGTAACTTTCATACATCTACACTTCCTTGTAAATGTGTATTTCTGCGTCACAGCAACCTCCCCACACGGGGGACGCACTCCCTACCCAAATCCGAACCCATGACCCCCCAACCCCCCACCTCCACTCCGCGCTTTTGTGTCTTTGTTTTGAGAAGTCGGTATCCCTATCCTGTGATCGCGGGGAGAAGAGGGCCGAGCGGGCGCCGGGGATAGAAAGATAAAGAAACTCTTCGCATTCTTGACAGTTCCGCGTAATCTTCGATACTCTCCGATTAATCCACTTGTTTGTCGTATCTCGGAGAAGATCGCAGATCGTTCGCTCACTCTCCACCACCACCACCACCACCAACGCACTGGACCCCCACACCCCACCTTTCCCGGGTCCGACTCATAAATGGAGACTCTCTTTCTCTCACCTCGGATCTTTCCTCCTTAGATTCTTTCCCATCACTGATTCCACAATCCCTGCGGGGGGGGGGGGAAAGCTTTCTCGAAAATTTGTTAACACTGCTTCGTTGTTTGCCTACCACTACGGAGCATTGACCAAATCCCAAACCCTTTCCTCGCGGGGAACAGACATATTACCAACGGTGTCACGCTCTCAGCGATCGTCAGACGGCCTAAAACTATATAAATCGTGATCCTATAATTACTTTGTGTTTAAATAAAGCAATTGTCCGCTCGCGAGGCCGCCTGACGATCGCTAAAAGCGTGAAACCATTGCTAATAATCTAGTAATAAAATATGCAAGTTATTCTAGTACGATGGAGCTCTGAGACGACGAATGTAAATCCAAAACTTGGAGCCGGTTTTAAAAGCCGATACCCACACTAATATATATATATATATATATATATATATATATATATATATATATATATATATATATATATATAAGTAAGTAAGTAACTAAAAGTAAAACTTTTAGTGGAAAGAACCTATAGTGAAATGGTAAAAGCTCAATATACGAGATAGAGCAATTATAAAGTTAAATGGACGAAGAGTGATAAACATGCACGAATGTCCAAATTTATTTCAAACTTCAAATGTTCAAAACAGGGTATATTCTGTAATAAAATTATGTTTATTGTTCTTTCCTTAAGCCAAAGCTTTTCAAAGATCGAGATCTTATCATCAGAGGAATTATACAGATAGATAAGTTGGCAATAGAAAAGCCAAAGTTCAACATTTGAAAAAATATGAAAAAATATTCAGAAAAAGATGGGTGAGAAAAAAAAGTTCGAGTAAAAAGATATTGGGTTTGTCCGGATGGTAAATTGTCTGCCGATAAGGTGTCTAATGGAAGAGGGTTTCAATGGAGAAGAAAAAGTTTTGTAGAGGCATCATGGGTAGGCGTTCAAAAAATAAGTAAATCCAATGGTGAAAATTGAGTTCAAATTAGTAGATAGAGCGTACTTAAACGAAATTAAAATGAAGATATCTGGCCATTTAGAGAAAGCTTCCAGGCTGAAGAGAAATCCAAGTGAAACGTAGCGATGGAGGATTGAAGTGGTTCTGAAAGAAGCCCTAAATTAAAATCAATATATATATATATATATAGTCTTGGAAGTTTATCAACCATTAAAAAATTAAAAAATTTTAAAAAAAGTCGTTCAGTGGAAAATCACTCATGTAAGTCAATTTAACTTTTACAGTTATTATATTAGTTTGCTTCTAACATTATTTAAGGGATCATCAGTATTTTACCATGAAAAAGTGTTTCGGGAATTTAAAAACAATATATATATATATATATATATATATATATATGATAATTTTATTTACACAGACATGTACAAAATCTGCGACACTGGCATATATATATATATATTAGTACCGACAAACGATCCAAAGACACTCATGAATGAAAAAAGAAAACACTGATGTAATGTATTATTGTATTATCTTTTCATGCGGGTGGATAGTGTAGTATCGGTTTTGTTGTCATAAGACAGTGCTCCTAGGAGTTACCTCTTCCATTTTAAGGGGAGCGTAATCCTTCCAGCCATTACATCTTTTCTGTTGCCATGATACCATACTTGCAGGTATTACCTTCTTTTTTGGTAGATCCTCCCAGGTATTACCTCCTCTATTTGGGAGGGGGTATTGTAGTATCTCTTCTGTTGTCATGATACCATCCTACCAGGCATTACCCTCACTTTTGAGCAATATAGTATATGTTCGTGATAATATTCTCTCAGTCTTTGTCTCTTCCTTTATAATTTTGGTATTTACAATTCATCGAATATTTATTGAAATAAAAAAAAAAACGCAATCGCATAAAGTACTAAAATAAACTTTAAAAAATCCTATTAAATGAAAACTAATTACAAAATTTATCCACCAGAATGCATTTCTGTTTCTCCGTAAGCTAGTCAGACATTTTAATCTTTTGTTAATAGTTGAAATAAAAAAGGCGATTTTTAACAATAGTTAACAGAAAAAAAGGGTGAAAGAAACAAATAAATGTTACCAAAGACAATAAAAGTTACTTTTCTATCTATCTGGATAAGTTTGTTTTTTTTTTAAGTATTTTAATGCGTTTTTAATTTCAATCATGAAGTTCGGTTAAATATGTTACGTTAGAATGAAAAAAAAAAGATGGCTGACATTAGTTTGGCGACTGTTTCCGAACTTTGATAAAAAAAAAACATTTTTTGTACTTTTCTCCTTTCAATTAGGTAAACAAGAAAATGTTAAGGCGTTTGGAATAGGTATTTGAGTACTTTCTTGAAAATCGCGTTAACAGACAAATCGTAGACAAATTCCGCGAATTGTCGTCTGCAATTTTGAAAAATGAAGTAGTACTTTTATCGGATTATTAAAATGCAATAAAACACAAAAAATAAATAGGCAGGTAAGTAGAAAAGTAATTTTTATTGCCTTTGGTAGCATTTATTTGTTGCCCAATCTTTTTTTTTCATTCCTCTTTTTTCTGTTAACTATTTTTAAAAATCACCATAAAAAGGGAGCCTTTGAAATAAGGAATTTGGAAGCATTTAAACTGTCGAATAGAAACTCATTTAAAATGGCTTCAAAATTCTTATGTATTGAAAGTTTTGGAAGCTTTTCACATCTAATCCTCTATAATAAATACCAATGTGTATTTATTTGTATATAAGTAAATATATATATATACTTCTATCCCGTCACGCAAAAGTTAGCAACTAAAACACATGCTTTTTTTTTTCTAGCCCCGGACGAAACCATTTCAACTGGTTATGGGAAGTAAGAAAGCAGATAGCAAGTCAGACAACCATTTCAACTGGTTAGGGGAAGCAAGAAAGCAGATATCAAGTCAGACAACCATTTCAACTGGTTAGGGGAAGCAAGAAAGCAGATATCAAGTCAGAAAACCATTTCAACTGGTTAGGGGAAGCAAGAAAGCAGATATCGAGTCAGACAACCATTTCAACTGGTTAGGGGAAGCAAGAAAGCAGATATCGAGTCAGACAACCATTTCAACTGGTTAGGGGAAGCAAGAAAGCAGATAGCAAGTCAGACACCCACATACTGAAATGAATTCAAAACGAACTCCTACACTCTATAACAAAAAGTCAACGGTAGGTATTTCTTTTTTTCAGGTAATCAGAAATGATAATTCATAGATGAAAGATTAAATTATTGACGAAGTTTTATGATTTTACAAGAATATTTTAATAATTTATCAAGATAAGTAGCAAGTGGGAACACTAGCGAAAAATATTTCTTTTGTCATTTTTGAGGACGGGTATATATTAGTATTTATTATAGATAGAGATTAAAACAACATTGTCTTCACAAAATTAATCATAGTTTTATAAGGATTTGATTTAATTAATAAATTAATAATAAAACAATCACGTAATAATTAAATTTAATTCTCAAAATCCTATTTAATAAACAAAAAACTAAAGCGCAGTGAAAGCGAAAGGACTCCCGGGCAACGCCTTGTAGTTAAAGCTAGTCTTGAATATATTTAGAATACATTTGAGCAAAAAAAAAATTGCTTTTCTTAAAAATTATTATCATAAAGCTATTTTTTAAAATTTAATTTAATAATAATAATAATAATAAAGAACTCGCTTATCTCCCCTGTTTAACCTCTCCTCTTTAAGGAGATAAGAAAGGCGCTTAACGCAATCAGAAACAAACATCTTTTAGAAGTTTTGTGAATGACATTGAATAATTTTCCGTTTCTTTTTTTTTCTTTAACATTTAGTTTTCGCATAAATCACACGGTAATTGTCTAATGTCTAAAAGGTGTCACAGTTGTTACTGGTTCAAAAATAAATTAATAAAAAGCGAATCAAATTTTTCAAAATATCAGCTTAAAGAATCTGCCGAAGTCTTTCTTTCCCGAAACGTTTTCTTTAATTGCTTTAGGTTAGCGTTTTGACACTCGCGCCAAAGTCATGATGACCTTTCATTCATTTTAAAGATTTTGTGTCGAGCTTCCAGAAAAAAAAAACTTGCAGAATCAGAAACTGATTATTTAAATTCGGACTACTGTTCTCATCTTGGATGTTATTCTCACAACGTTTCGACCGATGTGACCTCCGACCATCTTCAGATGCGTCTTGTCGAACTGTGGGATATTTATGTCGAACTTGCAAACACCCGGGGCACAAAGGATATAAGTGTTAAATAAAAATAATTTCTAAGTTACGGTCCTTCGTATGGTTGAAGGTTCAATCCTCAGTGAAGGCGATACTAAGAATACAATTACGAATTACTTAAGCTTGGCATTTTGGCTAAGATCAAAGTGTAGTATCTGTTCCGATGGATACTGCACGCCTGTCCTGTGCAGTTCTAGGAGGTCCACCCTCCCAGGCTTTGCCTCCCCTCTTTGGGGAGGAGTAAGTTTATTGCTTACTGTTTGAGGCGCCCCTACCGGGGAATGCCGACGGGGCTGCCCAGGCAATTTTTAAATGGCCAGAGTGCTCACCTCTCGAGCGCTGGCTTTTCAACCCCCACTTTCCGACCCGACCTTGGGTCACATCTTACTTGTGGGAGTAGGATAAAACTGGCCTTGTGCCTAACTCCTGCAGAGGAGTAAATAATAATTAAGACTTCTAAACAGGGGAGATAAGCGTTTTTTTTTTTTATTAAATTAAATTTAAAAAAAAAAAAAAAACGAAAGGGAAATTCCGTACAAATTCCCAAGTTCGACAAGGTCCGAGGCTACATAGGCCGAATCAGGACCGGCGGGACAGTTATAAAAGTGTGGGGGGGGGGGCTCTCCTAAAAAGTGGGGGGGGGCGATCAAACACATGCCTATATAACTTCATTATTGATGACCGTAAAGTGTGTGTGTGTGTGGGGGGGCTAAGTCAAGAAGTGTGTGTGTGTGGGGGGGTGATCCCCCCTGCCCCCCCCCCCGGTGCCGCCGTCCATGGGCCGAATGATGTAAGAATTACAACCTAGATGAGAATAATGGACCAAATAATCCAAGTTATAAATACTCATCTAAAAAAATTCCGAAACTGGTTATTTAAGTCTAAAAATTCACATCAGAATAAGGTTTTTCAAAACGTCTTCATATTCTAGCAAAATACCCGTTATAAGTCATGTAAATGTAAGAGAGTAAAACTCGTGCCTTTTTTCCACCCCGGACTGAGGGAAGGCGAGAAAACAAATAGCAAGTCAGACAACCACCGATGTTTAGTAGTCCGTGAAAGTCTCTCGTTGCATCCGTCGAGGCCCTTACCCCCCCACCCCACCCCCAAGAGGATAGGCAGGACTATGTCATGCTCACGTCTGTGAAAGAGAGAGAGAAAGAGAGAGAGAAAGAGAGAGAGAAAGAGAGAGAGAGAGAGAAAGAGAGAGCGGGAGAGAAAGAGAGAGAGAGAGCGAGAGAGAGAGAGCGAGAGAGAGAAAGAGCGAGAAAGAGAGAGCGAGAAAGAGAGAGCGAGAAAGAGAGAGCGAGAAAGAGAGAGCGAGAAATAGAGAGAGCGAGAAATAGAGAGAGCGAGAAATAGAGAGAGACGCTATGTTTGAGTTTTTAAACTCCGCGTTTGAATTCTCTGATTGTCTGATAGAAACTGTCGATTGGAGATGTTATCCAATAAAGAGTCGATAATAACAATATCCACTGCGCTGCTGCTCCGAACAAATGTGTAAGTTACATAAAAAAGAAAAAAACAAAAACAAACAACTTACATATACCTCCCGCCCCACAGAGAAAAAGTCCAACAATATCTCCCACAAGAAAACAAAAAAGGAGGTCCCTACTTATACGCCCACAAAATACCCCTACACCTCACCGAAAAATAAACATAAAACACACATAAAAACCCACTTACAAAACAAATTATCCTCCATAAAGACAAATTCGCAACTAAATAAAACCTGCATAATCCCAGTTACAAAAAAAAAAACACTTAGAAATCCTATTAAACATCTTATTTGCAGACGAAAACTTCCTTAAACCTGGTTTAAAAACAGTTCAGCTCAATTGTAGTATAGGGATCGTTGGAATATCTCACACATTTCGCACAAATTTGGATAACATTTATTAGTTATACAGGGTGGGCCAAAATAAGGGTCCTATCTTTAAATTTGAATAACTTGAATTTGAATAACTTCCACAAAATAAAAGTTAAACTCATCAAACTTTATGTGTGTGTAGACTGACCCTTCCGAGATTTTTTGAAATAAACAAAACAAATTTTAGCCGAAAAACACTTCTTAAAACTTACAAAAACTAAAGTATTGTTTTTTACACTGTTTTGAGTTTTTTAAGCAAAAATAATGTTTTCTAAATGAGGGTACGTTCCTTAGGGCTAATACGGCTCATGCTTGCTTCGGAAGGGGTCCTTTACTTATTCTAAAAAAAAAAAATTAAAAAAAAAAATCAATAAATAAAAAAGTTATGAATTTTTAAAAATAGGACCCTTATTTTTGCCCACCCTGTATATGAATTGATTTTGTTTCTGACAAAGCTAAAAAATCTATCAAGCTAATTGGCTTTTATTGCCATTTTTACGTCCGTTTCATCATCGCTATACAATCAAAACAAAGTTTTTACAAAGTTTGAATGTTAATGTCTAATTATGAATCTTCAGAAATGCAGAAAAAATAACTTTTGCACATTTTACCAAAACAACTTCTCGTTATACATGTGCTTTTTTAGCAGTAGCCATTTTTGATTTTTCGCTCGGTCGGAAACGAAATCAGTTTATAATTGCTCTGGAATTACACAATATCCATTGAGCTTAACACACTCAAGTTTGACTACACAACTAATTATATATATATTCCAGGCACAGGAATCAGCCATTGGTAATCCCCTGGTTAGTACAAATAGTTGTTCTGACAAGTATTCCGATGGGTGGTTTTCTGTTTTACACAGTACCAGGTCGAACTACCATCTCATTATTATTGAGGCGTTAGTTATTAACAATTCTCGACATAGCATGTGTAGACAAAAGATTTTGAAGCATCAGTTGGAGATCTTTAATGATTCAAATCCACCATAACGTTAAGAGATTTACTTTTCTTCTTTTTTTTCTTTCAATCGTTTTCTCCAACTTAAACAATTTTTCCCCTCATATCTCATTCGATTTTCTTAGTTTTTAATTTATCATTCTGACGTTTCCTCTTAGAGGGTCAGACGATAAGGCCTTAAGGAAAATTTTAGCAATTTTCTTTTTTTTTCCACCCGCCCGTTTCATTGATTAAAAAAAAGTTTCCTCTGAAATTTATCCTACGATTTTGTTGTACGCGAAATTAACTTGTGCGTTTCAATGATTTTACATCTTTTCAAAACTGCATGAAGACAAAAAGTGAAACCCAGCTCGTGGAGAAGAAGGAAGAGGAGAAGTAAGATTCATTAATATGATGTAAACGGGGGGGGGGGGGGGAGGCAGTGATGGATAAACGTAGTTGACATAAATATTCTGTTGACACATGACCTTGGAATTGCTTTGAGTTTTCCTTTCTTTTCTTCACTTTTCCTCACCTTCTGATTTTTTTCTTTTGGCAATTTCAATTTCTGGGTTTCATTTTTTGTCTTTATGCAGTCTTGAAAAGATGTAAAGGCATTGAAACGTGGATTAATTGACGTTGACTGTACTAGTGTTATATATATATATATTTTTCACTTAGAAGACAGTTTATTCAGTGAAGACCGGGATTATTCCAATAAAAATAAGCTCGATGATACTCGGTTACAGGGTACAGAGCATTTATATGTGTTTTTTTTAAAGGTTTACCAAAACATTTCGTTCATGAAACATGGCCTCAATTAG
>OY744554.1:16107212-16119712 GCA_963556195.1 Sepiola atlantica | reverse complement strand
ACGCCGGATAAAAACAGTCAGTATATACATAAGATAAGTAACGCTACGTTTTGTGGAGACACGTGTCTAATTCGGTAATAGCATTATGAAATGAAACAGTTTTTTTTTATAATTATTTACGGAATCGAGAAAATAAGAAAATGAGATCTGAACAGGATTCGAACCTGTACCTGCGAAGAGGCAGAGGTTTACACGCACGTATGCGTATGTATATAAATATGCACTTTGTATATGTAAGATTTTTGTACACATGTCTGTGTCGATGGAGAGAAAGAAAGAGCGCAAAAAATAGTGCAGAGTATAGAGCGGGAGAGGAAGAGAGGGAGTAAGAAAGAGTGAGAAGAAAGAGAGAAAATGAGTGGGAACCGAAAGAGAGATAGAAAGAGAAGGAGATAGAAAGAGAGGGAGAGACGGAAAGAGAGTGAGGAAGAGACGGAAAGAGAGTGAGGAAGAAACGGAAAGAGAGTGAGGAAGAAACGGAAAGAGAGTGAGGAAGAGACGGAAAGAGAGGGAGGGAGGGAGAGAGACGGAAAGAGAGGAAGAGAGAGACGGAAAGAGAGGAAGAGAGAGACGGAAAGAGAGGAAGAGAGAGAGACGGAAAGAGAGGAAGAGAGAGACGGAAAGAGAGGAAGAGAGAGACGGAAAGAGAGGAAGAGAGAGACGGAAAGAGAGGAAGAGAGAGACGGAAAGAAAGGGACGGAGAGACGGAAAGAAGGGGAGGGAGAGACGGAAAGAAGGGGAGGGAGAGACGGAAAGTAGGGAGGGAGAGACGGCAAGAGAGGAAGGGAGAGACGGAAAGTAGGAAGGGAGAGACGGAAAGAGAGGGAGGGAGAGACGGAAAGTAGGGAGGGAGAGACGGCAAGAGAGGGAGGGAGAGACGGCAAGAGAGGGAGGGAGGGAGAGAGACGGAAAGAGAGGAAGAGAGAGACGGAAAGAGAGGAAGAGAGAGACGGAAAGAAGGGGAGTGAGAGACGGAAAGAGAGGGAGGGAGAGAGATACTGAAAGAGAGGGAGAGAGATACGGAAAGAGAGGGAGAGAGATACGGAAAGAGAGGGAGAGAGATACGGAAAGAGAGGGAGAGAGAGACGGAAAGAGAGGGAGGGAGAGACGGAAAGAGAGGAGGGAGAGACGGAAAGAGAGGGAGGGAGAGACGGAAAGAGAGGGAGGGAGATACGGAAAGAGAGGGAGGGAGGGAGAGATGGAAAGAGAGGGAGGGAGGGAGAGATGAAAAGAGAGGGAGGGAGGGAGAGAGGGAAAGAGAGGGAGGGAGAGAGAGAGGGAAAGAGAGGGAGGGAAATACGGAAAGAGAGGGAGGGAGATACGGAAAGAGAGGGAGAGACGGCAAGAGAAAGGGAAAAAGAGACAGCACGAGAGATAGCAAGGGGGGGGGATAGAAAGAGAGTGCTAAAAAAAAAGACTGCCAGAGAGAGAGATAGAAAAAGAAAGGGGGGGAGATAGAGAAAGAGAGGGCGAGAGGGAGATAGTGAAATAAAGAGCGAGAGAGAAAGTGAGAGCGAGAGAGCCAGAGAGAGAGAAAGAAGGAGAGGAAGAAAAAAGAGAGAGAAAAAGAGAAAGTTCAATCCAAAATAAAAACTGACTGAAATTAGATATATTAATTACCCGAAAAAGCCTATCATTTTGTGCCGACTTAATAAACTTTTTATTGAACTGTCACATTACAACACTTATCCCACCCAATCTCCCCCACCCCTGCAGCATAAATATCAAGACCCTTAACGTACAAGCGGGTGGGGGAGGGGGGAAAGGGGTACCGAGTGTATGTGTGTAGGGGAGGGGGGCAGAGTTTGGCGCTTTTTTTTTGTTCCTTCCTTGTTTTGTATATGGATGTCAATTTAGCAATGACACTTAATAGACTTAAATTGCCTCCGATTCTGTTTTATTCTCTTCATAATGGCATTGCGATAGGGAAGGGGGTCTTCAGAGGAAACATGTCTCCACTTCAAATACATATACCTATATATATATATATATATATATATATATATATATATATAATTGTATATATCACTTTCTTTCTCTAATAAATAATATATATTCAATGTGCATTATACATTATTTTGATCATCCATCGGTACCTTCAGTTTCATGGAAACTCAATTTACAGAGTTAAAGATATCAACTGTGACCGATTCATCAGCCGATAATTTTTGCCGGGTGAGTAAAAAATAATCTATAGTTTAACTAAAAGGAAGAATCTGTATATATTTATAGAATTACTCACATTAAAAAGTGATATATATATATATATATATATATAAGATTATAAAGAAAAATAAATAGTAAGTCCCTCTTTCGATTATTTGTTGTTCTTTCCAGCTTCTCATCAACCCGACACTCTGCATTGCCTCCAGCCATCTTTATATATATATATATATATATATATATATATATATAAACAACATGTTGGTACATTGCAAAGATTAAGATTTTATTCATCTAACAAACCATTTTCTCAAAACAAAACAAAAAAAAAACGTTGGTACAATTACGGACAAGTTTCGTTCGCCAGAAGAACACCCGATATTTGTATACCAATCTTTCCTCCATGGACTCATCAGAAAACTAGAAAGTTCTCAATCAGAAAAAAAATACATAATGATGCAACAACCAAACATCCAAAAACAAACAACTCACACAGAATTC
This sequence comes from Sepiola atlantica, assembly GCA_963556195.1. NCBI lineage: Eukaryota > Metazoa > Mollusca > Cephalopoda > Sepiida > Sepiolidae > Sepiola > Sepiola atlantica. The sequence goes on along the minus strand of OY744554.1, from coordinate 16,117,048 downwards.
ATCTCCACCGAGAGACATTCAGAAATTTGGGTTCCAATAAAATTCAAAAATGGTCAAACACCAAATGTATTTGAAGATTAATATATATTATTGAATCTTCAAATACAGGTTTTTTTTTGATGGGCGATTTGTTTTTTTATGTGAACAAAATGTTGGTATTTTTCAAGTTTGATGTGTACGCTATTGTCTACCACTATGTATATAAAGATAGCACCTTCTTAAAGAGAAAAGACCACTTGTCAATAGGGTGAACTCAATATAGGATTTAAATTGCCTGAATCTCTAATGTGCTATGAATCATATCAAGAAGATTCAATGTATTAGCTGTTGAAAAATTTTTTTTATATAGGCAGTCAAATTTGCACTTCCCGGTAATTTTTGCACGTTTTTGTGATCTAATAATTATTACTGTTCATTTACCACAAGATGACATCACATTTGTGAGGATTTTTTACTTATAAAATTACATTTTAATAAAGCTCATTTATTACACTTATAAAATAATAAAACTCGTGTATTATATAAGCAATAAGTTACCAAAACATTTATCTGTTAACAGATTGATGCCTAGAAATTCAGTATTTAAAAAAATAAAATACGCCTAGTCATTCAACAAAAAACGGAAATATTGTCCCTGTTTATATTGCCCATAACTCTTATAAAACCCCTTTCTCCCTAGTTCTTTAAGGCCTTTACTCAAACACTTGCATTTTAAATGAACCAATGAGATTCTCTAAATATTTTCATATTGGATATATTAATAAAGGACAAAAAAAATGTTATCGAAAAATCATTCGACATAACACTAGGCTGGTGCGATACAGCTTAAACATGTGAATTCATTAGTATGACATAGTTAATAAACAATTTTAAATAGGGATGATGTTATATTATTAAGATATAGTTTAATTCAGAAAATAAAGTATGCCAAAACACACAGACACCACTAAGATAAACAAAGTCAAGATGAAGGAGAAAAAAAAATGTTTTTATTTTTTATTTTGATTTAATAAAAAATATCTGCATCTGATACATGGTTTCTTATGAAGGTATTTTGCCTCTATCTTTATGTTTAAAATTCAAAAGATGCTTAAAAAAATGAACTTTCCCAAATTTATAACTACCAGCGACCATGCGCGATTTAAGTTCAATTAAACAGACATTTGCACCGTTAGTCCACTACATCGGACGACACTTCTACAAAATCAGGAAGGATTATTACGAAAAAAACAAGAAGGTTAATACCTTTTATTTGTCTAAAGCTCTGTCGAGGCAAATTTTAGATAAAAAAGTCAAGGTGAAGAAGAAAAAAAAATGTTTTTATTTTTTATTTTGATTTAATAAAAAATATCTGCATCTAACACATGGTTTCTTATGAAGGCATTTTGCCTCTATCTTTATGTTTATATATATATACAGGGTGGCCCAAAAGTAGGTTTACAGTTATTAAACTAAATATTTAACCTATTTAAAGTTTTTCGAATAACCTAGTTAAAAAACTTTATTAAACGATAACTGTAAACCTACTTTTGGGCCACCCTGTATATATATATATATATATATATATATATATATTTGAGAAATATTGGAGAAAGTTTGAATGCCTACTACACACAGTCCACGAGTATCTTCGGCCACTCTGTACAAGAGTTTATCCGTACAACCTGGCATGAGGATACTTCACCCTTCAAGTAAACCTTGACCAAATATTCAAAATAACATAGTATTCAAAGCTTAAATAAGATCCCATTGACAATACTACACACTAGTTCATACGAGGAACGGTGCACTACTCTTAATTGTGTTACCACACATAACACTTAGCTGGATACTCCACCAAACCAGATGAATTCTTGTCCTGGAATATGGCAAGATGAAGAAAAGGCCACAATATAAAGATAAATTATAACCTAGTTGTGGTAAATTCGGGAGAGGAAAATTAATGTTTTCCACTGCTTTACTAAGTTAACGTTTGAGAAGGAAAGGAAAATTTTAATGGAACACACGGATATCTATGTATGTCATATAGAAATCAAGAGTCAAAACGGCCTATGCTAGAAATCTCATTTCTTTGATCGATCATAACTCAAAAACCAATCAACCAAATTAGTTAAAACTTTGCACAAAATTTTTATTTGATAGGTTCTATAAGTGTGTAGAATTTCAGCATCATTAGTCAAGGCAACCCAGAGATCCAGAAAGGTCAGGCATGATTTTGTGTTATTCGTGTGTACGTACGTACGTATGTGCCACCCTGTATCTCATCAACTATTTGATGGATTCAGCTGATTCTTGGCAGAGATAGAGGTTCTAGGGTCTAGTTGATGGCATTTTAATTTCAGTTTGCCATATACCTTAGGTTTCCAGAAAATCCCCAAAAACCTTTTAAATGACCATTGTATTGAGGCATAGCCTTTACAAAAGTAGTGACATTCCATGATAAATTCCAGTATACTGAAATCATATGCCCTTAATAGGGTTAAGATGAAAATTCATATACACTAAATGTACAAAAGCAAGGAAATTCCCAAATTTTTACACTTTTATTGTCATTAAGGATATGCGAGCACAACAGGGCTATGTATTTTACTGGTAGGAATTTTTCTTCAGCGCACCTCACACACTTCATCCACTCATGCATAGAGATTTATACTGTAGTGATGTGATAATGAAATGGCCTTGATGATATGTAGTCATACCTTAATGACAATAAAAGTGTAAAAATTTGGGAATTTCCTTGCTTTTGTACATTTAGTGTATATGAATTTTCATCTTAACCCTATTAAGGGCATATGATTTCAGTATACTGGCATTTATCAATGAAGGGGCCCTTGATTTCGGGGATCTAACTTAAGTGAAATAAAAAAGTATATATACAGTCAATATTTAGAAATTTTAATAACATCACAACTATATTTCTAATAAAAAACGTATGCATTAAACGTAAAAAAAACTTAAGTTTTCTTTACTGCCATCAAACTTTTGTTTTTCTTTACGTTTAATGCGTATGTTTTTTTATTAGAAATATAGTTGTGATGTTATTAAAATTTTACATCCTGTTGTGAGAGTTAAATAGGCTGAAATGGCCCATTAAGATGGCCTGCACGCTAAGTGGACTTAGTGTCTCCTGGTGTTTTCTTGCAAAGTTTCTTAAACAATGACGGTTTCAGAAGAAAACCCACAAAAAAGTGATCAATTAAAGTCATCGATTGAAAAAATAAGTTGACTAGTAACTTGATTAATGATTTGTGAATCGTTTGCAGAAATGTATGGCAAGTAGGGGACATTCGGTTTATTAATATGTATTGTTCATTGTGTATATGTTATGTTTTCAGAAATATAGTTTTGATGTTGTTGCAAGTTAAACATAGATCATGATTCTTTGAAGACCCTGTGCATATATATATATATATATGTGCATATATATATACATACATGTGCATATATACATATACACATGTGCATATATACATATACACATGTGCATATATACATATACACATGTGCATATATACATATATATATACACACATACATGTGCATATATACATATATATATACACACATACATGTGCATATATACATATATATATACACACATACATGTGCATATATACATATATATATACACACATACATGTGCATATATACATATATATATATACACATACATGTGCATATATACATATATATATATACACATACATGTGCATATATACATATATATATATACATATATATATATATACATATATATATACACACATACATGTGCATATATACATATATATATACATATATATATATACACATGTGCATATATACATATATATATATACACATGTGCATATATACATATATATATACACATGTGCATATATACACATATATACACATGTGCATATATACACATATATACACATGTGCATATATACACATATATATACACATGTGCATATATATATATATATATATATACACATGTGCATATATATATATATATATATATATATATACACACATGTGCATATATATATATATATATACACATGTGCATATATATATATATATATACATGTGCTTATATATATATACACATGTGCTTATATATATATATACACATGTGCTTATATATATATATACACATGTGCATATATATACATATATACATGCGCATATATATACATATATACATATACATATACATACATATACATATGTATATGTATATATATAAACATACTTATATATGTGCATATACATACACACATGTATATATATACACATACTTATATATGTGCATATACATACACACATGTATATATATATATATACACATACTTATATATGTGCATATACATACACACATGTATATATATATATATACACATACTTATATATGTGCATATACATACACACATGTATATATATATATACACATACTTATATATGTGCATATACATATATATACATACACATATGTATATATATATACGCATACACATATTCATATATGCGTCAATACATATACATATATATATATTTACTTATGTATATATGTCTTGTAATGCTTTATTTTTTAAGATATACAATTAAATTACATAATAATATAACATTTATATATATTTTTAATTGACCATGTTATAGCTAGCAGTTCACATGTTTCAGTTCTATCGCACAAACCCACTGTTATGTCGACTGTTTCATTTTCATAATCATTTATGCGTACGTATGTTTGTTGATATAATCTTCAGAAACATGGTGTTATAATAAAAAATGTTCGTCCTTTGATTTTTGTATTTTTTTTTTCTTTATAATACTTGGAATAGATTTTTTACCCAGATAGATTTTATGAAAACGAAATTTACATACATTTATACTTTTATAGCGGTCATGTATATCACTTACCTGTTTTTTCTTTAATTTCGCATAAAACACTAAAAAGAGCTGGTTTCATACGGTGACAGTTTAGCGTGTGCTTCCTGAAAGATAACAAAACAAAAAGATTTTTTTTAAAAAGTCGAAAAAGAAATTTATTTTCAAAAATATCTATTTTTTTTTTTAAATTAAAAAAAAACAAAACAGTACAAGCTTTTGAAAATGACTAAAGAAAAGAAATGAAACAATTTACGACTAAAAAAATTGAAAACAAAAAAGGGACAACTTGCACTAATATAGAAAAGTTAATATCATATTTCAAATTTATATTTACACATACAATAAGATACTGATACAATAATAATGTATTGCTAGATATATTGTAGTTAAAAAATAGGGGAGGATATCATATGTTCTAGAAATTCTGGCAAGGTACCGTAACCTGACAGTAAGGGTGCCGAGCTACAGTACCTGTGGCCGGAGTTTCGAATCTAGACACACTGAAGAGCGATATTGAGAGTGAAACGTGAGTCCGTGGATTATTATTTTATTAATTCAAATGTATAGATTTCCTCATATATAGGGTACGACACAGTGTAATGGAGGTGCCCCCTTTATAGCATTTAGGTAATTGAATTCGGTCACTTGTTTTTATCGTCAAAAACGATAACTAACCATATGTGGGTGTGTGTGTGTGTGTGTGTATATATATATATATATATATATATATATATCATCACCATACAGACTGTTTTGCTGTTTCACAGCTCATCAGTGCGGCTAGACCAGTTAGTGTCTCAAGCCGGGATCAAAACGCAACCGTCGAGCTGACAGTCGGCGATGCTAACCCCTATGCCATCATGCGGCACTGACTGAATGTAAGAGATATCTCAATGTAACGAAATGTAAACATTGCAAATGCCTGAGCTCGAATTAGTGTTTACCTAATGAGCATTGCCTTAAAGCTAATGGCCGTTGACGATACCCTTACAAAAATAAGCTCTACCCGGATATATATATGTATATATATATATATGAAAACACACAAGTAAATATTCATACACGCAAATTATTTCGTTTGTTATTGTTGTAAATTTATTTCGTTTCCGACCAGACTAAACAAAGTTTGAATTTTTTTTTAGACATGATGAACCTTCAAAAATGCAGAAAAATCTGACTTAAATTCATGCATTTCACCCAAAACAACCATACCTCACTACATAATCAACATACACACTATATATATATATATATATACTTTGTTTGATTTTCAAAGTTAGATTAAAACAGCAATCCGTCTAACATATCGATGCTTGATTTGGACTAGCCTATTTTTTACTTTTATTCTACCACTATGTTATTGCCATAAATATAGTTTTTTTTTCTGAAAGTAATTATTCCGACTAAAAACCTGTTAGAGTGGAGACATTTTCTTCATTCACCGAAACGAATTAAAATTAAAGGGAAGTTATGATGTGCAATTATACTGAGTTCTTTCTCTTAAAAAATAAATAAATACTTGTTAAATGATGCGATTTAAAACATGTCTATGCATGTATGTGTACACCAACACATTATTTACATATATTATTTGTTCTTAACTATTAATCAAATAACAAAAATCAACTATTTTAGACTTATTACGAAATATAATTTGATTACGAAATTAATTTGACGAGAACCTGAAATATAATTAACATTTAAAAGTTGGTTTTCTCGAAGTCTTCAGTTTTGCGGAAATAATTGCAATTGTAATTTACTTCTTTTCTTTTCTATGTTATTCTCTCCTTCTTTGCATTTCTTCCTTTTTTTCTTTTCTTCTTCCCTTCCCTTCTTTTTCTCATCAGCTATAATAACACGCATCATGTATATCTTTGAATATTTAAAGTTTTGTCTGTAACATCAATTAAATCAGAGACAATTGTAGGAATTCACCGGAACCGTATAAAAAGGAAAAATGAACATTGGTCAAAAAAAAAAAAAAAAAAAAAACAAACGCAATAAAAAAAAGAAATTAAAACAGAAAAAAAATGAACATTGGTTAAAAAAAAAAAAAACGCAATAAAAAAAGAAATTAAAACAGAAAAAAAATGAACATTGGTCAAAAAAAAAAAAAAAAACGCAATAAAAAAAGAAATTAAAACAGAAAAAAAATGAACATTGGTCGAAAAAAAAAAAAAACGCAATAAAAAAAGAAATTAAAACAGAAAAAAATGAACATAAGTTTTAATAAACCGTGAACACAAAAGTAAATTTAGATGAAAAAAAAGAAAGAAAACTGATAGAATCTGTATTTTAAATATAATAAAAGGTTTAAAAAACAAACTTGATTATTACAGGCTATGCCGAGCTCCTCCGGAACATAGCAATACTACTTTAAGCAAATAACACACACACACATATATATATATATATATATATATATATATATATATATATATATATATATATATATAATGAAAGTAGCTAACGGAACAGTTGCCGAACCTTGCTTTTAAGCGAGCTGACAACAGAAGATATTGGTTGGAAGAAACAGCTTACCTTGTGGGCTTATATATATATATATATATATATATATATATATATACAGGGTGGGCAAAAATAAGGGTCCTATTTTTAAAAATTCATAACTTTTTTATTTATTGATTTTTAAAAAATTTTTTTTAGAATAAGTAAAGGACCCCTTCCGAAGCAAGCATGAGCCGTATTAGCCCTAAGGAACGTACCCTCATTTAGAAAACATTATTTTTGCTTAAAAAACTCAAAACAGTGTAAAAAACAATACTTTAGTTTTTGTAAGTTTTAAGAAGTATTTTTCGGCTAAAATTTGTTTTGTTTATTTCAAAAAATCTCGGAAGGGTCAGTCTACACACACATAAAGTTTGGTGAGTTTAACTTTTATTTTGTGGAAGTTATTCAAATTCAAGTTATTCAAATTTAAAGATAGGACCCTTATTTTGGCCCACCCTGTATATATATATATATATATATATATATATAAGTATAAAGGTATACTCAAAAAAGAATAAAAGGGAAATACCAGCAGAGTGCTCAATTAAATTAAATTAAGAGCGTAATATTTTTAAATACAGATTTTAATCAGACATGGACCAGTGGTTTCTGACAAGAAAAGGGTTTTAAATTATTATTATTATAAATTTAATTTCATTTTAATTTATTTTCCCTTCCTTCTTTCCTTCTTTCTTTCTTTCTTTCTCCCTTTTCTTTCTTTCTTCTTTTCTTTCTCTCTGGTTCTTTACTTCTAAATATAGAATCTCTTACTTAACGGTTATTTTTCTGACCTAGCGTCTGGCCGGCCCCTCATTTCAAATTCTTTGTCCATAGCGTTTTATAACGGTTATAAATGTTTTTTGAAGAAATTCCATCATTTACTATTTCAGACTATGCTGAAGAAGACGGAATATGGAATTTAAAACCCTTTATATATATATATATATATATATATATATATATATATATATATATATATATATATATTATACTCCCGGCTGTTTTACTGGTAGAATACCCCATTTCAGCCTTCAGACAATGTCAGATGATCAGGAGAGAATATGCACGGTTTAAGGGTCTTTCTCTCAACGACTTTTTTTGCGTATCACCCGCCCCCCCCCCCCCAAACCACCCATCCTCCCTCACTGATGTGAGGCCCCATTTATATATATATATTTTGCCCTGTGTTTCTTCCCATACAACTTTTATTTTATTTTTTCAAATTTTAAATCTTGGCCTTTGCCAACTTATCTATCCCAGCGACTTCCTCTGATGATAAGATTTTGATCTTTGAAAAGCCTGGCTTAAGGAAAATTTAACTTGAATAAATTGCCTTTTTTGCGGAATATACCTTGCTCTGAGCAATTGAATTGAATTATGATTTGGCTTTTGCTTCTCTAATTCCTTTCCATTCTTCTTCATATATATATATATATATATATATATATATATATATATATATAAAAACTACTAATTGGTAACATGTCAGACTGTTGTATCGCCGTGCCAGTTCGAGTGACGTCGGGGTTATGGCATCAGGTTCATTATTACCCTTAGGTGATCGCACATGCCATTCGCCCATTGCATCAAACCAATGGTTTCTTCCATGGCCTACTAATCATATAAATTCATTTACATACACACACATACATACATATATATATATATATACATACGCATATACATACATATTTTATACCTATCTATATATTTTAATAAATATTTTTTAATATCCATATTTCATGTTCACCAACAATCATCAGCATGGATAACGTAAGTGTACCGACGGAACAAACAATTTGAATCTCGGCCACAAATAACTCAAACCTAAGTTACTTACTTCAAGGCCGTCGTGACAATCATGCTTCAAAAATGCGAGAGAAATAAGTCTTGTATTTTTTATTCATCACTAAAATAAGTCTTGTATTTTTTTAATTTATTTATCTATCCAAAGGGAGAGAACTTGCAACGTTGCAAAATTTAAATCTCAATTTCTCTCGAAGTTCTCGCCTTGAAGTGGAGTTTAATAATCATTTTGACAAATAAATATTAATTTAATATCAATAGACATATGTTTCGTGTTAACCGACAATCATCAGTATGTATTATGTAACTGTACCGCTGGTCGAACGATTCAAATCGTGGAGCCGAAGAACTCGAAACCAAGCGTCTTGCATCTCAGTCATAGTATATATATATATAGTCTCGGAAGTTTCTCAACCATTAAAACTATATAAAAAAAAAAAATATAAAAAATAAAAAAAACTTATAGTCTCAAGTCTTCCAGTGGAAAATCACTCATGTAAGTCAATTTATTTTTTACAGTTATTATATTAGTTAGTTTCTAACACTATTTTAAGGGATCATCAGTTGTTTACCATGAAAAACTGTTTCGGGAATTTAATATATATATATATATATGTGTGTGTGTGTGTGTGTGTGTGTGT
>OY744554.1:16047212-16102212 GCA_963556195.1 Sepiola atlantica | reverse complement strand
TATATATACACACATATATATATATACATACACACATATATATATATATACATACATATACACATATATATATATACTAACATATATATACACATATATATATATACTAACATATATATACATACATATATATATACACATACATATATATACATACATATATACACATACATATATATACATACATATATACATACATATATATACATACATACATATATATACATACATATATATATACATACATACATATATATACATACATATATACATACATACATACATATATACATACATATACACATACATATATATACATACATACATACATACATATACATACATGTCTAAGATTGAAGTTACATCTATATATAATTGTGAGAAGGAAGCTAAATATATGATAAAAAGTATATATATTTATAAACGCCTAATTAAAATAATATTAGTATCATATTTATCTATATAAATATGAGATTAAAATCATACATAAGAGATTAAAGTCTATATATATATTTCCATGCTGCATTCACGAAAACTTTTTTTCTCCATCTAAATCTCCTTTCATTGGACAATTACCAACCGGACAAACCTCATATCTTTTTACACGAACTTTTTTTTCACTTTCCATTTCTTAACATGGTTTCAAATGTTGAATTTTGACTTTTCCACTGCCAACTTATCTATCTATATTATTCCTCTGATAATAAGATTTTAATCTTTGAAAAACCTTGGCTTAAGGAAAGAATAATAAACATAATTTTATTACAGAATATACCTTGCATTGAACAATTGAAGTTTGAAATAAATCTGGACATTCGTACATGTTTATCACTCTTCGTTCATCTATCTATATCTAATATATATATATATATATATATATATATATATATATATATATATATATATATATATCAAGAATAAGGAGAAAAACATTAAATGGTTGAGACCAATTTCTGGCCAATTCACGCCAGTCCTGCAAGTGTTCGGTAAAATAACGACATGTCTCTACTGCTTTTCATAATTTAATATTTGGTTGAAAAGGCTGACAGGAGTATGCGAAAATTGCGAATCCCGCAATGAGAAAATAAAAATAAATAATATATATATATATCATACTTAAAAAAACAGTCGAATGTAACCGGGGGTATTTACTAAACAAACAAAAAAAGCAGCTATCCGTAAGTGACCTGTGTTTGTTATTTATTCCGAGCAATGACAATTTATATGTATATTAAATTAGCTCATATGTATATACACATCTAAACAAACCATATTTATTATATACGTATATTTATTTATACATACATACAAGCATACACACACCCACGCTTAATTTACCTTGGTTCAGCACTAGGCCAAATGGAGGTTGGAAGACTGTGTAGCGGCAATCTTCCATGTGGGGGAGGGTGTGCCAGCCTTGATAAAATAAAATAATCAACATTTAGAATGCTATCCGAGTTAAGAGAGAGTGGGGCGGGGGGAGGGGACTTCGGGCAGCATTTTTTCTTTGGGGGGGGGGGGGGAACTACTTTAGTTACCGAACAGGTTTATAATTATACACTAGTAGTTATAAATGACCCCCGACAGGCGCCACTATTTACAATTCCAGGGAAATACGCACATTTATCATTTTTTTATCCTCTCATAATATTCTTCATCATTCAACCGAAAATCAATCCATCTCATTAACCCACCTGGAAAAAATCTCATTTCTTGCGTTTCCCTAACATCAAACAAAATGTATTTCTATCTTTGGAACACATTACAACGGAACTGCTTCCATGCAGACTGCAACATAGTCGTCTTCAAATCACATGTCAACGAATATTTGTCATAACCTGTCCTACGGAGTAATCAAATTTTGACCAATGAATACTGAACAAGTACCTGTATGTATGTATATATATATATATATATATATATATATATGCGTATATATATATACTTCTTTATATATGCGTATATATATATATTTTTTTTTATATATGCGTATTATATATATATATATATATATAGATAGATATATACACATAAATATATATAAAGATATATATATATATACACATAAAGATATATATATATATATACATATATACAGGGTGGGCCAAAATAAGGGTCCTATCTTTAAATTTGAATAACTTGAATTTGAATAACTTTCACAAAATAAAAGTTAAACTCACCAAACTTTATGTGTGTGTAGACTGACCCTTCCGAGATTTTTTGAAATAAACAAAACAAATTTTAGCCGAAAAACACTTCTTAAAACTTACAAAAACTAAAGTATTGTTTTTTACACTGTTTTGAGTTTTTTAAGCAAAAATAATGTTCCTTAGGGCTAATACGGCTCATGCTTGCTTCGGAAGGGGTCCTTTACTTATTCTAAAAAAAAAAAATTAAAAAAAAAAATCAATAAATAAAAAAGTTATGAATTTTTAAAAATAGGACCCTTATTTTTGCCCACCCTGTATATACACACATATAAAGATATATCTATATATATATACACATATAAAGATATATCTATATATATACACACAAAGATATATATATATACATATATATATACACATATAAAGATATATCTATATATATACACACATATAAAGATATATCTATATATATACACATAAAGATATATATATACATATATATACACACATATAAAGATATATCTATATATATATATACACATATAAAGATATATCTATATATATATATACACATATAAAGATATATCTATATATATATACACATATAAAGATATATCTATATATATATATACACATATAAAGATATATCTATATATATATATATATACACATATAAAGATATATCTATATATATACACATATAAAGATATATCTATATATATACACATATAAAGATATATCTATATATATACACACATATAAAGATATCTATATATATACACACATATAAAGATATATCTATATATATACACACATATAAAGATATATATACACATATAAAGATATATCTATATATATACACATATAAAGATATATATATATATACACACATATAAAGATATATATATATATACATATAAAGATAAAGATATATACACATAAAGATAAAGATATATACACATATTGAGATATATATATACATATACATATAAAGATAAAGATATATATATATATATGTAACAAAAACAAATGTTTACAATTATTTTATCGCACTGAAATGTTTTTGCTTTTGTTACTTTTTGTGGCGATAATGACAGCTGAATACACTTGTGTAATCAAATACTGTTTGTACAAATAAAAAATATATTATTAATATATGTTGCATATTAGTAAAGAGACTCATTATTTTACCATCTAATTAACATGTGTGTGTGTAGTTCGTAATGTCACACGTATGTAACATAGATGACGACGCTTAAAAAAGAGAGTCATTTTTTCTCTAGATGTTCACAGAAGCATTAAAAATGTTATAGACTAGTTGAATGAACATAGAGTGAGCGGATAGACATATATATATATATATATATATATATATATATATATATATATATATATAAGGGAGAGAGAGATAGGGAGAGAGAGATAGATAGAGAGAGATAGATAGATAGATAGATAGAGAGAGAGATAGAGATAGAGATAGAGATAGAGATAGAGCTAAGAGTGAGGTTGGTGATTTATTCAGTTAATTGTAAATTACGGCGAATTAGAACATTTAAAACATTTCTCATATGAGATGAGCGGTTTCTATCTACCCGGATTTTCCAGCGAAATTTTACTTTTAATTTTGGTCACGAAGAATAAATAAAAATATAACCGAAATAAATGTTCCTGCAATTAAGTTGTTTAACTTTTTCATTTAAACAAAGTAGTCTCAGGAGAGTATATAAGTTATACATGTAGCATTAGTTTTATTTCAATGTTCAGTTTTGGGGTGGGTGGGTGGCAGGGTGATAGTACGGTTTCAGTGGAAAAAAAAATCATAATAATGTGCCAACGTTACTCACCCTGTTGCCAAGAATATATATTCCATAATTTATAATAATAAGTTCCATAGTTTAGGATTTTACCAAGCACAAACACATTATTGAAACTCACGCGCGAACTTTTAAAAAACGTGTTACTTAATGTAACTCAAGAGTTGATGTAGTGCAATTCTTTTCTCTATTGAATTTTTGGTATCAAACATATTTTACACGTTTTTCCAGGGCGGACGTAAGCTTGGGTAGTGTGCTCATGTTACTTACCGGGTTGCCTAGAATATATATTCCAAAATTCATAATGATTGGTTATAAAAAAAATTATACATATATATATAAATATATATATATATATATATATATGATAGTGCAGGGATAGAAGCGCCGACTGTCAGCTCCATGGTTGAGTTTCAATCCCGGCCTGTAGACACTAACTGGTCTAGCCGCACCGAATAGCTGTGATACAGCAAAACAGTCTGTATGTGGATGACTATATGAAGCTCTCTCCCTGGGTACAGCTTATTTGGAAGGATATCTTCAACTGCCATTAGCTTTAAGGCATAGCTCATTAGGTAAAACTAATTCAAGCTCCCGGCACTTGACAATGTTTACATTGAGATATTACTTACATTCAGTCAGTGTCGTATGTCAACTCGACGGTTGAGTTTCAATCCCGGCTTGAGGCACTAACTGGTCTAGCCGCACTGAAGAGCTGTGGTACAGCGAAACAGTCTGTACGTGGATGACTATAATATATATATATATATATACATACATACACTACCTATGACTATAATATATATATACATACATACACTACCTATGACTATAATATATATATACATACATACATACATACACTACCTATGACTATAATATATATATACATACATACATACATACATACATACACTACCTAAATGTTAATATTTACAAAAAAATAATGTACTCATGTTACTCACCGTATTTTATATATATATATATATATATATATATGCCTAACTTTCTCAGAAACTTAAAGGCGAGTGCATGCTGGTCTTTTTTTACAAGATTATTATTTTGTTTTTTTATTAATAAGGATATTTATAGAATCTAATTTAATTTCATGAAGGTATCATTAGATCATTAAATTAATTGAATGAAATTGTTTAAAATACAAAACTTTATTCAGAATGATTTACGCTTGATATTTTGTGTAAATTTATACATACATACATACATTACATACACACACATAGTTTTATAACAGTGCTCAATAACAGGTAAAAAAAGGTAAAGGTCGCATAGCCTGGACGCGCACGAGTGTCGTTGCCGACATCGCACACTGCCCATGGCCGTAGCGGCGGTGATTTGTTAAAGATCACCGTGTCTAGGGCACAGCATATGGAAGGCGGAGCCCATCCCTCTCCTTCCGCTGCCTTGAACCTTCCCTGAGTTTTAGTCAGGTACCCATTTACTGCTGGACAGAGGGAGTTTTCAGACACGAAAATTCGCATGCCGTGAGTGGGATCGAACCCGGGTCGTCCAGCCCAAATACAAGTGCTATAATCACTCGTCTACAGACCCTCCCTGGTAGAGGGGTATTAAAGTATATATTTTTTATTCATACAAACATTATTGGCTACATATGTGCATACATGTTTCAGCTGTGACTTTATACAAAGTTTAATATCGTCAGGCCATTTTACATGAAATGGTTTGGAGATGTTGCCTATCGATAGAATATAAAACGGGAAAAAGAATATCATATGAACATATAACGATATCAACATTCAAATGTAAACTGTGGATTAAACAGATATTTTCATTATTGTCAGGAAAAAGATAACATGAAAAAATAAATGAATATTAAGTACACTTCAGTTTTTTTTAGCCTGACAGGTGAAATTTTATGCATTGAGGAAACCTCCAAAAAACAATCGATGATATTTTGTATATCACGAAAATGTATGTTATTTAGAAGCACAGAAACAATTGTTTGCAAATAAAAGTGTTTTTGTTGAATATATGGAAACTGACGTTGCATTATATATATATATGGGAAATGAAAAAGGAAAAACCGAGATATTTTTTTATATATTCATCAACCTTTCGTCTTTATTTGTAAGGTTTCCTCAGGATTATAATTTTAAGAAAAATGTCATGCAAGTACATTGAAATATTGGGTTGACATGATGGGTTGAAAAAAAGTAGTAGCTGTGGCTACTAAGAGTGCTGGACCAAGGTTCGGGCTGAGAGAAGTCAGTCAGTGGCAGAGAGTGAAATGAATGTGGATGGCTGTGAGTGATATATATATATATATATATATATATATATATATATATATATTTGGAAGTTTTTCAACCATTAAAACTATAGGGAGAAAAAACTTTAAGTCCCAAGTCCTTCGTTGGAAAACTAATTTGCTTGTAAGTCAATTTACTTTTTACAATCACTATATTAGTTTGCTTCCAAGAATTTACGCCAGTCTTAATATTATTTTAGGAATCATCAGTTGTTTACCATGAAAAACTGTTTCGAGAATTTTATATATATATATATACATATATATATATACATATACATACATATATACATACATACAGAGAGAGAGAGAGGAGGAGGAGGAGAAAGAGAGGGGAGAGAGAAGGAGACAGAAAGAGACACCCACACAGAGGATTCGCCGTAATTATATATATATATATATATATATATATATATATATATATATATATATATATATATACGCACACAGACAGACAGACAGAGAGGGAGGGAGAGAGAGAGAGAGACAGACAGACAGACAGACAGACAGACAGACAGACAGACAGACAGACAGACAGACGAGTCGCCGTACGTAACTATATCATTTTATTTCAACATTAATGTAACATGAAAAAAATATGCAACTTTAATTTAGAAATTTCCAAAGTTTTTTGCAACATAAAACCTGCATGGATTTTAATACACTTTCTTAATCTGTCTGGGATTGAACGCCATACTTTGACGCACATCTCCAACGGCACTTAAGCAACGGCAGCTCTGATTTGTTCTTTAATTTCAACGCTGCTATAAAAAATATACGATTTCCGCTTTCAAATGACACACGAATATGAACAAATGTTTACGTATCAACAAAGTCACATACAAAAGAAAATATATAGTTACTTAAGGCGGACCATGTATAAATAAATGAATGAATCAATAAAAACGGCAGTAAACTGTCTTCAGAGCTCTTTAAAAAAAAACCTCGTCAGAAGATAATCGTTGGTAACAAATTATCCTCTACTATATAATAAAGACCAATGTGTATTTATTTGTATATTAATAAATATATGTATTTCCATCCCGTCACGTAACAGTTCGCGAGTACAACACGTGTCTTTTTCTAGCCTCCGGACGAAATCATTTTAGTTGAGGGGGGAAACGAGAAAGCAAATCAGACCACCACTTCAGACTTACCCCGCCGCCTGAAATGAATACGTAAATAAATTCTTCATTCTGTAGTAAAAAGACAATAGTGGATGTTTTGCTTTAATTGGGTCATCAGAATTGATACTAATATATCTTAATAACGAATGCGTACATTGGCGAAGCATATTTTTTTTTAATAATCTCCAAGGTGTACATTGGTAATAGTAATAATAATATAGAAATAAAGAGACTTATTATTTTTAGTTATGCAAAAAGAAGCAAGACAACCATGTGGGACTTACCCCGCCGCCTGAAATGTATTCGGAAAGAAATCCTTCACTACAATAAAAATCAACGGTGGGTGTTTTTTTTTTTACATTAGGTCATCAGAAATGATAATTTATAGATGAAAAATTTAATTACTGACTTCATTCTATTATTACATATTAATATTTTATCAATATATCTGGGTTAATAGTGAAAGCGAACACGGGTGGAGCATAATTGTTTTTTTTGTATGTCATTTTTTTATGGTAGGTGTACACTAGTAATTGAATAAATAACGAGCTTTTAATTGGTAATTACCGTTGGTTTCACGCCCGAGCGATCAGTAGACGACATGAAACACGTCTCTGTGATCGTTTTTAAATTTCTGCTGAATAGTCACTTTAGACCGGAAGTAAACAAAGAACTAACAAGCACGTGATGATCGCCCGTGCGTGAAACCAGTGGTAACAACCAATTAAAAAAAAAACACGTAAGTTATTCAATTATAACGTTCTATCTGAGAAAAATCCGAAAATTTAAGCCGGTTTTAAAAGCTCACACAAATATAGAGAAAACTTGAATGCCTACTAGTTCTTGGCCTTTTGGTTAAGATCAAAGTGTAGTATCTGTTCCGATGGATACTGCACCCCATAGACTGGTATTGTCTTGGCATTCGGGGCTTGATTTACGCCGGTACATGGGTCTCTCCTGTGCAGTTCTGGGAGGTCCACCCTCCCAGGCTTCGCCACCCTACCGGGGAATGCCGACGGGGCTGCCCAGGCAATTTTTAAACCCCACTTTCCCGACCCGACCTTGGGTCACATCTTACTTGTGGGAGTAAACTAAAAAACTGGCCTTGTGCTTAACTCCTGGAGAGGAGTAAATCAATGCTAGACACTTTCAACGAGTGTTTAAGATTTCTCTGTACAAGGGTTTGTCAGGACAACCTGGCATCAGGATACTTCCTCCATCAAGCTAACACTGACTAAATATTTAAAATAATATTTGAAGCCCAAATAAGATCGACTCAGTATAGCTAGCCCACACTGGTTCATACAAGGAATGGTTCACCTTCTCCAAGTGATGGTGCCTATAGTAACAGCACTATGCTGGATACTTCCCCAGGCTACATGAATTCTGACCATGAAATCTGGAAAGACCAAGAGACCACATAAAGAATATACAATAACATTGTTAACGGGTCAATTGGGAAGAGGAAAATAAGGTTCTTAACTTCTTTACTAACTCAACGTTTGAGAGGTAATGGAGAACTTTAACAAACTATTCGAATATCTATGTATCTCATATAGAGATCAAGTGTTAGCACCAGGAAGGGACCCCTTAATTTATGAGAACTTTAACTGAAGTAAAATTAAACAAAAAAGTATATAGGTATGTAATAAGGCTGTTAACAATGCCATCAAAAACGGAATATCAAAGTAGGAGATGGACAAAACCAAGTAATTGGCGATAACATCTGCGATATTTTTATTCAAAAACTTATCTATTCATATTTTAAGTAAATCTTTCACTTGCTGTTAATAAAGTCCGGGATGGTGGAATATATTTTAATATTTCGAGAGAACCCCTCCTCTGCTAAAAAAACAAACGTGCTTTTCGTTCACAAAGGAGAAAAATCCCAATACTTATTTTAGATCCATGTTTTGAGGTGTCTCCGTTTAAAAAACAGAGCAATACCTTTTTTTTTAGAAGAGGAGTGTTTCTCTCGAAATATTAAAATATTTTCAACCATCCCGAACCCTATTAACAATAATAAGTGAAAGCTTTACTGAAAAAATAAATAGGTACATTAAAAAAAATATATATCGTTGATATTGTCTCCGACTATTTTCGTTCATCCATAAGTTTGATCTTCCATCGATATCTTCGGTTTCACGAAGACACTGGCAACTCAGGTTAAAGATAGCAAATGTAACCGATTCTTCAGTCGATGTTTGGATAGTGTTGCACACTATTATATTCTAGTGTCAATGACATTTCAAATTATTAATTATCAGATGGCACACCCGCTAAATAAGTAATCTGTATCTTCGATGTAACAGGCGAGTGTCATCGGTGTGTCATATGCCGTATTCAAGAGCCTACACTTTTGAATCCAGTAATAATAATGGTAAGTATAATTATTTTATGCCATTTGTTGCACATTTGCAATATAATTTATTTTATGATTCTCTAGTGTATTATGATTATTTAGATGCATATATTGTAGTGTTTTGTTATACATGTAACATTTTATCCCATTTGTTGCACATTTGCCATATAATTTATTTTATGATTCTCTAGTATGTTATGATTATTTTAATGCATATATTGTAGTGTTCTGTTATACATGCAAAATGTTATGCCATTTGTTGCACATTTGCAATATAATTTATTTTATGATTCTCTAAGTGTATTATGATTATTTAGATGCATATATTGTAGTGTTTGTTATACATGTAACATGTTATGCCATTTGTGGCACATTTGCAATATAATTTATTTTATGATTCTCTAGTGTATTATGATTATTTAGATTCATATATTGTAGTGTTTTGTTATACATGCAAAATGTTATGCCATTTGTTGCACATTTGCAATATAATTTATTTTATGATTCTCTAGTGTATTATGATTATTTAGATGCATATATTGTAGTGTTTTGTTATACATGTAAAATTTTATGCCATTTGTTGCACATTTGCAATATAATTTATTTTATGATTCTCTAGTGTGTTATGATTATTTAGATGCATATATTGTAGTGTTTTGTAATACATGTAAAATTTTATGCCATTTGTTGCACATTTGCCATATAATTTATTTTATGATTCTCTAGTGTGTTATGATTATTTTAATACATATATTTTAGTGTTTTGTTATACATGTAAAATTTTATGCCATTTGTTGCACATTTGCAATATAATTTATTTTATGATTCTCTAGGTGTATTATGATTATTTAGATTCATATATTGTAGTGTTTTGTTATACATGTAAAATGGTATGCCATTTGTCGTATTCAACTATACACAACCGTGTGGGATAAGATTCCACTCCAGACGCGCGGACATACCGTTAAACTACAGTAAAGCTTTGGGATGAGTCCCTTTAAGTAGTGTTATCGTCTAGTCACGTGCACACGCGCCTTTTCACCCGATTGGCTCTACTCTATTTAGCTGATGCGCCCAACACACGTTTCATGCCACTGAAAAATGGTCACAGGAAGCGGCCACAAATTCTGTTTAAAAAAAAAACATTTTCTATTCCTATACGTCAATAAATAAGAATTACAATACAAATATCTATAAACACAGAATTTTTTTTAAATATATATTTTTTTACATTATTTATATATACATACAACACATATATACAAACACAACATATATATAAAGCATATATATATATATATATATATATATATATATATATATACGCACGCATCGTTTAAGCACACATACATCACATATATACGCACACACACACATCACATGTATACACATCACATATATACACATACACACACAACACATATATACACACACACATATATACGCAGACACACACACACACACACACATATATACATACGCACACACACATATACATACGCACACAACCACATATACATATATATACGCACACACACATACATATACGCACACACACACATACATATATATACGCACACACACACATACATATATATACGCACACACACATATACATATATATACGCACACACACATATACATATATATACGCACACACACATATACATATATATACGCACACACACATATACATATATATACGCACACACACATATATATATATATATATATATATATATATATATATATATATATAAGATGAGTATTAGAAGGCTATCACAATGTAAGTAATTGAAGTTTCTTGCATTGTGATAGCCATCTAATACTCCTTTATATACATATTACACACAATGCTTCAAGCAAACTATATCTTATTTTATTTATATATATATAGATAGATATATACATAGAGAGAGAGAGAAAGAGAGAGAGAAAGAGAGAGAGAAAGAGAGAGAGAAAGAGAGAAAGAGAGACAAGAGAGAGAGAAAGAGAGAAAAGAGAGAGAAAGAGAGAGAAAGAGAGTTTGAATTACTGACTAGACACTATCCTCGAGTGTTCGGTCTTGTCGTACAAGGATTTGTCAGGACAACCTGACATTAGGATACTTCATCCTATAAGTAAACCATGACCAAATATTCGAAATACCATAGTACTCTAAGCCCAAATAAGATCCCCTCGACACGGCTATACACTGGTTGATTCCAAGTAATGTTACTTCAAGTTACAATAATAAGCTGTATACTCCACAGACTAGATGAATTCTTGTCATAGACTCCATTAAGATCAAGAGACCACAGGAAAGATATATTATAACATAGTTCACAGGTCAATTGAGGCGAGGAAAATTAATGATCTCCACGTTTGATAAAGGAAAACTTTAATGAAATATTCGAATATCTATGTATCTTATAAGGGGATCAAGTGTTAGCCCCCCGAGAAGGGCCCCTTGATTTCTGAGACATTACACTGAAGTAAAATGAAAAACGAATATATACAGGGTGATTCATAAGTCACTTCACTTAGCTATTTAAAATGATTACCATATGAAGCACAAACATACTATGAACTTTTGATAATTGTTATCTTACTCTCTAATTACTGATATTTGTTATTTTAAATTTGTTCGTTTATATATTTGTTTCTATATATATTTATTTCATAATCAATCAAATATGCTACAAAGAGTCGTAAATTACTTCCAAAAAAGAATAGAGCTATGCATGCAGAACGAAGGTGGACATTTTTAAAATTTGCTGTAATTTTAAACTCCCATAAATGAATTTGTTGAATTAACTTTGTTTTGTATTACCGTATTTTTTAACTTTAGAATTTCAAAAATAAATAGCTAAGTGACTTATGAATCACCCTGTATATATATATATATATATATATATATATATATATATATATATATATATATATATATATATGTGTGTATCGAGGCAGATTTTTTTCTTTAAGACACGTATTATTAAAAATAACCGACAATTTTTGTCTGGTTATTTTAGTGTTGATCCCTTCAATTTTCAGGATTAAAATCTTAATCTCGGAAGGAAATTGGCTGATGAAACTGCCATAGTGTACATGTTGGTCCAGAGTACTTTCTGACCCGTCTGGGTCCATCGTCAGTGGAATAATGACAAACAGGTAAAGACCTGGAGTGAGATTTATAATTAATTATGGCGGGAAAATTTAACTATGTACACTATGGCAGTTTCATCAGCCAATTTCCTTCCGAGATTAAGATTTTAATCCGGAAAATTGAAGGGATCAACACTAAAATAACCAGACAAAAATTATCGGTTATTTTCAATATATATATATATATATATATATATATATAGTCAGCAAGTTGTTGTTGATACAAGTCCGATTGAAAATAATGGAATTGTCTCGTTTCGTAATGTTTTTAATTAGTATGTACTCAGTGAGCAAGTTTCCGGTGGTAATTCGTTGAGTATGGAACCGAGAGTTCTTTTATCGGCCATCCCGAGCGATTTCGATCCCGACGACCGTCTTCAGGAGTTGGTTTGTTTCATGTTCGTTATGTTGTTGTTGTCGGGTTTATTGTGTGTGTGTGTGTGTTAGGGTTAGGGTTTGTGTGTGTGTGTTTTTTCTCGGCAGTCTTGGCGCTTAGGATGACCGATAAATAAACTCTCGAATTCATACGAAAGAATTACCGCCAGAGACCCGGAAACTTGCTCTCTGTGTCGAGACAACTAAAAAAAATTACGAACCGAGAAAATTTCGTTTTCTTCAATCAGATTAGATATATTTTTGTTTTCAAGTATAAAAGCTTTTGCTCTCATCACTGCAGGGAAGTGATAATTTTAGACGGTCATAAGGCGCGAACCTGGTTCACAAAGTCACCTTTGACTCCGCATATACATATATATATATATATATATATATATATATATATTCTAATATTGAGCATACTTTTATCACGTTAGAATCTAATATAAAAAAATGATTATTTTATAATACTTGGAATATATATATATATATATATATATATATATATATATATATATATATATATATATATATATATACAGGGTGGGCAAAAATGAGGGTCCTATTTTTAAAAATTCATAACTTTTTTATTTATTGATTTTTTATTTTTTTTTTTTTTTTAGAATAAGTAAAGGACCCCTTCCGAAGCAAGCATGAGCCGTATTAGCCCTAAGGAACGTACCCTCATTTAGAAAACATTATTTTTGCTTAAAAAACTCAAAACAGTGTAAAAAACAATACTTTAGTTTTTGTAAGTTTTAAGAAGTGTTTTTCGGCTAAAATTTGTTTTGTTTATTTCAAAAAAATCTTGGAAGGGTCAGTCTACACACACATAAAGTTTGGTGAGTTTAACTTTTATTTTGTGGAAGTTATTCAAATTCAAGTTATTCAAATTTAAAGATAGGACCCTTATTTTGGCCCACCCTGTATATATATTCCAAGTATTATAAAATAATCATTTTTTAATATTATATTCCAAGTATTATAAAATAATCATTTTTTATATTAGACTCTAACGTGATAAAAGTATGCTCAATATTAGAAGATAGAGCATTATTATACGAAAGAAAATAATAAAAAAAATGTAAAGTAACATTCTTTACAAGTTTATTATATTCAAATATTGCACCAAAGAATAGTTTATGAAAAAAGAATCTCTCATTATATATATATATATATATATATATATATATGGTAATTAAAAAAAGACAACCAAAATATATTATTTATGTATTCATCAACGTTTCGTCTTTATTTCAAGACATCCTCAGGATGATTGTCTGTAGAAAAACAAAACACAATTACAAAATGTTTGAAACAAGTTTGGGCTTAAAATTTGCGGCCGCTTATATATTTAATGAACGTTGATGAATATATTAATAGTATTTTTTTAATTTTCCATTTTTCAATTTCCATTACGTCGGAACACTTTTCTATTCTTTATCATATATATGTGTGTGTGTGTGTGTGTGAAGTAAGCTATTTTTATGTGTGTGTGTGTTTCTGGTTATTTCAATATTATCCCTAACTATGATCAAACATTTAATATTTTTTTCGTATCTGTCCGAGATTTATTAAAGGAATCAAATATTAACCATTGGGCGCTCGTTTTTTATACATCTGCCCTTGAGCCAGATGAAAAAAATCAAAGAAAAACAAACACACACACACATTTATATATATAAATATATATATAATTTATGTCAATACAAATATTGTTCGTCAAATGTATACGAGGGCTTTCGGGTCAGTAAACTTATAGATCAGCTTAAATCAACAAGTTATACAAACACAGACGAAGAAGCCATTCCTTTCAAATGCATATATATATATATATATATATATCAAAATCCAGCATTATATAAATCAAATATTTAGTCGAGATTATTCAGTATTTATTTAATTATAAAAAGATGGCAACGTGCACACATCTATGTAGCAATTCACACGCACATGCATTCATATATCCATACACACACATTGTATGTATGTCCCTATCTATCTATATTTGTGTGTGTGTGAGGGTGTTATGTTTTACCGGAAGTACCGTGTTTTAGATTGCCTGACGATCGCTAAATGCGTGAAATCATTTCTTATGACTCATCAAGATTCCCTGAACTTTAATTTTTTTATTAAGCCCCCCCCCCCCTCAGCTGAAGCCTTCAATTTTAGACATTTTCTAGAATCAAAATCGCGTGATGAATTTTGCTCAAAATTAGAATAAGGATTCTAGACATATGGTTTAATATCATTGTATCTCGGTTTTAATCGTCGTAAGGGGACATAAAAGTGGTGCAAAAGGGTTCTGTTCATGGAATTCATGTTACCCGTCCGGGGACGGATATTCTTCTAGTAATATATATATATATATATGTGTGTGTATGTGTGTTCCCTATAGAAAGAAATGTTTTAGAATCTTCAAACAATCTAAAATGGTATTCTTATGTAAAATTTACCGGGGAAGACAAAGTATTTCCGAAATTTTAAGTGCAGCCTTAAGGTGACTATGAGGACATAACCCCCTTAAAACTTCAAATAGATTCAATTTGTATTAAATTTAAATCATATGTATTAAATTTTCCGGGGAAGACAATGGAAGTGATCCCGAATCTCTACGTTACCATCTATGAGTCAAATATCTACTTGCTCCCACCTTTAAGTTACCCATGAGGAGGAAAAAAAAACCCCTTAAAACTTCAAATCCATATATCAGATTTTTATTAAATTTAAACTTTATGCATAAATAAAACAGTAATTCAGAGAGTTTTCCAATATTTTAGTCTCTTCCGACTATATTATGGGCGACCCGCGAGGAGGGGGGGGGGGTGAGTTAAAACCAAGAAAGTAATATTTTGTTATGAGCATAGTGAAAAAGTACATATGAGTGATCCTTACTCAATCCCGAGCAACGACGAGTCTTCCTGCTAATTATATATATACAGGGTGGGCAAAAATAAGGGTCCTATTTTTTAAAATTCATAACTTTTTTATTTATTGATTTTTTTTTTTTTAGAATAAGTAAAGGACCCCTTCCGAAGCAAGCATGAGCCGTATTAGCCCTAAGGAACGTACCCTCATTTAGAAAACATTATTTTTGCTTAAAAAACTCAAAACAGTGTAAAAAACAATACTTTAGTTTTTGTAAGTTTTAAGAAGTGTTTTTCGGCTAAATTTTGTTTTGTTTATTTCAAAAAATCTCGGAAGGGTCAGTCTACACACACATAAAGTTTGGTGAGTTTAACTTTTATTTTGTGGAAGTTATTCAAATTCAAGTTATTCAAATTTAAAGATAGGACCCTTATTTTGGCCCACCCTGTATATGTATATATATATATATATATATATATATATAATATTGTGTATTACAGAAGATTGGAACAACATCGGTACCGTCGGTTTCTAGTCCAAACAAAGGGGACCTATAATTGGTCTCTTTTACCGGACGCCCTTCGGCCTCTGTTTATATCTGTCTCCCCAGAAAATGGCGACTCGCGTGTTGTCCGCCATTTTTTCTAGGAGGCGGACATAAACAGAGGCTGAAGAAAGTCCGGTAAAGGAGACAAATTATGGGTTCCCTTTGTTTGAATTTGAAACCGACGGTACCGATGTTGTTCTGACCTTCTGTAACACATATATAAATAAATATTACGCTCTTATTTTTTTTATTTTTTAATAATTGAGCACTCTGCTGGTATTCTCTCCTACACATATATATATATATATATATATATATATATATGTATATATATATATGTGTGTGTGTGTGTGTGTGTGTGTGTGTGTGTGTGTGTGTGTGTCGTAAGCTACCTAAGCTATAATCACACCCACGTGTTTCTGTCTTTAAGGTATTATTATACAAGTGATAATCACACTCTAAAAATGTCCATATTTCTATGTCCGTAGTGTATTTAAAAAAATATATATAATCACACACAAACACTATTATCATCATCATCATCATAATAATAATAATATTCAAATGCAGAAAAAGTCCGTTATGAATCACATGCCGATAACGGAAAATCCGTTCGTCCGTTATGAATCTGTAAATACATTTCAAATTGAAAGGTAATATTCTGTGTGATATGTTCGTTTATATATGTTTACTAGAAGAATACCCGCCAAGAACAGCTTTGCACCACTTTTAAGTCCCCTTACGAAATTGATATCAATATTGATACGAAAACTTATTTCTAGAATCCTTATTCCAATTTTGATCAAAATCCATCGCAATATTTAGATTCTAGAAAATGTTTAAAATGTAAGGCTTAAGTATAAAGGGGTCTTAAGAAGAAATTGAAATTCGGTCTATTTGGCTTTATTGGTGTCTAATGACTATCGATTAAATTTAATGCAAATCTGATAATTTGAATATTCAAATGAGAGATTTTGGCTATGCCTCCCCCCCCCCCCCGAAAAACTATTTAAACAATTCCAAATAAACTGACTGGTGATAACCAGATCAGGCTGCCCTGTGGCTCCCTGAGACGAAATTCACCTACATTGACTTTTTTTTTTTTTTTTTTTTTTTTTTTTTTGTAAAACTTAATTATGTTCTACAAAACCAAAAACAAAAACAAAAACAACAGCCCCTCTCCCTTTCTCCCTCCCCTTTTTTATTTTATTTTTAGAATTTGAAGCATAAATCTTTTACTATAATGACCGGATTCGGCATTAGATGGCCCGAAAAGGGTTGATATGCCGTAAAACAAAACTACCAAACCAAAAACGATGATTAAACATTTGAAGATATAAAGAACTTGAAGCATAAAAACTTTTACTATAATGACCAGATTCGGCATTAAATAACCCAAAAAGGGTTGATATGCCGTAAAACAAAACTACCAAACCAAACTACCAAATAAACTGAAATTTAAGGAATATTCATTAATTAATGTCTAATACATAGTTTACATTTCACAAAAATCGGAGACTTTCACCCCTTTTTAATCCCTTTGCATAACACTAAATTAATATAGCCCACATTACTACCCCTTACGTCTAGCTGCTGTATTCCCAAATTAATAATGATAGGTTAATAAGTTTATGAGTGAATCCTGCGCATACAAATATGCAAACATATACGCATACTAAACTTTATAAATAGAGATATATGCAAATTTCACGAGAACAATTATGAAATTTGAGACATTTTCATCAATAAATTACATAATTGAACAATTATAAAATTTGGGACATTTTCATTAACAAATTACATAATTGAAAAGTTCGGATCAAAAACTAATCTTTTTACTACAACTGCAAAGAACATTTCTTTCTTCCTCTGTGAATATTACAATAGAAAAAACTAGCAGGGAGACCCGACGTTGCTCGGGATTACCCCACTCAACTCGTTTTTAAATTTCTGCTAATAGGCAGACGATATAATTTATTATATAGATACCAAGCAGGGTGACCCGACGTTGCTCGGGATTGAATGAGGAGCACTACTATGTACTTGTTCATTATGCTCATAGAACCATATTACTTTCTTTGTTTTTACTGTCCCCTCTTCCCGTTTCGCCCCCTAATATAGCCGGAAGAAGCTGAAATGTGGGGAAACTCCCTGAATCAGTGTCTTATACATATCGTTTGAATTTCATTAAAATCGGATATACGTATTCGAAGTTTTATGGGGGTCTTCTCCGATAGCTCTTTTTAGGGGGCAAGTAGATATTCGGCAAATTCAAGGGCACTTCCATTGTCTTCCCCATAAAATTGTATACATATAATTAACATGTTATCAAAGTAGGATATTTCAAGTTTTAAGAGCGGTTCTATCTACATAGCTTTTTTTAAAAAGGCCATTTATACATTCTGGATCACTTCCATTGTCTTCCCCAGAAAATTGTATACATATGATTAACATTGTATCAAAGTAGGATACTTCATCCTACAAGTAAACCCTGGCCAAATATTCAAAATAACATAGTATTCTAAGCCCAAATAAGATCCCTTCGACACGGCTATACACTGGCTGATACGAGGAATGGTGCACCTTCTCCAAGTAATGTTTCTTCAAGTAACAAAAAATAGCTGTATACTCCACCAGACTAGATGAATTCTTGTCCTGGAATCCGGTAAGCCCAAGAGATCAATAAAAGATATACTCTAACATACTTGACTGGTCAATTGGGTTGGTTGTTTTGTTTCACGGCATATCAATCCTTTTCTGTTTATTTAATGCCGAATCTGGTCATTTTGGTGAAGGTTTTTATGCTTCAAGTTCTTTATATGTTTAAGTATTTATTCATGGTGTTTGGTTGAGTGAAAGGGTGGAAGAGAAAGAGGGGAGAGGGAAGAAGAGGGGAGGAAGAGAAATTGTTGTTTTTTGTTTTGGATTTTGCAGAACATGATTGAGTTTTGCGAAGGAAAAAAAAACAATTAAACATCAATGTTTGGTGCATTTTGAGTCAGGAGGTCAATAGTCAATTGGGGAGAGGAAAATGAATTTATTAACTTCTTTACAAACTCAACGTTTAAAAGATAAAGGAGAAACCTTTTATGGAATATTCGAATGTCTGTGTATCTTATATAGAGATCAAGTGAATTATGAGAACTTCAACTGAAGTAAAATAAAACAAAAAGAAAGTGTTTATATAAGTATTGATTTACTCCTCTCCAGGAGTTAGGCACAAGGCCAGTTTTATCTTACTCCCACAAGTAAGATGTGACCCAAGGTCGGATCGGGAAAGTGGGGTTTAAAAATTGCCTGGGCAGCCACGTCGGCATTCCCCAGTAGGGGCGCCTCAGGCAGTAAGCAATAAACTTACTCCTCCCCAAAGAGGGGAGGCGAAGCCTGGGAGGGTGGACCTCCTAGAACTGCACAGAACAGGCGTGCAGTATCCATCGGAACAGATACTACACTTTGATCTTAGCCAAAAGGCCAAGAAGTAGAATCACTTAAAATATGCTTAATGATTGCTGTATTGTTTTAATTACACTAGATTATATATGTCAAGATTACAATAACCAAGACTATATTGTCCGTGTTTCGTAATATTACGTCTATGAAATTAACTAAAAGGTCAAACGGAGATGACCGCGGTTAAATAGTCAACGATAGGGACTGACAACCTGGGTGTGCCAAGTTCGAGTTCAGTTCGTTCCACACAAACACTTTAACTCAGGATGTTGGCAACCTTCACGTGTTCCCTTTCTAGAAAGAATTTTAACTAGAAAGACATCAAGGAAACCAATGGCAACGGCAGAATCATCTGATTCATCATAATTTAACGAAAAAAATCAAAGTGCATTATCTTATCTTTCTTGTTTTCTCGGCAACCTTATATGCAATACAAAAAACTAATTTATTTCCTTTAAACTGATTGAACCTTTGATTTTCTTTTTTGAGAAAGAGATTTTCTCCCGAAATATCAAAACATTTGTTAAATTTAACACTAACTTTCATATTTACTCATATTGTTTGTGAAAGATTTATTAAAAAAATAAATCGATAAACTTCGGTGGAGAATAGAAAATACATTCTGGCGTGAATTAAAATGAGGTTTATCGAAAGTAATCCGCCCCGCTAAATTCTAAATTAATAATAATGACGAAAGAAACTGACGTCAAAATAACGCGTGTCACCCAACCGGAACTATTCAGTGTAATACCTTTCGCTGTCTACATAATCTAAAAGTACTTAGTGACATGCACATTATACACAATTTCGCGCGGTTTTTGTAACACATCGATCAATATTTAAACTAAAACTTACTTATCGTTTTTACATGTTGCATGGTTTCCATTCCATATTCTAATAACAAACAAAGGGGTTTTTACCCCATAGACCGGTATTGTCTGGGTCTTCGGGTCTTGATTTACGCCGGTCTATCGGTTGTCTGTCCTGTGCAGTTCTGGGAGGTGCTCCCTCCCAGGCTTTGCCTTCTCACCCTTTGAGAAGGGGTTAGTTCATTGCTAATCGCCCGAGGCGCCCCTACCGTGGAATGCCGACGGGGCTGCCCAGGCAATTTTTAATGACCAGAGCGCTCAAATTCTCGGGCGCTGGTTTTTCAAATCCCACTTTCCCGACCTTGTGTTACATCCTACCAGGCGATTAGCAATAAACTAACCCCTTCTCAAAGGGTGAGAAGGCAAAGCCTGGGAGGGTGCACCTCCTAGAACTGCACAGAACGGACAACGGATAGACCGGCGTAAATCAAGACCCGAAGGCCTTTGTTTTCTCATGTAATTTTATTAACCGATCACTTTATTTAGTCCGCGGCGCTGGATATAAACAAAAAATATCACAAAGTTAAAAATGAGACTAGTTTTTCACTTTCTTAACACGGAGCAGGTGTGTGTTTGTGTGTGTGTGTGGGGGGGGTAATCGACCCTAACCTTGAGCCAGGAAAAAAATGAAAAATATTTAATTTAATATCTGTGCTTATTGACTGCTCGCCGACGGATTGGCCATTTTCGGTCTGTTCCGTAAATTGCAATCGGAAAAATTCGGGCCGATGTGGATCCCTAATTGTACATATGTTCTCTTAATTCTGGGAATGAAAGGAGGAACAAACAAACAAAAAAATGAAACCAACAAAAATGTCGATGCATTATGTAAGTGTCATACTGGTCGGGGTTCGCCTCGGTACCCAATCCAACCAGAGGCTGCCGTGGCGGCTTCATCTCCCAAGCGTTACCTCATCTCTTGTGAGAAGTTGGTTTATTGCCGATAAATATTCGATTAATAGTAAAAAAAAAAAATTTTTTAATTTAAAAAAAAATGTTTCGGATTTTTTTTTTAGATGATGATTGATAATTTGTATTATTTGTATTATTCGGACTACTGCTCTCGTTTTGAATGTTATTCACACAACGTTTCGGCCGATGTAATCTCCAGCCTTTATAAATAAACGGTTCACTTCAAAATTCTGTACAGATTCCCGAGTTCGACAGAAAACAGATTCCACAGTTCGATAAGTCGCACCTACAGAAGGTCGGAGGTTATATCGATCGAAACATTGTACAAATAATATTCAAAATGGGAACAGTAGTCCGAATAATCCAAATAATAATAAAATAATAATTCAATGTGTTATTATTGAAGTTACATTGACGCGATAAACGCAGATACATGAATGCGCATCATAATCATCATCGGTTTAACGTCCGTTTTACATGCTGGCATGTGTTGGACAGCTTCAAGAAATAGACATTCAAAGTAACAGATATCTCGCCAGGTTTTTATTCCTCTCCTTTTCCACGTTCATTTTTATCACTACCTCCCATGTTTTCCTTAACGTTCCCCGTGAACTGAACCTGCTACCTCAACTGTTCTACATCTACTAAACGAAAGAACTCTCATCAATTCTTTCAACGTGGCCATACCATCGAAGTCTCTTGTTCTGCATACATCTCCCTATACTGTCCAGATTTAATCTTCCTCTGAGGTCATCAGATCTAAGCCTGTCTTTCAGACTCACATTAAACATCCATAATATCAATCTCATATCATCTCTCTCCATGCAACACATATCCTCAACCCTTACTGACCAAGTTTCACTTCGACGGTTTATTTATATGGAGACAAAGTTGATTCATATTTAGCCAGGTATGTTAACACAGGCAGACACGCATGATGATTTAGAATACTGTATCTGTCCTCGAGTGGCTCTTGGCCTTGATAGGTACTGACTCAACAACAAACAACAAAATGTAGATGAAAATCTACAAATTATAACCTATTTTCTTTGATGAAACGGGGAATTTCCATGAACATTTTTAAAAATAATAAAAATAAACGAACGCACACTAGACGAGCGAGATATCGATTTGCGATCGATATGTTCAAGTTGTTGTCGTTACTATAAGAAACATTAATATCAAAATGAGAAAACAATAAAGATTATTTGGCGGCAATCGAAAATATGTCTACCAATCAATCACAAAGGTCTAATCATGTCACATACATAAAGACGCATCATATATATATATATATATATATATATATATATATATATATATATATATATATATATATATATATATATATATATATATATATATATATGAGGAAAAAAGAAACAATGTTTCGGACAATATGTAAAAAATAAAAATGGAATAAAGAAAAAGCAATTCAACAACTAACAAAAATAAACTCAAAAACTCATGTTGTATAGTTCTACCGAAATATTTCAGTCGTTTAAAATACGACCATTATCAATCGGTTGGTGAACTTTAATTGAGTTTTTGAGTTTATTTTTGTTAGTTGTTTTACTGCTTATTCTTTATTCCATTTTTATTTTTTACATATATATATATATATATATATATATTAGAGCTTTTATACTCCAACTATGTTTATTTTAATATATATATATATATATATATATATATATACATATACATATATTATTTCATGTATCAACTTAAACTATTATAAGGAGATATAATATATTATGTATCGATTTTCAGTATTTTCTTCAACAGTGTTCAGTACGTTAGTAGAACTATGTAGTAAGTTATAATATAACTATGGCAAGTAAGCTACACAGAGGCTTCCGCGTTTTCTTACCGAAGGGAATCATCAGGCTAAAGTATATATAAGGGAATGATAGTTTTCCTGAAGCATTGCTGTTAAATTAGTATATTGGTATTTAATAATTAATTTAGTTTTTGTTTTGTGCTTAAATAAGTCAATATTCTGTATAAGACACCATTTGGCTCTGTGAAGACCATGAGGTCGATACCTTGACATGCTGATGTAAGCCTTTGTATTATTATAGAACTAGTGGGGTCCGTGGAAATTTCACAATTGTATCCTTCATCTGTTTATATATATATATATATATATATATATATATATATATATATATATATATATATATATATATATATATATATACTGCTGTCCTGTATTCTATGGACGTTCGGCGCGAACGGAGACCCCACGATATTGTTGTACCACCTTTGATCAAACCGAATTTAAGCTTTTGTTTTACGTTCGACACAACAGTAACATCGGATGAAATTAAAAAAAATAACCGATATAAGTACTTAATAAGGCTGAGAGCAATGCAGAAAACAGGAATGGCGAAAGAGAAGACGAAGAAAAACAAATAATCTTAAAAATTATCGATTTTTTTTTTTCAATATAATTTTTTTTTACATACAATATCAGTAACTAATACGACTTACTGTTAATATTAAGAAAATCGGAGATAATCGAAAAACAGAAAAGAAAACAATTAAACACAGAAATAAATAAAAAGAAACGAGACCTTTAACTACCGGTTTCTTTCGGATCAACGAACGTTTTCAGAAAAAAGTTAAGCGACTCGAATGAAAGCAGGCAATTTTCAGTTTGTTTGTTTTCCCTTTCTGTCTTTTATAGATTCTGTCTCCACGACTTTTCATGATATATCATGTATTTTATCTTCATATATATATATATATATATATATATATATATATATATATATATACATACATACACTACTAAAACTGAATGAATAGTGTTATCTTGTTTTCTTACTGTTTGTTTGTTTGTTTCTTCCCGGAAAAAACTAGATGACCTGATCGTTTTGTGACGCCATCAATTAAAACAGAGGTGGGCTAACCATATACATTAAAAGAGATGGAGGATAACCGTGTATAATATATGACGTCATCCATCAAATCAGAGAGAGCGAGCGAGAGAGAAGGAACGAGATCTCTGGTGCTGTTTTATCTGGACGACACAATATATCTGTGAGTATTTATTTACCTCTTCTCCAGGAGGTTAGGTACAAGGCCAGTTTTATCTTACTCCCACAAGGTAAGATTTGACCCAAGGTCGGGAAAGTGGGGTTTGAAAAAAGTGAGCACTCTGGCCATTAAAAATTGCCTGGGCAGCCCCGTCGACATTCCCCGGTGATAAACTTACTCCTCCGCAAAGAGGGGAGGCAAAGCCTGGGAGGGTGGACCTCCTAGAACTGCACAGGGCCGACCCATAGACCGGCGTAAATCAAGCCCCGAAGGCCAAGACAATACCAGTTTATGGGGTGCAGTATCCATAGGAACAGATACTACACTTTGATCTTAGTCAAAAGGCCAAGACAAAGATATACCTGTGAGTATGTACGCCCATCTGAGTGCGTTTACACATACGTATCTACGCCTCTTCGGCAGACCTTAACTCATCCGGCAAAGAAAGAAAGAACAAAATATGAAACGTGCGTATTTCAAACCTAGTAGAAATCTGGCGCCAAACACTTTCCTATTTTCTCAACGGCGTGACTCCGGTTGACGACGTTCCGCCCGACCCAGCAGACAAAACAATCTCAAATGGTCGTCACCCTTCATTGGGTCTTCAGACAACACAGATCGCTGAAATTTCAGGACTTAGACAATATATATATATATATATATATATATATATATATATATATATATATATATATATATATATGTATATGTATATGTATATGTATATGTATATGTATATGTATATGTATGTATATCGAGGCAGCATGTTTTCCTTAAGACACGTATTATTAAAAATAACCGACAATTTTTGTCTGGTTATTTTAGTACTGATCCCTTCAATTTTCCGGATTAAAATCTTAATCTCGGAAGAAAATTGGCTGATGAAACTGCCGTAATGTACATGTTGGTCCAGAGTACTTTCTGACCCGTCTGGGTCCATCGTCAGTTGAATAATGACAAACAGGTAAAGACCTGGAGTGAGATTTATAATTAATTATGGCGGGAAAATGTAAATATGAAACTATATTTATTAGCTATTATAAGCATATAAGTATATTAGTACTAGTGTTAAAATTAATCCTGTTAATAGCAGGTTTTTTGTTTTGTTTTAATGAGTAAAGCTTCTAGTATGTGGAGTTTTTGTATATTAGTATTGTGTTCTAGGATGTTAGTATTGTCTACGAGAAGTTTTCGGATTTGCGAGCGGGGACAGGAATGTTCATTAGTAAAATTGAAGGGATCAATACTAAAATAACCAGACAAAAATTGTCGGTTATTTTTAATATATATATATTAGACAAACGCGTCGTTCGGTATTTATCAACAATATAACAATCAAATGAGGCGAGCGACATTGAAGAAAAACAAAGAAATCGAAATGCATTATGGTGGATTTAGTTTCATGTTTCAATTATTTTTCAATAGGTGTAAACAATTTTTTTTTTTACTATATTACGAGATTTCCTTTTGGATTGCAATAATTAATTGATTACTAGTAAAAAGAAATACCGTGGTAGTAACGTTGAGACGAGAAACACACAAGAGATGGTAATATAATTGTTGTTTTTAATACAGACGGTATTTATTATTATACTAAATGTGAGTTAATCAACGTTCGTTTCCTTTAGGCTTTTTTCCTATATACTGTAATAACAAAATATATGCTAAAATATACCTTAGTTCTGGGATTGAGTTATCGTACACAAAGAGAGTTTGTCCGTTCGTCAGTTACAATTTTTTCTAAGCATAATAAAGACTTTGCAGAATTGGTCTCACTTCGAAATATAAAAGAACTTAACTAATTTTAGAAATGGAGAATATTGCATTAATAGTAAATAATAAATCCCAAACAAATAACATGGATGCCATGACCGGAAATCGAAACTAAAATCTTGAGATCTTCAGTGTGACGTTCTACCAACTAAGCTATTTGGACTTTCTTAAAAATAGAGCTTAAAACATTACCGTAACAAAATAATTTTAGTTTTGGCGTGACGTCATCACTCATATTTTAAAAGATAAATTCAAACAAAAGCTATCATAATTTTTTTTTTAATGAATGTGTAAATATTATTAATTACGTTGGAAATTATTTTAAATGTCCCAAACAATTTATTTTGCTTCGAGTACGTATTGGTGTTAAAAGCAATTACATATTTAATACATACTAGAATTTGGGCCCGTAGTATTTGAAAAAGACAAAGAAACAATTGTTTTAATTAGCTGTAATTTATAATTAACTGAACAAGATGGAGGAAAAAGATTGAGATAAGGGGGGGTGTAAGAGAAGGAAGGGGTAAGAGAGATTGAGAGAAGGGGAGAAGAGAGATTGAGAGAAGAGGAGCAGAGAGATTGAGAGAAGGGGAGAAGAGAGATTGAGAGAAGGGGAGAAGAGAGATTGAGAGAAGGGGAGATGAGAGATTGAGAGGAGGGGAGAAGAGAGATTGAGAGAAGGGGAGAAGAGAGATTGAGAGATTGAGAGAAGAGAGATTGAGAGAAGGGGGGGAAGAGGGATTGAGAGAAGGTGGAAGAGAGATTGAGAGAAGGTGGAAGAGAGAGGGGAAGAGAAAAATAGAGAGAGTGAAAGAAAAATAGAAAGAGGAGAAGAGAAAAATAAAGTGCAGATAGAAAGAAAGAGGGATTAAAAAATATTTTAACTTTTCTGTTTTCCTATCGAGGGCACTGGGCAACGCCAGGTAACCCTGCCAGTAATTAATAAATGACAGATAAAAAGAAAAGGCAACAGAACAAGAGAAGAAAAAAATCAGACAGAACAGAATGAAATTATCAAGAATCAAATGAGGGAAAAACATCAAATAAAAGAAAACGAGAGAGCGGTGGGGGGGGGGATAGAGAAGTCTTCGGAGCTGATTAAGGAATGGCGCGCTCACGAAAACGTTCTAGCGGAAACCACAAGTCGCCGCTGGTGCGAAATCGTCGCAGAAATAAGAAGAACAACAAATCGGGATTTCGATGGAGAAAGTGCGTTATTGTTCCGCCACACGTGAATCTGCCGAGCGAAGACAATGCGACAAGCATTAGAGAAACTGAGCCAGCGAGAAAGAGATGCCGTTTAAAAACCTCCCGCCACTATTGATGTTGATATTTGCGTACTTCAACACGAAGAAAAAAAAAAGGGGGGGGACCGATAACTTATCTCTCTCACACACACAAACATTATATATATATATATATATATATATATATATATATATATATATATATATATATATATATCACTCTTTAATAGAAGTAGAGTGCTTCGACATCAAGCCGCTTTTATATGTGTTAAATTATCATTGTTTATCGGCTATTCAACTGGTGGGCGCGCGGTTTAAGGCGTTGGATGCAAGTTGAAAAATACTTGTTATCCAGGGTTTCGAATCGTACGACCGGTAGTGAATAGTCATATCTCTATGCTGATGAGTCCCGATTGAAAAGGGACGAAACGTATACGTACATAGATAATAAACAACAACAAATATTTTATATTTGTCGCTCCTCGTAAAACAAGTAGAGCCCTCTTAATGGTAGTACAAACACAGCATGACGTCACTTGCTTTATATGCATCACTCCTTCTTTAATAGAAGTAGAGTGCTTCGACATCAA
Source organism: Sepiola atlantica (assembly GCA_963556195.1). Lineage (NCBI taxonomy): Eukaryota > Metazoa > Mollusca > Cephalopoda > Sepiida > Sepiolidae > Sepiola > Sepiola atlantica. Next base: position 16,073,652 of record OY744554.1, on the reverse strand, counting down.
GCCGCTTTTATATGTGTTAAATTATCATTGTTTATCGGCTATTCAACTGGTGGGCGCGCGGTTTAAGGCGTTGGATGCAAGTTGAAAAATACTTGTTATCCAGGGTTTCGAATCGTACGACCGGTAGTGAATAGTCATATCTCTATGCTGATGAGTCCCGATTGAAAAGGGACGAAACGTATACGTACATAGATAATAAACAACAACAAATATTTTATATTTGTCGCTCCTCGTAAAACAAGTAGAGCCCTCTTAATGGTAGTACAAACACAGCATGACGTCACTTGCTTTATATGCATCACTCCTTCTTTAATAGAAGTAGAGTGCTTCGACATCAAGCCGCTTTTATATGTGTTAAATTATCATTGTTTATCGGCTATTCAACTGGTGGGCGCGCGGTTTAAGGCGTTGGATGCAAGTTGAAAAATACTTGTTATCCAGGGTTTCGAATCGTACGACCGGTAGTGAATAGTCATATCTCTATGCTGATGAGTCCCGATTGAAAAGGGACGAAACGTATACGTACATAGATAATAAACAACAACAAATATTTTATATATATATATATATATATATATATATATATATATATATATATGTGGATTATGACAATATATGTATTAGCATATACTATCGGTACATTTTAATTAGTATTCTCTTCAAAAAAGATTCAGCTCGATGATTGTCAACCAGTAACAACAGAGCATATATAAATAAGACAGGTTCATTTTATATTCCAATAACCATAACCTGGCACACGCTAGGAAGTAAGTGTAGTATCTGTTCCGATGGATACTGCACCCTGTCCTGTGCAGTTCTAGGAGGTCCACTCTCCCAGGCTTCGCCTCCCCTCTTTGGGGAGGAGTAAGTTTATTGCTTACTGCTTGAGGCGCCCCTACCGGGGAATGCCGACGAGGCTGCCCAGGCAATTTTTAAATGGCCAGAGTGCTCACCTCTCGAGCGCTGGCTTTTAACCCCACTTACTCGACCCAAGCTGTGGTCACATCTTACTTGTGGGAGTAAGATAAAACTGGCCTTGTGCCTAACTCCTGCAGAGGAGTAAATAAATATTCCAATAACCATATTTTTTTATTTTCTATCTTTTAGGTATTTGTAGGGTTTTTTTTTTCAAGACTTTTTAATTTGAGTACTTTTCTTCTTTGTGGATTTTTTTTCTGATTATCTTCAGGTGTAGCAGAGCCGATAATTGATATAATAATGTTGGTTGGCTCACCTCCAGAGAAATGAGTCGTAAATATACATCTCACAGGAATGTTATGGTTTTTGAAAACGTTAAATAATAAAAATAGAAAATAAAAACCATGGGTTATTGAAATATAAAATGAACCTGTCATATATATATATATATATATATATATATATATATATATATATATATATATATATATATATATTAACCTAACATTAACAAAATAGCTTTCAACACAGGTACCAACATATTAAAAGTATTTCATAACTAAATGGAAATTAAGTAAAAACAAAATAAATAAATAAATAAATTGATAAATAAATAAATAAATAGATAAATAAATTGATAAATAAATAAATAAATAAATAAATAAATTGATAAATAAATTGATAAATAAATAAATAAATTGATAAATAAATAAATAAATAATAGTAATAATAGTAATAGGAATAAATAATAATACATAAATAAATAATAGCAAAAATAAGAACTAATAAAATAAATAAGTAAACAATAAAACCAAACACACAAACGATAGAATAAAATGAACTCAACCACACACCCTCTTCTCTCTTTCATTCGGCCTTAGCGATAACTATAAAACACTAACTCCAGTCTTCTTATTTAAATTTAAAAAAAACAAACAAAACCCTAATCCTGAAGACGACTACGAAAGTCGAAAGCGCTCGAGAAAATGGCCGAATTAAAAACTATCGGCGAAGTACTATACGGATTGCCACCTGAAACCAGAAAGATGGCTCGACGGTTTGAGAACCTCACGAGGAAAATATACAAACGCGAAAGTTCCGTGATGTTCAACAACGCCTGCTTAGATAATGACTTGCTGCCTAAATATACATACATTATATATATATATATATATATATATATATATATATATATATATAGGCAGCATTGTCTCTGTAATACAAATGTTGTTGAATATGACAGACAACTTATGTCTAGACATCCTTGTGTGGATCCTTTCCATTTGCCGAATCAGTGTCTTTGTTTCTGTGGTATATGAGTTCAATGCCCATTGGGAGACCGTCTCCGACAGTGGAAAAACATATACATTGGCTTCACTACAACAACTTTGTCGAGGAGGTTAACAATGCATTTATCCCCTACCAACGCCATAGCTCAGCACCTTACTGACCAACATTCCTGCCCCCGTTCCTCATTTCGAAAGCTCTAAGTAGAAAATACCAAAATATTAGAACATACTAATAATAAACAACAACTATGCATATATTAGAAGCCCTATGCATCAAAACAAAATGGATGAAAAGTAACCATCCATTGAATTTCTCTCAAATTTTGCATCAAGTTGTAACTTTGGTCAGGTTAGAAAGTGACATTCTCCGATTTTTGAAAAAAAATCTGGTTAGCCCCCCCCCCCCCCCCCCGGGTCAAAAGGCCCTAAAATGGCAAAAAAATGACATGTTTTGCCTCATAACTTTTCATCCATCCATTCAATTTCTCTGAAACTTAGCCAAAATGTGGAGACAATTGTTTCTAATAGAAAATAAGTATCGCTGACCTTGGAAAAAATCTAGTTCGCGCCCCCTAGGGGCTCAAAAGCCCCCAAAATGGCAAAAAAAAAGAACCCTTTTCTCCCATAACGTTTTATCCATCGATTCAATTTTTCTGAAAATGTAGAGGCAATTGTTCTGGAAATAAAATGAGCATCCTTGACCTCAGAAACAATTCTGGTTTGCGCCCCCAGCGGGTCAAAGGGGGGGTCAAAAATGCCTCAAATTGCCCAAGTTTATTGCATTTTACACTCGCCACATCGAGTCACATACAGAGGGGGACCACACACGCGGGGCTTGTTTATCTTGTTGTTGTTTTCTAATTAAAAGAATGTTTTGATTTTAATACAACAAATATTTTTCTTTAGGCGTATTGTTATATTTCGTGAACAAAAGTTTAGCATTTGCGTTCAAACGTTTTTCTTTCCTCCCCTTTACTATACGGTGGACTAACGTGATTTTCAACAACTTGCGATCTATTTCTAAGTTAAAAATAAATTCCCTCCCCTACACACCATCGCTGGAACAAATTTATCTTTCGTTTCCTTTATTTACGGTCATTTTTAAAAGATAAATGAATTTGTATCGAATTCATGAAAATGAACATGTTTATGTATATAATATTAGACGTCAAAATACTAAGTCGCTAACCGTTCCGCCAAAGGCAAATACTTGAAATTTTTACGAGAATTAGGTGACGTGAACGCTTTTCCAAATCTAGGTGCCGCGCGCATGCACAGAGCTTTTGATGTAAGCGTGATACACGAACACACACGCTATCGTATTAATATATAGATTCTGCATTTCTAAAAGTTAAGATATTTCGATTTTGAAATGTGACAGATTCCGCAATGTCTTTTTTACGTTTACAAAAATTGGGACTGACGGACAGACAGACACACAAAAATGGCTATTATATTATGAGTGGACGTAGAAAGCACCATGGAATTTCTACGTGGTTCTACTAGTTCTTATTTATTCAATTACATTAGAGATAGGGTGTTTTTACTTTTATATCCAAATTTTCTAAGGTTAACTCTTTCTTTTTACGTTTGGTATGATGGTGAATGCCCACTAATTAATATATTTATTAATATTTTAATATCAAATGTTTATTATTTGTTCACTAATGGGTAATTATCGTCTCTTGTTTGATATATAATATTGATTGTTAATTATTTAATATGGGCGTATATGACAAAGCAATCGTTTGTTTATGCGTCTACAGTTTGCTATAAATTCTTGTTTTCTGATCTTTTTTTATATACGAAGAGTGATAATTTGGATTTTTCGGACTACTATTCTCGTCTTATGCAATTGCATCTTGTCGAACTTGGTTGTTTTGATTCATGGCATATCAACCCTTTTCGGGTTATTTAACGCTGAATACGGTCATTTTGGTAAAACTTGTTTATGCTTCAAGTTCTTTATATCTTCAAATATTTATTCATGGTATTTGGTTTGGTTGTTTTGTTTTACGTCATATCAACCCTTTTTGGGTTATTTTAAGCTGAAACAGGTCATTTTTGCAAAAGACTGTGGAAGAGAGGGAGAGGAGGAAAAGAGGAAGGAAAGGGGGATGGGAGAGGAAAATTGTTGTTGTTTGTTTTGGGCTTTGAAGAAAATGATTGAGTTTTGCAAAGATAAAAAAAAACAATAAAACATCAATGTTTGCTGCATTTTGGGTCAGGAAACTGATATCACCATGGGAATCTGTACGGAATTTCGAACAGAACCCTTTATTTAATCCACGGAGGTACATTGTTCTCGTTCTGTCAGGACCGGGTAGAAGTTTTAAGTAATTCGTAATTGTATTCTTAGTTTAACCTCCACTAATGATCGAACCTTCAACCTCCTTGATTATTATTTTAGCGTGGCATAACGGATACAGCGGAAACATTTCTCACTCCTAAATGGCATAATGTTGTGATTGTACCTTCAATGTGTTCGAGGTCGTGGTGGTGCTTTTCAGACAAAATCGAGGATACCTCATCGACAGAGTCTGAGCCATTAGATCAACGTGACCTTTTCTGTCAAGCCGAGGTATAGTCCTGTGAAGTTTCACCATCCCAGGCTTTACCGTCCTTTTGAGAAGAGGTTATTTTATTGCTAATCTCCCGAGGCTCCACTAGAGGGGAATGCCGACGAGTTGCTTAGACATTTTTTGTCGGTCAAAGTATTCTTCTTCATCTTTGGTGCCGGCTTTTCAATCCCTTACTTCCGACGTTGTGTCACATCTTCCCGGGGTGAGGGAGGGGGTGGGGTAAATACTAATGTATTCAAGCATGCGTTAGACTTGTTAATTCCTGCACAAAACGATTATTGATACTGGGTCACTCCAAGCAGTTTTTTTTTGTTTGTTTTTTAATTTTTAAATATTCTTTTTATTTATCTACCTCCCACAAGGTAAGATGTGACACAAGGTCGGGAAAGTGGGATTAGATAAGCCAGCGCTCGAGAGGTGAGCACTCTGGCCATTTAAAAATTGCCTGGGCAGCCCCGTCGGCATTCCCCGGTAGTGGCGCCTCAGGCAGTAAGCAATAAACTTACTCCTCCCCAAATAGGGGAGGCAAAGTCTGGGTGGGTGGACCTCCTAGAACTGCACAGGACAGACCCATAGACCGACGTAAATCAAGCCCCGAAGGCCAAGATAATACCAGTCTATGGGGTGCAGTATCCATCGGAACAGATACTACACTTTGATCCAGACCAAAAGGCCAAGTAGAATTCTGTTAAATAAATATTACAAAGTTATCAAAAATGTCTGCCATCGTGAAAAATACAAGTTACACTACTGAAATTATGGGTTGAATTTTTGTTTTCTTCTCATGGTATTTGGTGTGGGCTTAGGTCAAATTGATATAGCGCCTGGCTCCAGACATTGTGTCATAGCGCCTGACCAAAGATTGTGCCGTGACGTCTGGCTCCAAAGAGTGTGTCGTAGCGTCTGGGCCCCCAAAGAGAGCTATAGGCTCTGCTCAAAGGGAGGATTATAAGCTCTCAACCAGAGAGTGTCATAGCATCTTGCCATCAATTGACTTTATTCATACCAATAGAAAATTAAAAACAGTCTTTACACGAAGAATTCGATGATGACTGACTTTTTATGAAGGAGAAAATACTTTTTTGTTAAAGATCAAATTTAAGACTTTCTCATCTTTTTGTACCTATTTATGTATATATCTAGATATATATCAATCTACTATTTATCTATCAATCTACTATTTATCTATCTATCTACATATCAATCTACTATTTATCTATCTATCTATTTATCATTAATCTATCTATCTACTATTTATGTATCTATCTATATATCTATCTACTATTTATCTATCTATCTATCTATCAACTATTTATCTAACTACTATCTATCTACCATTTGTCTATCTACCATTTCTCTATCTATATATCTTTCTACTATTTATCTATTTATCTATATATCTTTCTATTATTTATCTCTCTACTATTTATGTCTATATATCTACTATGTAATTATCTACATCATTCTTTTAGTTTCAGGTATTCAACCCTTTCAAACCATTAATTTTGAACAAGACTGATTTTTTAGCAATTAATATTTTCCCCATCTTTTTCTCCTCCTATGAAAAATAATTGTATTATTCTCAAATTTCCGGAAATAAGGAAACTTGACGGACTCTTCATTGAATGTTTGAGATCTCTGAATTAATTGCTGTTCATATACGAATACTGTTTTTATTTATTTCACATAACATGTTCTTTTTTTAATATTGAACATACCCTTGTTCGAATTACGAGTTACACCGTTAGGAGAAGTTACACTCTTCTTATACCGTGGTATTATAATTGTTTAGTTATATATATATACATATATATATATATATATATATATATATATATATATATATATATATATATATATATATATATATATCCTTTCATAAAGTTTAACTCTCTTATGACGTCGAGCCACCTGATAAAGTGTTAAAATTATCACTGTTTATTCGCTATTCAGCGTTGGCCGAGTGGTTCTAGATGTCGGGATTTCAGTTATAAAATACTCGGAATCCGGTGTTTCGAATCGCATGATCAGTAGTGAATAATTATATCTCTATGCTGATCAGAACCGATTATAAAGGACGAAACGTATACATACATAGATAATAAACAAAACAAATATTTATTATATATATATATATATATATATATATAATGTCATTCCATAAGACACACAATGAACTGTGTGTATTGACTTCTTATTAATTTACTGAATGAACGTTGGTGGCTGTACAACAGTAATGATTGGCTCTTTTTTTTTTTTAGTAAGCAGCTGTCATTAAACAATGATCAACAAAATCAGATTTATAGGAGGAGCGCAACACGCTCTTCTGATTCTATGCCAAGATCATATACATACATATATATATATATATATATATATATATATATATATATATATGTAACTTCAATTTCGCCATGTGTACGTGTGAGCGATACAGTCTACACGTGGCGCGAAAATTTTCCGTTACCAACTAAATCAACCTCATTTATGATTTTAAACGGCTCACACGCAAAATATACTTATGGCAAGTAAGCTACACATAGACGTTTACGTTTCATACCTTGGGGAAAATCACCTGAAATTAAACATTTCTGTATAGCTTACTCGCCACAAGTATATTTCCATACTACTAATAAGCTCTACTCACGCACTGAGTACTATGAAAGTAAATACTGAAATATAATATATATATATATATATATATATATATATATATATATATATATAATAATCCAGGTAAAACATCCACAGGGTAGTAATCCAAAGAATTTCAACCGGGTTTATAAAAAGTGATCAATATTAAATAGAGCTTTTATATATGATTATTTGGAAAGAATGCATTCTTTCCAAATATGATCTAAGGGTAAGGTCGGATTCTAACCATTCCTGATGAGATATCAGTTTATAACAGCTGTTGATCGATAACATCGACATGCCTGTGTCGCAGATTTTGTACATGTCTGTAAATAATCATAATCTATATATATATATATATATATATATATATATATATATAAAATGGCAGCATTTGAAATTTACGATGTGACCAGCATGAAATGTGGGTAAATGCACACAAGCCTGCACACATGACATAAAGTCACTTGGTATAGCTTTGGTATAATATTCACTAAAGATTACTTACTGAAAACGCCTGAAATAAACACTTTTTTTACTTTTTAACTTTTTCTTTCTATTTTTTTTACCTTATATCGTCGTTCAATTCAATTCATGAAAAATGGCGGGAAATTTTGTTTTCCTATTCAGACAAACACACACACACTGTTTAAATAAACAATTTTTTTTTTAACGACGAATGCAGTTATCTACTCCACTACCTCGGGTGATGAGGGACTAAAGTGATGCGTTCAACAGAGATATGGAAGCATCCCTAGTTTGATTTTTTTTCTTGTCGGAAAGCAAACGTCTTCTTTTCAGTCGCAAGAGGCAGTGGATACCCACTGGCCGACACTGTTTTTGCTACTTGGCCTTTTGACTAAGATCAAAGTGTAGTATCCTTTCCGATGGATACTGCACCCCATAGACTGGTATTGTCTTGGCCTTCGGGGCTTGATTTACGCCGGTCTATGGGTCGGTCCTGTGCAGTTCTAGGAGATCCACCCTCCCAGGCTTCGCCTCCCCTCTTTGGGGAGGAGTAAGTGTATTGCTTACTGCCTGAGGCGCCCCCACCGGAGAATGCCGACGGGGCTGCCCAGGTAATTTTTAATGGCCAGAGTGCTCACTTTCTCGGGCGCTGGCTTTTCAAGCCCCACTTTCCCGACCCGACCTTGGGTCACATCTTACCTTTGTGGGAGTAAAATAAAACTGACCTTGTGCCTAACCTCCTGGAGAGGAGGTAAATAAATACTCCACTACCTCGTCTGTTCGGGTGATGAGGGACTATCAAGTGATGTGTTCTGCAGAGATATGGAAGCATCCCCAGTTGCGCAGTCCGAAACCGCACCTCTCCTGAACCGGCATTGTTTGAGTCAAATGGCAAGGGTAAGTTCAGACAGACTGGGAAGAAAATGCCAGAGCGTTTCCTTCATAAACTAGCTGCCCACCCATAGCTTTAGAGTCGCGTAAAATTGTCCATATCTGAAGGGGAAGATATATGGGTTCATACATTTCGCAAGGCTACTAGAGATAGCAATGTAGTCGTCCAGACAGAACTCAAAATCAGTACATCAAACCCACAGTCTGTGTGACTAAGCAGTTCATTAGGCCATCAACAATGAGGAAAAATAGTTAAACAATTTAATCAGAAAAATTATCGCTTAGTTCTGGGATTGAGTTGTTTTTAAAAAATCTTCCATTGTAATTGTACTACACTAGGGTTTAACTAATATATATATATATATATATATATATATATATATCTTAGATAGGTATGATTACTGTAAGATGTTTTTAGCTTACACTGACAACGTTTTAACCTATTGGTTTTCTCAGAGCCAAGTATCCTAATAGACAGATGTTTAGCATACCATTTTAGAAAAAAAATCCCGACGATAAAAAAACATACAGAAACAATGGATCGAAACGTTGACATTATATATCTTTATACTTATGAAGTCACGTATGATTCTAGACATTTGAATTCACAGGATTTACTAAAACTAATTTACCGATCATTCAGGGTGGGTAATGTAGGTTATATTTGGTTTAATTGAGTTTAATGCAAAGAAAGTAAAAAGTGAAAGCCCTTCGCGAAAATTAAGACACCTCAGATTTTTTTGTGAAATTTTAACAATATCTATTCGACATCATTTAATAAATATTTGCAAAATTTCAGTTTCTTTGGAGTATTTTAAAGGGGTTTAGGGTATAATATGGGTACAACCATCAATTTGAAAATTAAAATATTTCAGATTTGCAGTGAATTTCATCCATAGTCATGAGACACCAATTAAGCAAGATATCCCAAATTTCATTGCTTAAGCCTTAAATCTTAGACATTTTCTAGAATTGGAATAAAGATAAGGATTCTAGAAATAAGGTTCAGCATCATTATTTCTGGATTTTAATCTTCGTAAGGGGGTGTAGAATTCGTGCAAAACTGTTCTGTTTGAGAAATTAATTTTACCTGTCCTTAAGACCTCTGAAGCTTAAGCATTTTATTTTAGACATTTTCTAGAATCAAAATGACGCAATTAATTTTGATGAAAATCAGAATACAGATTTAAGACATGAGGTTTAGTATCATATCTAAGAGGACATAAAAGTGGTGCAAAACTGTTGGGAGAATTAATTTTAGTCGTCAGGAGACGGATATTCATATGTAAGGTTATGTAATGCCAAAGAACAACAGCTAGTCTATTCTAATCGATACATTGTTTACGCGTAATTGAACCCAAGTTGCTATTTTTAGCTAGGCAGGGAATTGTAGGTTTTTATATATATATTATATATACAGGGTGATTCATAAGTCACTTAGCTATTTATTTTTGAAATTCTAAAGTTAAAAAATACGGTAATACAAAACAGAAAGTTTATTCAACAAATTCATTTATGAGAGTTTAAAATTACAGCAAATTTTCACCTTCGTTCTGCATGCGCGTTTGGACGCGTTATTTGCTTAGAGTGTTGTGTATGTTTGTTTAAATTCAGTGTAAGGAAGGTTTATATATATATATATATATATATATATATATATATATATATATATATATATATATATATATATATAATAATGGTAATAATCCAGGTGAAAAATATCCACAGGGTGGTAATCCAGAGAATTTTAACCGGGTTTATAAAAAGTGCTCAATATCAAAATAGAGCTTTATATATGATAATTTTATTTACACAGACATGTACAAAATCTGCGACACTGGCATGTCGATGTTATCGATCAACAGTTACTATAAACTGAGATCTCATCAGGCAGAGTTAGAATCCGATCTTAACCTCAGATCATATTTGGAGAGAATGAAGTGGAGGGATAGAGAAAGAGAAGAAGGAAAGAAATTTAACATTTCAAAAATTAAAGCCGTTAAAAAATTAAAATTAAAAATTAAAAATTAAAAAATCTAAAAATCTAAGATCTAGAATCTGAAACAGACAGGGCAAATAAATAAATAAATAAATAAATAAATAAAAATATAGGGTGGAAAGAGGAACAAATAATGATGAGGGGAGAGACACATAGAGGAAAAAAGAAAAAGAAGGAGAGAGAGAGAGGGCGTCTGTTGATTCAGATCAGGTTTATAGTAACTGTTGATCGATAACATCGACATGCCAGTGTCGCAGATTTTGTACATGTCTGTGTAAATAAAATTATCATATATATATATATATATATATATATATATATATATATAAAAGAATATTGTTTTTTTGTTTTTATAGTTGTCAGTTTTACGTTTATAGCTAAACGGCCGCTTACAAACAATGATATGCATATATATATATGATATTTTTTTTAATAATCATTAAGTTCCTTTCATGTCTAAAATATGAAACGAACGTAATGGACCAATAAAAACAATTCCTTCATATATATTTATGTATATGCGTGTCTACAGGGAAATAAATATAATCGATTTTAGATATCAATAAAAACATGAAATAAGCATTATGGGCACATAAAATTATATATATATATATATATATATAACTCTGTAGAATACAACATTTATGATATAGATTTATGGGGGCATTAAAATTTTATATACACTTGTAAAATACCCGTCCCAGGAAGGATATAAGCAATAAATATATTACTAGTTTTAAATTGTATTGTTTTCTTCTTTTCGTGCTGACTATGGTACGATTTCGGTGTCACTCTTCTAAATTATAAAGTTTACAAAACTAAAAAAAAATAATTATAATGCGCCCACGTTAATCACCCTGTTGCCTAGAATACATATTCCATAATAAGTTCAATAGTTTAGAATATTGCCAAACACATATATATATATATATTATCGACGCTCACGCGTGCACATCGATTCCTTAAAAATGTATTACTTAATATAACTCACAAGTTGATGTGGAGCAATTATTTTCTTTATCAATTTTTTTGTATCTAACTTATTTTAAAAGTTTTGTGAGGACGGATACGAGTTACGGTGTCCCCCACCCCAACTGATAAAGTTTTAAAAAAAATAATAATGCGTCCATGTTACTCACCGGGTCGGCGAGAATATATATTCAAAAATTCATAATCATCAATTCATAAAAAATTAATTAAAAAAAAAAAAAAAAAAAAAAAATACTTTATATATATATATATATATATATTCACCCCTTAAAAGTTAACATTTACAAAAAATGTACTCAATGTTACTCATTGTATTTTTTAGAATGTATATTCAAAAATTCATAATGATCGGTTTATTAGTTTAGGAGATTAGCCCGTACATATAAATCAAATATACAAATAGAAATCTAATTCCATAATTATTATTGTAAATAAACACCAACTTGAAACGGACGTAATTAACTGATAATAAAAAAAAAATACAATGACTATTTTAAACATCTCGGCGTCGCTATCAAACGTGCTTACGTGTCTATACACACAAGACACTCATATGTAAATTAGGTGGAAAAATAATGAAATACTAGCAGAGACTCAGAGGAAATTTCATGGTGCTTTTTACCATCACTCTGTATAATTTACTGTTAATAATAATATTCTTTTTTGAAATAATCAATTCGGATGAAGATGACATAATTTGATTTTGGAACAATTCATTTCATAATGCGTACAGTCGGAATTTGATCCATTGGCGACATCAGATTAATCTCCAATCGGACAATCATTTTCTAATGGATGTGAAAGGTAATGACTTACGTACCGACATAAAATGCCATGGCGCATTATTATAATCCATTTATATATATATATATATATATATATATATATATATATATATTATATATATATATAGCGAGCAGAAAACGACTGGTTTGGGACTTTGTCTTCATGTTTTTATATTTAACTGGCTTTACAAACATTTTTCTGATTCAACCAATCTAACTTGAGTTCAATGGATAACCATGATATTTATATATATATATATATATATATATATATATATATATATATATATATATACACGCATATATACACACACGCATATACACATTTAAATATATACACACACGCATATACACTTTTAAATATACACACGCATATACACACACATATACACATTAAAATATATACAGACACATGTACACAGTTAAATATATACACACGCATATACACATTTAAATATATACACACGCATATACACATTTAAATATAAACACACATACGCATATATACATTTAAATATAAACACACATACGCATATATACATTTAAATATAAACACACATACGCATATATACATTTAAATATAAACACACATACGCATATATACATTTAAATGTAAACACACATACGCATATATACATTTAAATATATACACATACGCATATATACATTTAAATATACGCACACACGCATATACACATTTCAATATACGCACACACGCATATACACATTTAAATATACGCACACACACACGCATATGCACATTTAAATATATACACACATATACACATTTTAAATATATACACACATGCATATACACATACGCATATACACAGTTAAATATATACATACACGTATATACACATTTAAATATATACACACACGCATATACACATTTAAATATACACACACATGCATATAAACATTTTAATGAGTTTTGGGACTGTCAATCAGAATCGGGAATCTAAAATCGGAACTTCTGGTGTTATCAGAATCGGAAAAATGTGAGCCTAATTTCCAGTTCTAGAAACGATTCTTTTCATTTTCGATTTGTTTTGTTTTTAAACTTAATTTTCCGTTGCTACGACTAATGAGAAAATGATAAATATTTGTTGATTTTAAACTACCATTACAACTAAAATCTATGTATCATAATAACGATGTTATATAAAAATGGCACCAGAAGAAATGTCACGGTAAAAAAAATGTCACGGTAAAAAAAATGTCACGGTAAAAAAAATGTCACGGTAAAAAAAATGTCACGGTAAAAAAAATGTCACGGTAAAAATGGCACCAGAAGAAATGTCACGGTAAAAAATGTCACGGTAAAAAAATGTCACGGTAAAAAAAATGTCGCGGTAAAAAAATGTCGCGGTAAAAAAAATGTCGCGGTAAAACTGTCACGGTAAAAATGGCACCAGAAGAAATGTCACGGTAAAAAAAATGTCACAGGTAAAAATGGCGCGAGTTGGTGAATAAAGAAAAAAGTCGAAAGTGAAAAATATACACACACATCTTATGAGTTCATCAAATGATTATTTTCAATCGATTACGAGGAAAAGTTTAGAGAAAAAATAGTTCCTAAGATCTACTTGTGTAAGGTACTCTTACGTTTGAGATCATGTATGCACAGGTTTTTACGAAAATCAGAAAATAAAAAAATAAAAAACTTTATAACTAAATATTTAGAAATTTGAAAAGAATCTGAATCGGTAATTGTATCGGAATTGGGAATTTAGAACAGAATCGGTAATTGTATCGGAATCGGGAATTTAGAACAGAATCGGTAATTGTATCGGAATCGGGAATTTAGAACAAAATCGGTAATTGTATCAGAATCGGGAATTTAGAACAGAATCGGTAATTGTATCGGAATTGATAATTTAGAACAGAATCGGTAATTGTATCGGAATCGATAATTTAGAACAGGATCGGTAATTGTATCGGAATCGATAATTTAGAACAGGATCGGTAATTGTATCGGAATCGATAATTTAGAACAGGATCGGTAATTGTATCGGAATCGATAATTTAGAACAGAATCGGTAATTGTATCGGAATCGATAATTTAGAACAGGATCGATAATTGTAACGGAATCGATAATTTAGAACAGAATCGGTAATTGTATCGGAATCGGGAAAAATATTGGAATCGTCCCATCACTAATTTAAATATATGTACAGACACACACACACATAGTAAGAAAAAAATGTGACCCGTTAGATCACCCATTGAGCTCGCGTTAGATGATGGCTCTGTGCATATATATATATATATATATATATACATACACACACACACATATGTAGTAATGAAAATATATTTATGGGAATTAAGCAACACAGGCTTCCGCGTTTTATCCCCGTGGGGGGTGTCAGGCTAAAATGCATGGAGTCAGTTTTGCCGGGTGTCCTTATTGCCATAAATATATTTTCATAACTTACTACCTAGCTCTACTCACGTATCGAGCACTGTTGAAGTAAATACTGAAAATTGATACATAAAAAAATATATTTACTTATAACATTTTATGTGGATACATGAAATAATATATATATATATATATATGTGTGTGATTTTATGAAGGCTTACCAAAGCATTCCTTTCAGGACACCAATGATCACCATTAAAGATATTTTTTCTTACAAATATTATTTATTCAAATTAAATGTTTAATTTGAATAAATAATATTTGTAAATAATATTTGTAAGAAAAAATATCTTTAATGGTGATCATTGGTGTCCTGAAAGGAATGCTTTGGTAAGCCTTCATAAAATCACATATAAATGCTCTGTACTCTGTAATCGAGTATCATCGAGCTTGTTTTTATTGGAACAACCCCGGTCTTCACTGAATGATCTATTTTATAAGTGAAAAATCTAAATCTCTCTCTCTCTCTCTCTCTCTATATATATATATATATATATATTTCATTCGGATGTCATTTATTTTGTATCACGTGTCTTTCAGTCTCGGTGTCACGTGGTTATTTTGAAATTCCTGTTGAATAAAAACAACAACAACAACAAAAGTTTGGACCGGAATTTTTGTATTTTTTTTTTGTCTGTTTTTAATATAATTTCGATGATTTTTTTTTATTAATTTAAATACACCGTAAACATCACATTAAATATGCTGAAGTCTACCTAATAACAATTATTTAATACCATTATCAACGTTTATCACTCGTATCCCGTGTTGTGTAACATACCCTATGTAACAGTCACTATAATTACGGCACTAATAATACATTTAATTGCTACTTTAAACATACAACAGTACTAATTACCTAAACACGAACTCTAAGAAACCAATAATTATACCCCCACCCCACTACTCATTTATATAGCCGTATCAGTACGATACATTTGTTTTTAAATTTTATACGGTGACATTAACTGCAAACACTATGTTATATAGTCATATCAACCCTTGTATAATATACGCACAAAAAGTGGCTTTTTTCAGTATCGAGAAACAATGGACACCCTCTGCAACGCTGTTTACGTTAGGATGTCTATAGCAGTGCTCTTCAAACTTTTTTTGTCGCGACCCCTTTTTGGAAAAAAAAATTTTTTTTCGTGACCCACCAAAATTTTTTATAAATAAAAAATAAGTTAATGCAGTGAAAAAGTGTTTTCCTTCGAAAAATCAACATAAGCTAAACATGAAATAAAATATATTTTACTTTTTTTTATTTTTTTATAAAAGAATTCACAGAAATAAGCATATGTACGAAAAAATAAGGGGTTATGAAAGATAATAGCAGTTAAAATCATATATCATTATTACGATTATATCATTTCATTTGAATCAATGAGATTGATGCGATTGCATCTTTTTGCATAAAAGATCAAATCTAGGCTCTAACTTTATTTATATTGAAAATTGATATGTTTGTTGTTAAATTAGTACAAAAACAATGTTGAATATTATTTTTAAAAATCCATAGTTATAATTTTGGCGACCCCCTTTCTATGGTTACGCGACTTCCCTGGGGGTCGCGACCCCCACTTTGAAGACCTCTGGTCTATAGTGATACAAGAGTTGCGTAATAACAAAAACTGTACCGGAATTGCTTGAGTTTAGTCGCAAAAAGTCAAACAAAAACAAAACTGGAAACAATGTCAGGATGAGCAGAGAAAGACCGGTGTTTGTATTATTCGGACTACTGCTTTAATCTTGAATGTTATTCTCGCAACGTTTCGGCCGATGTAACCTCCGACCTTCTGTAGGTGAGTTTTGTCGAACTCAGGAATCTGTACGGAATCCTTTCTTTAATCCACGAGGGTAACATTGCGTCATCCATGATTGGGTTGTATTCTTAGTACGGCCCGCACTAAGGATTGAACCTTCAACCTTCAGAAGACTGTCACTTGGAACTGATTATCACTTTTATCCATTACGCCACAGGTCTAAATAATGTAAATTAACAATCCCAGTCTAAAAAAAAAAAATTCTTTTTTAATTCCAAACACAACCGGTGTTATTTTGAAATCCCCCCTTTCTCCTTATATCTTGCACGACCAAGGCTTGAGAGTGTCGTCTACACTATTATTTAACCCATAGCTGGAGCGAGAGAATATGTATTTATACCTTTTCCGTGGTTTACAGAAAGTGGGGCAATATCCTCGACAGAACTAATTCTCTCTCTTTCTAACCCAGTCTCTCTCTATTTAATAAAAGGTTGCGTAATGCCCAACATCATATATCCTGAACCGGAATTGTTTGAGTTCAGTCGAAAGGGGAATTGCAGGATGAGTGGAAGCAATGCTGGAATAAGCAGAGACACACTGGTGCTATTCAAGAGTGAGAATGGCTACATAAATGAAACAAAGTTACAATCCCCATTTCTTCCGCGCACTGCCTTAATTTTTCTGTCATATTTAAAATACCATATTTATATGCTGATTAGTAATCCGTACCGACGGTTTCTGGGGTAATTGGTGTGTGGATAATAATCCCTCATCATCAGTGCCGGACTAAAAGCAGAAACGGTCGGTACAAATAGCCAATCAACACATAATTGTAATATATATATATATATATATATATATATATATATATAGATATAATGATTATCTAAATTCTAATGACCAAAATTCAGTCATTACTCATACCATTTATATTTTGCTATGGCAGAATTGACGATGGTCTTACAATTGTTTCACAACGTGCAATATGTTACAGTTAAACGCAATTAGACGCTGATCTTCAGAAACCACAACGAAAGGCATATATAAAGATAACAAATCGTGCATAAAGTTCACGAATAAGACAGAAATAAAACAAAACTCAGCCGCGATATATATATATATATATATATATATATATATATATATATCTATATATATATATATATCTATATATATATATATCTATATATATATATATATCTATATATATATATATCTATATATATATATATATCTATATATATATATATATATATATATATCTATATATATATATATATTATCTGAGGTTAAGATCGGATTCTAACTCTGCCTGATGAGATCTCAGTTTATAGTAACTGTTGATCGATAACATCGACATGCCAGTGTCGCAGATTTTGTACATGTCTGTGTGAATAAAAATTATATATATATATATATATATATATATATATATATATATATATATATATAATTCTTGGTTTAATTTGATATTAAATAAAAAAAACAACAGAATACTCAATTATTTAATAAATAATAACATTTATTTATAATATTACTATGGCTGAAAAAAAAGCCAGTGAGCTGTTAAAAATAAAAACTCAAGAAACCCCAGTATTTTTTCGCTTTGATCCGCTCTCCCAACTAATATATATATATATATATATATATATATATATATATATATATATATATATATATATATATATATAATTTGAAGTCAACATATTTGGACTTAGAGTATAAATGCACAATAGAATAAGACACCTATAGTTTTTCTTGCGTGACTTCTATATGTGATATTATAAAAGGCGCTGATGAAGATACTTTTTGAAACTATCTAAAGTATAATACAAAATAAAATTTTCAAAATTGTTTTAGAAACGATCGTATGCCAAATATTTGTTGTTTGAATTCTTGGGAACTGACATAAATAATGTTTTAATTTTATTTATCTCAACTTCATTATATATATATATATATATTATATATATACAGGACCGGCAGGACAGTTATAAAAGTGGGGGGCTCTCCTAAAAAGTCGGGGCCCGGTTAAACACATGCATATATAACTTCATTATTGATGACCGTAAAGTGGGGGAGGGTAAGTCAAAAAGTGGGGGCTTAAGCCCCCCCCCCCCCGGTGCCGCCGTCCATGATATATATAAATATATATATATATACCGAATAGATGGATAATAGTCATTGCCAAATATAGATAGGAATAGAAATGAATATATATAAAAAAATTTTAAAAGCCGTTTTTTTTTCCAAAGGTTTAACAAAAGAAAAAAAAGATATTAAGAAAACATCCTAGTTAGTGACCTGATAAAAATCGGAGATAGAAACGATTGCATTTATGCAGTCATTTAACATTCTGTATTTATTATACAGCTATTTTATTTATAGGGTGTGTGGGTGGGGGCAGTGGCTTCCATGTGCAATGGAAGAAATAAATGTAATATAAAAATTGAAATAAAGCAAAACGTACCTAATAAGTCATGTTCATCTTGTAATTATAGCCATTATTTCGGACACGCCATTTTGAGAGAGAGACACACACCCCACACACACACGAACAAAATACCAAGATCTCAAAAATTATTTTAAAATAACATAGTCCCTCGATGAAATAAACCTCATACCGGTTGTAGTGGGGGCAACTGGTCTAGTGAAAAAAAATCTAAGTAAATACTTAGAAAAAATCCCGGGAAAACCAAACTGTAGGGAAGTACAGATAGCAGCCTTAAAAGGAACAACATCTATCCTTAAGAGAGCTCTCGGATATAAATTTTACTCATAGGGAAATCAAGTGTTAGCCTCAAGAGTATTGATTTACTCCTCTCCAGGAGTTAGGCACAAGGCCAGTTTTTATCTTACTCCCACAAGTAAGATGTGATCCAAGGTCGGGTCGGAAAAGTGGGATTATAAAATTGCCTGGGCAGCTCCGTCGGCATTCCCCGGTAGGGGTGCCTCAGGCAGTAAGCAATAAACTTACTCCTCTCCAAAGAGGGGAGGCGAAGCCTGGGAGGGTGGACCTCCTAGAACTGCACAGGACAGACCCATAGACCGGCGTAAATCAAGCCCCGAAGGCTTAGACAGTACCAGTCTATGGGGTGCAGTATCCATCGGAACAGATACTACACTTTGATCTTAGCCAAAAGGCCGTTAGCCTCAAGAGTAGGCCCCTTGATCTCTTTAGATGAACTAAATTAAAATGGAAAAAAAAGGGAGCATATACCAGAAAGAGTTGGAAATAATTTATACACCATCCACTATGACTATGCAATCCCTACAGCTACACATCTAGAAAACAGAGCTGTTAAACCTGACATCGTAATATGGGACAAAAGGGAGAAAGTAGCAACCCTAGTTGAAGTCGGTGTCCTTAATAATGCAGGATTGAACAAAGCAGAAAAGGGAAAAGATTACGAAATACCAAGGTCTTATGTATGACATGAAAAGAAACTAGAATCTTAAGAAAATCTCCATCATACCAGTAATTATTAGAGCAAAAAGGACTACTGAAAAGAATTTCAAAAGCTATCTGGCGAGTATACCCGGTGAACCGAGTGCAAGAGAAATACAAACAATTGCACTTAAAGGGACGGTTAGAATCTTTAAAAGATCTCTAGGCTGGAGTGTCTGAAATAGCCGGTGAATTTCTGGCATCCGGTAGGATGCCCCATCTCCATTAAAAACGGAAAGATAAGAAAAATAAAAAAGAATAATATATATATATATATATATATATATACACACACACACACACATTAATGTTTCATGTGTCGCACTGCATTTGGGTAAACACACGTGTTTCGTAAATAACACCATCATTAAATGAAGCATTATTTTTTTAAACAATTATTTATGGGACAGCTACCATAGCAAATCAACAAAGAGAGAAATTGAGAATAGGATTCGAACCTCTGCGCGTGAAGCAGGACCACTTGAAACTCGTTAAGGTTCAACCGCTAATCCGTTGAACCTTACGCTAAATGGAAAATTCGATACTTTAAATTAAATTTAAGAATTATGACATGCGCAAACACGTGTGGTCATTAAAAAGAACAGCATGACAAACAAATACATTACCGGAAATATATTGTTTACACACACACATACATATATATATATATATATATATATAATAATGGTAATAATCCAGGTAAAAAATATCCACAGGGTGGTAATCCAGAGAATTTTAACCGGGTTTATAAAAAGTGCTCAATATCAAAATAGAGCTTTATCTATGATAATTTTATTTACACAGACATGTACAAAATCTGTGACACTGGCATGTCGATGTTATCGATCAACAGTTACTATAAACTGAGATCTCATCAGGTAGAGTTAGAATACGATCTTAACCTCAGATCATATATGATCTGAGGTTAAGATCGGATTCTAACTCTTCCTGATGAGATCTCAGTTTATAGTAACTGTTGATCGATAACATCGACATGCCAGTGTCGCAGATTTTGTACATGTCTGTGTAAATAAAATTATCATATAATATAATATATATATATATATATATATATATATATATATATATATAATGTAGAAGGATGAAAAGGAATTAGAAAAGCGACGTAGGCAGATTTTTTTTCAATTAAGTTTCTCAATGCAAGGTATATTCCGCAAAAAAAGTAATTCATTCAATTAATTTTTTCCTTAAGCCAGGCTTTTCAAAGATCAAAATCTATATATATATCAAACGTATAGATACAAGAAAAATACCCGACTCAGAACGGGTCAAATTTATACTCTAAACGGAACAGTTTTGCACCACTTTTATCTCTCTTTACGAAGATTAATATCAAGATATAATGATACTATACCTCATGTCTAGAATCCTTATTGAAATTTTTTATCAAAATCCATTTCGTCATTTTGATCATAGAAAATGTCTAACATTCAAATCTTAAGCTTAAGGGGTCTTAAGAAGAAATTAAAATTCAAGGAATTTTGCTTAATTGGTGCCCATTGACTATGGATCAAATTTAATGCAAATCTGAAATATCTGAATTTTCTAATTGGAAGTTTGACCATATTATGCCCCCCCCTAAAAAAAACCCTTTTAAAACACTCTAAAGTATATGAAATTTGGAGAAATATTTATTGAGTGATGTCTAATACGTATTGTGAAAATTTCACAAAAGTCTCAATTTTCATGAAAGACTTCTACACTCTTTGCATGAACTAAATATAGCCCACACTTGGACACCGTGCGCCTAGAAGACGTGTTCCAACATTCAGAATGATCGGTTAATTAATTTACAAATATATAAACATATACAAAAACTTAAGTAAACAATGGAATTTTAAATTCTACTTAAATTTAAAATTTAACATTGTTTACTTATATATGCTCTGTTGTTAAATGTCAACATTCATCGAGCTTTCACATTGAGCAGTTCTGGTAAAATGCGAAAATTTATGTTTAACATATATATCGCACAAAATACTAATACACTTAAACTCCACATACTCGAAGCCCTATACATTAAAACAGAAAAAACAGCTATTAACAAGATTAACTATACTATTAGTATTAATATACTCAAATGCCTATAAATATAAATTTAAATTAAACACAGTCCTTTATTTTCCCGCCTAAATAGAATATATATTAACTCCTAGGTCTATGCCTGGTTAACATTGCTCCACTGACGATGGACCTGGAAGGGTCCGAAAGCGCTTTGGGAAGCTATGGCAATTTTATCAGCCAGTTTCCGTCTGAAACTAAGAACCTAATCAGAAAAACGGAAAGGATCTTAGAAAAAATAACCAGATACAAGATGTCCGTTATTTTTAATGATACTTGTATATATATATATATATATATATATATATATATATATATATATATATATATATATATATATATATATTAATATTGCATGTATATAGCATAACATAATATATTACGTATACATATATTTTCAATATTCACTTTAACAGTGTTCAATACGAGAGTAAAGCTTAGTGGTATCATGAAAATATGTTTATGGCAAGTAAGCTACACAGAAACGTTCGTGATTCATTCCCGGGGGAAATCACTTAGAAATTAGTCTAAGGAGTTCTTGTCATAAATTTTTATTTAAAAAATACGAATATAATATTATATATATATATATATATATATATATATATATACACACACACACATATATACATAATCTTGTACATTGAAATTAATATTACACTTTTGTAATATATAGGTATATAATTTTAAATTAAATCTAAAAAAAATTACAAGTGCCCATTATTATAATTTGTATTTATGCAAGTGATATAAAGTTACAGTTTTTAAGTGTTTCTAATATATATATATATATATATATATATATATATATATATATAACAGTTAAAAAGAGAAAATAATATTGCAATTAGCATAACCTATAAACAAAAATAAAAAACGGACACTTCTATTTATTATATATTAGATTTAATTAAAAATTATACACATATACACGTGTAATTATATATATATATATATATATATAAATATATATATATATATATATATATATATATATATATATATATATATTGCAGTGCACTGCTCGATACACGAGTAGAACTTAATAGTTATAGTAAAAAAAATATATTTATGACAATTTAATTCCACTAAAGGAATTTGGGAGTGTTGATGCGAAATTTGAAATACTGATTTTATAAACACACACACACACACACATTATTTATTTTTTCCTGTATCACTTAGGAAGTGAACAATCGAAATACTAGCAAGCAATATAACAAACACTACACCTACCAATAAAAAAAACAATTCCATAAAATACATTAAATTATTTAGGTGATAAAAACCGTACATGTTTCAAGGTAAGGCGTCATGGTTCGGAGGTAAAACGCCAGATTATAGACATCAATATCGAAGGTTCGATCTTTGTCTAAGTTGGCCATACTGATGACGGCTGTGAGCTTGAAACACGTGTCCATGGACTTAAAACTAATAACGAAAAATACGTCCTATAAAGTTAAGGGCGACTAATAATGCAATCTCATGCATTAACCTTTATCACTTAGGAAGTGAAAAATCGAAATAGTTGTAAACAATATAACAAACGCTACAATCACCAAAAAAACAAAACAATTACGTAAAATACATTAAATTTGCATTATATATATATATATATATATATATTTCGGTACATAAAAATTAGTACAACATTCGTACCGTCGGTTTAAAGCACGGAAGGGCTTAGCCATCCGGCTCTCTTCAGCTTCTGTTGTCATCTGTTTCGGATGGCTAAGTCATTGAGTGCTTGAAACTGACGGTACGAATGTTGTACTAATTTTGTTGTACCACAATAAATAAATATTACGCTCTTAATTTTTCATTTTTAACTTTAATTCTTAATTAATCGAGCACTGGGTTTTCCCTGCTATATTAAAAAGAAGTTTATATATATATATATATATATATATTGACGGTTTCTAATGCTTAAATACATTGGTTATTATTGTCTATTTAAAACGTATGTGTAATATTAAATCACTATTACTACTATATAAACAAAGTATATATCAAAAAGATATACACCCACATATGCGCAAATATACACATATATACATTCCCATACATACAGATATACACATGTGAATATATAAATACACGCATATACACATACACGTGCATATATATATATATATACACACACGTGCATATATATATATATACACACACGTGCATATATATATATATATATATATATATATATATACACGCATATACACACACGTGTATATATATATACGCATATACACACACGTGCATATATAAATACACACACGCATATACACACACATGTGCATATATAAATACACACACGCATATACACACACATGTGCATATATAAATACACGCATATCCACCCACATGTGCATATATAAATACACGCATATCCACCCACATGTGCATATATAAATACACGCATATCCACCCACATGTGCATATATAAATACACGCATATCCACCCACATGTGCATATATAAATACACGCATATCCACCACATGTGCATATATAAATACACGCATATACACACACATGTGCATATATAAATACACGCATATACACACACATGTGCATATATAAATACACGCATATACACACACATGTGCATATATAAATACACGCATATACACACACATGTGCATATATAAATACACGCATATACACACACATGTGCATATATAAATACACGCATATCCACCACATGTGCATATATAAATACACGCATATCCACCCACATGTGCATATATAAATACACGCCTATACACACACATGTGCATATATAAATACACGCATATCCACACACATGTGCATATATAAATACACGCCTATACACACACATGTGCATATATAAATACACTCATATCCACACACATGTGCATATATAAATACACGCCTATACACACACATGTGCATATATAAATACACGCATATACACACACATGTGCATATATAAATACACGCATCTACACACACATGTGCATATATAAATACACGCATATCCACCCACATGTGCATATATAAATACACGCATATACACACACGTGCATATATAAATACACGCATATACACACACATGTGCATATATAAATACACGCATATACACACACATGTGCATATATAAATACACGCATATACACACACATGTGCATATATAAATACACGCATATACACACACATGTGCATATATAAATACATGCATATACACACACATGTGCATATATACACACATACGCACGCATATATACACACATACACACGCATGTGCATATATATATATATATATATATACACATATACGCATGTGCATATATATATATATATATATATATATATATATACATATACGCATGTGCATATATATACACACATATACGCATTGTCTTTTATATACAATCATACACATGTGTATTTATATATAAACATACATATGTGCATATATATACACACACACGCATATACGATCCCATACACACACATCAATCACCGTATATATAGACAGACATAACAATAACGCAGACCCCACATTGACTATTACACTACATTAAAAATGAAGTCTTTTATTATTATTATTATTATTATTTATAATATTATTATTATTATTCTGAAATAACTGACCTATTAAATCCTTACGCATTTTTTCCGAAACACTGTCTCACTGCTTTTGCCCGTTCCCGCCATGATTTCCGATAAGCGGAGCCGATCCCCTTTTCAGCCCCCAATGGTATCAAGGGTCAACTTTAATGACAGCGTTGCTTTCCTCGTAAAATGTCAGCCCGATTCGTTCCGATGTGGATCTTCACACTGATACAATATTGATTTTCACGACAGACAAACAAACACATTTTCCCCTTTATATATAAAATGAATAATGTGACGAAATCGGCTAAAATGACGTCATGCATTTTTCATTTTTTTTTTCTTTACTTTCGGCTACGACTGTATATTATTGTTTAAACACTCACTCTGTAATATTAAAACAATATTATTACTATATAAACAAAGTATATGTTTCGGATGTTTTCAGATGACGATTGATAATTTGTACGTAAACACGAACTCTTAGATGCCAATAATTATACTCCTACCTTACGAGACATTTATATAGTCGTATCAGTACGATTACTTTTTATACAGTCACATTAACCACAAACACTGTTATAT
>OY744554.1:16022212-16042212 GCA_963556195.1 Sepiola atlantica | reverse complement strand
TCTGCCCTCGCGGGGAGGCAAATAAATAGAGGCTCCGGGTCAACACCGGGTAGGTAGGGCTATTTATATATATACAGAATTTAGCACCCGCTTGGCCTTTTGGCTTCTTGACCTTTTGGCTAAGATCAAAGTGTAGTATCTGTTCCGATGGATACTGCACGCCTGTCCTGTTTACTGTCTGAGGCGCCCCTACCGGGGAATGCCGACGGGGCTGCCCAGGCAATTTTTAAATGGCAAGAGTGCTCACCTCTCGAGCGCTGGCTTTTCAAACCCCACTTGCTCGACCCGATCTTGGGTCACATCTTACTTGTGGGAGTAAGATAAAACTGGCCTTGTGCCTAACTCCTGGGGAGGAGTAAATAAAACTTGGCCTTTTGGCTAAGATCAAAGTGTAGTATCTGTTCTGATGGATACTGCACGCCTGTCCTGTGCAGTTCTAGGGGTCCATCCTCCCAGGCTTTGCCTCCCCTCTTTGGGGAGGAGTAAGTTTATTGGTTACTGTCTGTGGCGCCCCTGCCGGAGAATGCCGACGGGGCTGCCCAGGCAATTTTTAAATGGCCAGAGTGCTCACCTCTCGAGCGCTGGCTTTTCAAACCCCACTTTCTCGACCCGATCTTGGGTCACATCTTACTTGTGGGAGTAAGATAAAACTGGCCTTGTGCCTAACTCCTGGGGAGGAGTAAATAAAACTTGGCCTTTTGGCTAAGATCAAAGTGTAGTATCTGTTCTGATGGATACTGCACGCCTGTCCTGTGCAGTTCTAGGGGTCCATCCTCCCAGGCTTTGCCTCCCCTCTTTGGGGAGGAGTAAGTTTATTGGTTACTGTCTGTGGCGCCCCTGCCGGAGAATGCCGACGGGGCTGCCCAGGCAATTTTTAAATGGCCAGAGTGCTCACCTCTCGAGCGCTGGCTTTTCAAACCCCACTTTCTCGACCCGATCTTGGGTCACATCTTACTTGTGGGAGTAAGATAAAACTGGCCTTGTGCCTAACTCCTGGGGAGGAGTAAATAAAACCCTTCACACGTATGGTATTAAAAACACAAACATCCGATGCGCACACACACATTTTCGGTTGTGACCAGTCGTCGTCGTCGTAAGAGTGTTTGTGTAAATGTTGTTTAGTCTACACGAAATTGGTTCGCAATGGCTGCTGTGTTGATACCATTCGACGAACACACACACAAAAAACTCACAACTCCGTCAGAAACAGGGATAGACAATTTGAAAATAAATTGTAGTATATAGTTAACGATTCAAATATACATTGCCAGAGTTTCACAAATAAATAAATTTATTCTCTCTCACTAATATATACAAGTTGTACCCGTGCCCCGTTGGGTCACAACCACCACCACTATTTACTCTACTGTGATTCCATTCGAAAATGCATCAACTGCGACATTTCTATTAAGACACCATTCTTCTTGCATAACTAAAGAATAACTCTCTTTACTTATTGTTATTACAATTATTATTATTGTTGTGGGTTTAGATCCCAAAATTTAATATCTACAAGTTCAATAAACCAAACTTTAATAGGAAAAAAAAAAATAATCAATTGAAGACTGTTTACTGGAGAAATATACACACATATCGAAAGAAATTCATCCAAATCTTTTTAAACATTTAAAAATATTAGGAACCGCAAGCATAAAATTATTTTACCAATATAAACGGCATTAAATGATATGCCGTAAATGAAAACTAACTATTATTATTATTACTACTACTACTACTATCATTATTACTATTATGACTATGATTCTTACGAGTGTACACATTCCATACAAAAATGACAGCAAATATTATGCTTCGCCAATGTTCCCACTAACATTCATATTCGGATAAAATAACGGCTAGAGTCGGTGAAGTAAAAAAACAAAATACGAAAGTAAAAAAAAAAGTATAAAACTGGAAAGTTTTAAACAAGAAATAAAGAAAAAACGTATAAAACTGGAAAGTTTTAAACAAGAAATAAAGAAAGAAAAAACGTATAAAACTGGAAAGTTTTAAACAAGAAATAAAGAAAGAAAAAACGTATAAAACTGGAAAGTTTTAAACAAGAAATAAAGAAAAAACGTATAAAACTGGAAAGTTTTAAACAAGAAATAAAGAAAAAAACGTATAAAACTGGAAAGTTTTAAACAAGAAATAAAGAAAGAAAAAACGTATAAAACTGGAAAGATTTAAACAAGAAATAAAGAAAAAACGTATAAAACTGGAAAGTTTTAAACAAGAAATAAAGAAAAAAACGTATAAAACTGGAAAGTTTTAAACAAGAAATAAAGAAAGAAAAAACGTATAAAACTGGAAAGATTTAAACAAGAAATAAAGAAAAAACGTATAAACCGGCGTAGAAAACATAAAAGAAAATGTTTCATTATGGAAATAGATTGAAGAGGGGGTGATGTAAATTAAAAAAATTTTTAAATATAAATATATATACACACACATACATACACACATTATATATATACATTATATATATACATACATACTTTATATATACAGAGAGAGAGAGAGAGAGAAAGAGAGAGAGAGAAAGAGAGAAAGAGAGAGAGAGATTGATTTAAAATAACTTGCTATTTGCTTTTTTGATTTCCCTAAATACTTGGAATCGATTCGTATGGCAGTTTCTTTTACCCGCTAACTTTTGTGTGACGGGGTGGATATATATATATATATATATATTATTCGATACAGAAAATCATTACAACATCAGTACCCTTGGTTTCAAGCTCAGAAGACCTCAGTTTACCTCCCGGCTATCTTCAGGGTACTGATGTTGTACTGATTTTCTGTACAGAATAATAAATAAATATTACGCTCTTAATTCTGATTTTCTCAATTAATTGAGCACTCTGCTGGGATGTGGCTTACCTTTATACAAAAGAAGTTATATAGATAGACAGATAGATAGATAGATAGACAGGTGTCTTTATTGTAGAGTGGAGCGTGTTGAGGGAAAGAGATTTATTATTTGGCTATCTAATTTACATACGTATCTGTACATGCCACAAACACGTGTAAATAAGATGCCGCCTTTCAGAAAGAAAAAAAAAACTTGATCTTTCTTTAAAATGCTCACAAAAAATATGAAGAAATATTAGAGAGTGGTTGAATCAAGAGAGATGCATAGACAGCTAAAGAAGATGCGCTACTCGTTCAGTTAATTATAAATTACGGCAAATTAGAAAAATTACAGTAGATCTTTTTCTTCAAACATAACTCAATCATGGATACTTCAGCGTGGATTTGGAAAATATAGGGAAACAAGTCCTAGGAAAGCAAAGATTAATCAACTTATACATAATATGATATAAGTTTAAGCACTCTTTGATCTCGGAACATTTGAACCACGCAGCTGGGTTTAAATGTATCTTAATTTCAGTAATGTATGTAGTGATTTCCGTTGGCCTAATGGATTAGGGTGTACGATCGTGATTCTCTTCTGAATCTACGCGTTCGAACCCGCCTGATCGCCTGAAACCGCCACGTAAGTCTGAAACGACGTCATCTGTAGGTAAATACACTTTCATATTTAATAAAAATATTCATTATATATATATATATATATATATATATATATATATATATATATATATATTATTATTTATTTATGTATATATTAGTGAAATTGTAAGCAGAATTATTTCGACACTTGATTATTGGGGAAATGGTAGTTTGATCAGTACCATTGGAGAGCCATGAATATTATAACTGTCCTGTTTTTAAATCTCCGAAACCGTTACATGGTAAACAGCTGATGATCCCCGTGTTATTATTAGATGCTTTAGGTCTCCTGTTTTTGTTTAACTGTTAGATACTTAATCCCCTGTTTTTATTTTATTTACTTACTATTATATTTTTTTTATTTATGAATTTTCCAACGAATGTTCAGTCTGCAATATTTCGGATTTAGTTAGTTTCTCTCGGAATTTAAACTGCATTTTCCTTCTTTTTTTATATAACGCAAAGCTTCTTTAGACTATATATGTTGAATTAAATTAAAGATAATTGAATTATCGTTTAATAATAATCTATCGTGATAATATAAAGCTCAATATATTGAATAGAGCAATCAATTCTAGAGATGGAAGATGAGAATAAACAAAATTGTAAAGATACAATATTTATTAGAACATCAGAAGTTCAAAGCAAAATAAATATTGTATCTTTAATATATATATATATATATATATATATATATATATAAATAAATTTAAAATAATAAAAACTCCATAACATTGTTGTCAGCACAAAACAAAATTATTCTCATTTATTCATATAGATAGAGAAACATAATTTTGTTCATTTCGATGCAAAATTTATCTGTTTAATACGACCGTAAAGAAAGGAAAACAAAGAAATCAATTTGCCTTTTCATTTGTAACTTGAAATAGAAATAGAAATAGATCCCAACTTGTTGAAAATCAAGTCGTTCCCTTTAAGAAAAAAGGGGAACTTTTGACCACAAATGCTAAATATTTGTTCAGGAAATCAAACAATATTGCGAAACAGCGATATTTGTTATATAAAAATAAATTATAGAATTAAAAAACAAAAACAAAAAAATAATAGTTAATTAATAAAATGTTCTTTTCCAAAACCAATATGCAAATTAGTTCCCTTTAAGAAAAAAGGGGAACTTTTGACCACAAATGCTAAATATTTGGTCAGGAAATCAAACAATATTGCGAAACAGCGATATTTGTTATATAAAAATAAATCATAGAATTAAAAAACAAAAAAAAACAAAAAAACAAAAATAGTTAATTAATAAAATGTCCTTTTTAAAAACCAATATGCAAATTAGTTAACCTTGCGACTGATATCGCATATACATAAGCAGTATATAAAAAAAATGTCGGGGCGTCGATTGTGTTAAATTGAATTAACTTTTAAATAGGGCGTTTTGACATCACTGTTCGTGCGAGAACTTTCGCATTAATTTTGGAGGTTACTGAATATTGGACACAAGAAGTATAAATGTTTCCTACAACCAGTTATTCAAAAATATACTATATTTACCAACCGAACTACGATGAAAATAAAATGGGAAACATATGGTATATCATTTATTTTTATGGTTACGCAACGTTGGGAAAAGTTGAGACACGTTGCTCTAGTTATTTATCTTCCTCCCACAGCGGTAAGATGTGACACAAGTGGGAATTAGAAAAGTCAGCGGCCGAGAAGGTGACCACTCTGGCTTACAAAAAAATGCCTGGGCAGCCCTGTCGGCATTCACAGGTAAGAACGCCTCAGACAGTAAGCAATAAACTTACTCCTCTCCAAAAAAGGGGAGGAACTGCACACGCACACACACACATATATATATATATATATATATATGGCAAAGTTTGTTTTCATTTATCGCATCAAAACAGGTCATTGTTATTTGCATCAATAATACCGCATAGTCTTTTGAAATACTGTATATATAGTAGAGAACAAAGCCCCACACAACTCTTTGTATGCCTAACGTGAAACAGTTCATGTAATAAATTAATAGTTAGTGTTATTTGTTTCTAATTTTATTGTTCCATGTTCATATATATATATATATATATATATATATATATATATATATATATATATAATACTTTCGTCGATATTAACAGTAATTAATTAAAGTGATTTAACAATAATCAAGGATAAGTTAATATTTGTTTACCAACATTTTAATGTTTATCTGTTTATATTAATTAATGCGAAAGTTTTTGTCTCGTATTTATAACAAACTTATGAATGAAATGTTTATTATTTAAAATGTTTGTTTCAAGCATTTCAAGTGGCGAAGTTTACGGAGCGATAGTGAGGTGGCAAAACCAACTAGTATATATATATATATATATATATATATATATATATACATGAACGGCGGCAGGGGGGGGTAGCACCCCCCCCCCACTTTACAGTCATCAATAATGAAGTTATATATGCATGTGTTTAACCGGCCCCCCACTCTTTAGGAGAGCCCCCCTTTATAACTGTCCCGCCGGTACTGATTATATATATATATATATATGAACAATAAAAGGATAAAATAAATGCGACGGTATGAGTTAAAATGCAAACGCGGGAAACCAAAAACTCAACGTTTCGCCCAGCTGTTGCGTGGGCTTTATCAAGAGAGAAAAAGCTAGACGTGACAAAAAACGAAGAGATCTGTAATTTTGGAGTAGGATATAATAAATTTAAATTCAAATCTATGTAAAGAGGGAATAGATACAAACACGCACACACACGCACACACACACATATATATATATATATATATATATATATAACACATGAATTTATATGTACTCGAAATATAAACAAAATTTACATAGATGTCGTATTAGCAAAAAAGAAAGATAAAAGTATATATATATGTGTGTGTGTGTGTGTGTGTGTGTGTGTGTGTGTGTGTGTGTGTGTGTGTGTGTGTGTGTGTGTGTTGTAAATTTTTCAGGCGTTGAGAAAAACATCAATGAAGTATAACGCACCAGAAACAAGAAAAGAAATAAAAAGTAAAGCAAGAATATATTGTTAAATATCTCTTTACCGCGGAAATGAGAACACGTGCTTAATATGTTAGTAGTTATCTATAAGGAACAAAACTCTCACACACACACGCAATATTTTCTTCATATTTTGTAAAGGAAGGGCTTCAGAAGATTATTAACTTAATTCTAAACTTGTAACTAAATTAAGTAATAGTCAGAAATTACAAAAAAAAAGAAAAAAAAATTGTTGAACATTTTTAGATTTATAAATATTTAGCTTTTTTTTTTTTTTTTCTTCTTTTTTTTTATCTAAGCGTCGCTAGAGAGACGGGGGCAATCCACCATGTTGCCTAGATATGAACAATTGTGCAAGCGCTTATCTAAATAAATAGGTGCCCATTTCGAAATACCGTACAGGGTCCCAAGTTCGACAAAAAAAAAAAAAAAATCCCATGTTCGACTAGATGGTTCTCACGTTGGAAAAGATGCACCTGAAGAAGGTCGGAGGCTATATCGGCCGAAACGTTGCGAATATTACAACCAAGATGAGAATAGTAGTCCGAATAATACAAATTATAAATCCTCATTTAAAGAACGTCTTAAACATCTCATAAATTACTTTGAAAGTGTCGCAACAGTAAACCAAGTCAGCCATTTTTAAATATTACGTGAGCTTATTATCCTAGCAAGTCGAAAGTAGTTTGAAAAAACCTTTCAACTAGAGCAAACGCTTTCTCGGCCTTTGGCTGAGATCAAAGTGTAGTATCTGTTCCGATGGATACTGCACCCATAGACTGGTTTACGCCGGTCTATGGGATTGTCCTGTGCAGTTCTAGGAAGTCCACCCTCCCAGGCTTCGCCTCCCCTCTTTGGGGAGGAGTAAGTTAATTGCTTACTGCTTGAGGCGCCCCTACCGGGGAATACCGACGGGGCTGCCCAGGCAATTTTTAATGGTCAGAGTGCTCACCTCTCGAGCGCTGGCTTTTCAACCCCCACTTTCCGACCCGACCTTGGGTCACATCTTACTTGTGGGAGTAGGATAAACCTGGCCTTGTGCCTAACTCCTGGAGAGGAGTAAATAATACTGCACCCCATAGACAGGTATTGTCTTGGCCTTCGGGGCTTGATTTACGCCGGTCTATGGGTCTGTCCTGTGCATTTAAGTATATTAGTACTAGTGTTAAAATTAATCCTGTTAATAACCGTTTTTGTTTTGTTTTAATGTGTAAAGCTTCTAGTATATGAATTTTAACACTAGTACTAATATACTTAAATGTTTATAATACTAAATAAATATAGTTTCGTATTTAAATTTTCCCGCCAAAATAAACTATAAACTCACTCCAGGTATTTACCTGATTGACATTATTCCACTAAAGATGGACCCAGATGGGTCAAAAAGTACTTTGGACCTAAAAGAAAATTACGGCAGATTCATCAGCCAATTCTCATCCGAGATTAGGACTTTAATCCGGAAAATGGAAGGGATTCATACAAAAATATCCAGACATGAGTTGTCGGTTATTTTTAATAATACGTGCCTTAGAGAAAAAATGCTGCCCCGATACACACACACATTATATATATATATATATATATATATATATATATATATATATATATATAGTGTGTAGATTTCAATTTTGTGTTCAGAATCTGAATAACAGAGCTCAATGTAATTTAAACAGAGCAAAACAGAATTATAAAAAGAAAAAACTATACACACATTAAGGTTGTACACATTATAACTTATTTCGACCCCTTAATTAGGTCTCCTCAGATGTATAAACAACCACGTCAAAAAACCAAATAATCATTATTTGGTTTTTTGACGTGGTTGTTTATACATCTGAGGAGACCTAATTAAGGGGTCGAAATAAGTTATAATGTGTACAACCTTAATGTGTGTATAGTTTTTTCTTTTTATAATTCTATATATATGTATATATATATATATATATATATATATATATATATAGGAAAGATACATGAATATGTTCGATATCGATCCCGATATACTAAGACAATATGCATGCATGTATAACTACTGCATCATTTTTTTTAAACAAAAATTGACCAGAGTGCTCAATTACCGTAGTAAGAGTCAAACATATTAATTTAAAGAGTTACAAATAAAAGGTTTTATACACGAACTTCAGATTTCATAACCATTCAAATCTAAAAATTGCAAAGATAATAAACATTTAGGTAACCCCATCTCTCAGAAGTAAATTGACCGAAAAAAAAAGCAGGAAAAACTTTTAACCCAAAATACTAAGCCGTTACGACTAAATATATCAACCTCCTAAATAGAACATAATGTTATATTTAGATTTAAAAAAAAAAACTAATCGTTTAATACGAAAGCAATAAAAACGAATAGTTAATTAATAAGATGTCATTTTGTAAAACAATATAACAATTAGTTAAACTTACAACGTCGATCGAGTACATATGATCAGTATATTCGAAATCTATCGATCTCTTGTGAAATTCTTTAAGTTGTTGGAAGCGAGAATCGATAATAACAAAAAAATGTAAACAACATTTTAATGTAAACAACATTTTAATGTAAACAAGATTTGTATGTAAACAACATTTTAATGTAAACAACATTTTAATGTAAAAAACATTTTAATGTAAAAACATTTTTATGTAAAAAACATTTTTATGTAAAAAACATTTTTATGTAAACAACATTTTTATGTAAACAACATTTTTATGTAAACAACATTTGTATGTAAACAACATTTGTATGTAAACAATATTTTTATGTAAAAAACATTTTTATGTAAAAAACATTTTTATGTAAACAACATTTTTATGTAAACAACATTCACACAGGATGGTAGATGTTATCAAACTTAGTTTCAGTGGTCAAATACATAGTTGATGAGATGTAGTAATAATGGCACAGGTGAAAATGGCACAAGTAGATAAATAGGTTAAAAAATGGCACATGGGAAAACATAGATGAAAATCTCACAATGAATCTATCAAAATTTTGAATACAAACATCAAAAGTGAAAAAAATTGATAAATTTGTCAAAATTAAAAAGTAAATTTTATCTAAATAAAAAAATTCAACCGTAACCCTCAATTATTCAAAATTAAACCATGGGTTTAATTATTCAAAATTAAACCATGTGTTTAATTATTCAAAATTAAACCATGGGTTTATTTATTATGTTTGTCCCTTACTTATACCGCAAACAACTAGTATATATACAACTAAAACTAGTGCAGGTCGCGGTCATGTCTTGAGGTCACCTGAGAAAAAGCCTTTTGGCTAAGATCAAAGTGTAGTATCTGTTCCGATTGATACTACACCCCATAGACTGGTATTGTATTGGCCTTCGGGGCTTGATTTACGCCGGTCTGTGTGTCGGTCCTGTGCAGTTCTAGAAGGTCCACCCTCCCAGGCTTTGCCCCCCCCCCTCTTTGGGGAGGAGTAAGTTTATTGCTTACCGCCTGAGGCGCCCCTACCGGGGAAAGCCAACGGGGCTGCCCAGGCTATTTTTAATGGCCAGAGTGCTCACCTTCTCGGGCGCTGGCTTTTCAAACCCTACTTTCCCGACCCGACCTTGGGTCACATCTTACTTGTGGGAGTAAGGTAAAAACTGGCCTTGTGCCTAACTCCTGGAGAGGAGTAAATAAATACCACTGACCTATGTTCTTGCTTTCTGCCATTTTATTATTATTCACTTCTGTCATTATTACTATGCACTGGCTGTGAAATATTGGGTTCGTTTCTTAACATTTGTGTGTGTATATATATATATATATATATAGATAGATATAATTATAGATATTTGTTTATCTTCATACGTATACGTTTCATCTTTCCAGAATCATCAGTATATATATATATATATATATATATATATATATATATATATATATATATAAAGTAAATAATAACACATTTCCGAAAATATTATTGTTATTTGTAAGGCTGTTGTTTATGGCCACACGTGTTTTCGTAAGTCATATAATTATCAAATCAAATCGAAATCGAATCTGTACGAAATTTTCGCTAAGTCGTAACGAGTAAGCGGTTAAACCGACACTGACTTCAGAGTCGCGGGTTCGAATCCTATTTGGATATCATTTTGTGTCTTTGCCAGATTTGCTATGGTATCAACAATGTAAATAATTATTTAATAATACAAAAAGTTGCATCTGATAATGGTATTACCCACGAAACACGCGTGCCCACCCAAATGCAGTACGACACATGAAACATTAATATATGTGTGTGTATATATATATATATATGTGTGTGTGTGTGTGTGTGTGTGTGTGTGTGTGTGTGTGTGTGTGTGTGTGTGTGTGTGTGTGTGTAAAAAAATGCGTGTCAAAAATAATGACTATAATTACAAGACAAACATGACTTGTGGAAAAAAATGACATTTCTTATTACTTTATTGCAAGATTTATATTACATTTCTTTCTTTCATTGCACGTGGAAGTTGAAACACACACATACATTTTTTTGAAGACGTTCGTAGATCCGACCGAAACCGGTGAAGCCCTCGTGTTTGGTGATTTATTCTTGTGTTTAATTTGTTTTTCTTTTTGTCTTTTTTCACACATCCTTTATCCACGGAAATTTAATTTTATGACATTATATATATATATATATATATATATATATATATATATATATATATATATATATATATATATATATAATATATAAATTCAGAATTTTAAATGATTGCACAAAGGCAATAGTGGTTCAATCCTCGATTTCTTCCGGTTACTGACCAAATTTTTGTGTCAATATCGTATTTTTTTTTTCTTCTTTTAAAAAAGCCTTTTTCATTTCTATTCCTGTCTATATCTTGCCATTAGTCAATTATCCACCTATCCATTACATATATATACATAAAAACACACACACATATATATATATATATATATATATATATATATATATATATATATATGAGTATATGAAAGGATAAAAATAATTCGACGGTATGAAATTAAAAATGGAAAAGCGGAAGACCTTTTCGCTAAACGTTTCGCCCAAATTTCACGTGGACTTTGTCTTTTGTCATTTTTGTATTCTTCGTCCGCTCTTGGCAAAGCCCACGTGAAATTTGGGCGAAACGTTGAGCGAAAAGGTCTTCCGCTTTTCCATTTTTAATTTCATATATATATATATATATATATATATATATATATATATATATATATATATATATACGATTTCGAATGCAAAACGCGATAAACGCTATTTTCAAAATTGCGATGGTATCACTACAAAACGGTGTTGCCATTCAACAGTCTATCACACCCCAAAATCATGTTTTACATCATGCGATGTTGACATCACGTGATTTCTTTTGCTTTCAATTAAAATCATTTTTTTTTTATGAAGTTTAGATTTAATATGTTCGTCGTTTTAGTGGCGAATTTCTCAATTTAAAGATATTGGATTTATCGCGTTCTGCATTGATACTCTCCATCTTTAACTTCATCTATTACAGATAGACAGGGATGCCTGCACAAATTACACTGCAGAACATAATTAACGGATGTAAATATTAAAGGAATCATAAAAAGAAACTTGAGTTTGACCCCAAAATATATGCATTACGCCATCTGATGATCGTGAAAGCGCGTGAAACCATGGCTATAGCATATATATATATATATATATATTCCCGAAACAGTTTTTCATGGTAAACAACTGATGATCCCTTAAAATAGTGTTAGAAATAAACTAATATAATAACTGTAAAAAATAAATTGACTTACATGAGTGATTTTCCACTGGAAGACTTGGGACTATAAGTTTGTTTGTTTTTTTGTTTTTTTTTAATATAGTTTTAATGGTTGAGAAACTTCCGAGACTATATATATATATATATATATATATATATATATATAAATCATTTGAACCCTGAATTTTGAACATAATGATTTCAACACAAAGTGAGTTTATTGAACTTTTATTTGATTTGGTTCATTTATCATTGTACTAGTTAACATAAACATTGGATTCATTTTTCACTGTAATTTACGGCATCGATTGCGGACGCATTTCCCGACTGGATAACTTTTTCGGTTTTTCAGTTCTTTCAATTTTTTCGCTTTTGGACTGTCACTCAATACCTGGATCAATCTTTAATCAACCTCTTGGATATCTTTCCTGAATATGTTTTAATTTGTATGACGTGGATGGATTTTATAACTTTAACAAATGAGTATGTTTTTGGCTTGATATATTTGATGTGTTATGTACTTTTATGTATTTTTGTATATATTTTTATATATTTTCAAAGTGTAATTTTATCACCTGCAGTAACGTCACTACGGTAATGGTCCTCTGAGGAGAAGAATTATCTTTGAAAACTCATGAGTTAAGGACGTTGAGATACTTTGGCTGAATTTTGAATTCTAATAAAATTTGATTCGCACCTTATTTTATTATTTCATTTTATATTATGCTATATATATATATATAACTTCTTTTGTAATATAGCATAAAAATCCCAGCAGAGTGCTCGATTAATTGCGAATCGAAATTTAAAATTAAGAGCGTAATATTTATTGATTTTGGTACAGAAAAATTAGTACAACATTCGTACCGTCGGTTTCAAGCACAGAAGGACTTAGCCATCCGGCCCTCTTCAGCTTCTGTTGTCATCTGTTTCGGAAAAGTGAATTCACGTGTCACTCTCGTTTGGACGCGTTATTTTCCGAAACAGATGACAACAGAAGCTGAAGAGAGCCGGAGGGGTAAGTCCTTCCGTGCTTGAAACCGACGGTACGAATGTTGTACTAATTTTTCTGTACCAAAATAAATAAATAAATATATATATGTATGTATATATAAAACACGCACTCTTTTTAAGTAGCATATGCGTGTAAAAATATTGACAAAAAAGTGTCCTGAAGAAATCGAGGAATGAGACACGATTTCACATTTGTGTCGTCATTATAAAATTATGTTTGACAATTTCTAACGCTTTAGTTTGTGTTTGACAAGTCTAAATTTGAAAAAAATTGATAATATATCAATGTTTTCATGTATTACGTTTTAACATACACACAGGTTTTAATTACCTACTAGACAGCATCCTCGAGATGAGGATACTTCACCCTATAAGTAAACCATGACCTAATATTTAAAATGACATTAGTTCATACGAGGAATAGTGCACCTTCTCCTAGTGATTTTACCTAAAGCAACAACACTTAGCTGGATACTCCACCAGACTAGATGAATTCTAGTCTTGGAATCCGGTAAGACGAAGAGACCACAAGAAAAAATATACAACATAGTTGACTGGTCAATTAATGTTCTTAACTTCTTTACTAACTCAACGTTTGACAGGTAATAGAAGACTTTAATAGAATAGTTGCATATCTATGTATGTGTCAGCCGAAGGTAGGTGCCCCTTGATTTCTGAGACCTTCGACTGAAGTAAAATGAAACAAAAGAATAAAATACAATCTCCCCTCTCTCTTTCTTCTCTCATATAATATATATATATATATATATATATATATATACACACAATCTGATAATCTCTCTCGCTCATAATATATATACATATATATATACACAATTTGATAATCTCTCTCGCTCATAATATATATATATATATATATACACAATCTGATAATCTCTCTCGCTCATAATATATATATATATATATATATATATATATACACACACATTATATATATATATATATATACTCACATACTTCTACAAACTCATATACACACACACACACACCTACAAACTGCTAGTCTCTCATATACATATATACACACATAATACATATATATACAATCTATATATACATAAACAAAGATATAAAAACGTCAACAATCTATATCAACAATTCTATAAGTAAATATGTATGTATCAACAATCAGTAAAACCAACGATCTATATATACATATGAATATATATTTTAACATGTAAATATCAACAATATATATTTGTCTCTTAACATTAAACATATATATATATATATATATATATATATATATATTTATATATATATATATATTAACAATCTCTATAAACAACATGTCTATAATATAAACAATCTATATATATATATATATATATATATATATATATATATATATATATAACCACATACGTTGTTTATAAAGTCGTGTGTACTTTTAGGTATTTATAACTTTCAAACAACACATGACATAATTAATCTGTGTCAATTTCTTTTTGTTATTCAAAGAAATTGATTTTTTTTTTTTCGTTTAACCGATTATTTTTCATCCTTTTCTCAGAAATTTTTTTAAATCTACCATTGTTTTCAGAATTTTAATCGACTGAATCGGATGACCCCACGTTTACAATCGAACAACACGCCGAAACATTTGTTACATTCATTTTGCTCTCGTTTCCCAGATGAATTATTTCATGCCAAATTACAAATTAAAAATATCTTAAATCGATCTGTTATCGCCGGTTAGTGTCTGGTGGGCGCATATCACACAACAACAAAAAAAAACCCTGGACCGTTCGTTGTATATTGGTAGTCGGTCTTCGGCTTGCAAGGCCACGAGAACCGGATTTTACATACAGCAGATTGTATTCCCAAATGGTAACCTATCAAAGTAAACGTCGCTTTTCTCGGCTGTTAACTATACCGCATCATTGGCCAATAAATTAATAATACTTATTTATATATACTTATTGACATCCCCTTTGCGTTTTTATAATGCAATTTAGAACATTATCTTGAGGTATTCCTTGCGATGTTCCACGCACTTATCTTAAAAGTTCAGCTTTTAGATATGGTTATGATTCGGTTTTCAAAGGTGTTCGATTGGGTTCATGTGGCGACTGACTTGGCCACAGAAGTCTTTAAATCTCATTTTCATGCAACCAACCGCGTATGTTTTCGCAAGTAGTCCTATCTATTCTATAAAGTACAGTTGTATGTGTGTATATCCAACAAAAACTCTGAAACTATCAAAAAAAAAAAAAAAACCCTGCAAAGTTGGTATTTTCTTGATCAGCATTACCCCGGGTGAATAATATCTAAAATTGCTCCGGGTGAATAATATCTAAATTCATTAAAAACAATTATTCATTCTTTGACAGCAGACTGCCACAGATTTCGTAGGGGGTGTCTGTTTCCTAGCCATATGATGTACTACCTAAAGGGAAGTAACTGATTTATTTTTTCAAGGAGTTATTTCCAATATGCTAAATCATTAATCGAGTAATCTATAAATTGATGTGCATATGTGTGTGTGTCCAGAGAGAGGAATGAGCTGGGCAGAGAAGAAATAAGGGGTGGGAGAGGGAGTAGGTAAACCAGAGGGAGGGGTATAGAAGTTTTAATAGAAATATGTTACACTTGTGCCCCGGGTAACGCGGTGTAGACCTACTAGTATTTCACAGATAAGGGGTTTTCCTACAATATGAGAGCATATTAAACAGAAGTAATGATAACATCCTATATATATATATATATATATATATATATATATATATATATATATATATATATATATACAAATTGTGGGTGTGTGGTTGTTGGTTCATACATGTTAATAGTATGAAACTAGTGTTTATAAGATAATACACAATAACAAGTAGAACTGTATGTTAGTATAATTTTTTTATTCTTTGCAATTTTGGCTACATATGTGCATACATATTTTAGCTGCAACTTTATTCAAAGCCCAGGTTCTCCAGGTCACAGTAAACATATATATATATATATATATATATATATATATATATATATATATATATATATCACTTCTGACAAAACCATGAATCTCGAATCAAGCAAATTGGTCTTTATTTCAAAA
Source organism: Sepiola atlantica (assembly GCA_963556195.1). Classification (NCBI taxonomy): domain Eukaryota; kingdom Metazoa; phylum Mollusca; class Cephalopoda; order Sepiida; family Sepiolidae; genus Sepiola; species Sepiola atlantica. The sequence continues at coordinate 16,025,896 of OY744554.1, read as the reverse complement.
TAACAGTCGCCATATTTGATTTTTAAAATTTCTAAAACCAAAGATGGCGACTTGTAAATGTTTTTAGAACGTATATCACGAGATACGGTTGTTTTTGGTGAACTGTGAAAAATTAAGTCATTTTTTCTGCATTTCTGAAGATTCATCATCTAGATTAGATTCAAACTTTGTATAATAAAAACTCTACGAATGCATTGATTGTATAGCCGCGATGATGAAACAGCTGGTATTTTGAATTAAACACCAGTCTGATTGCTACAAGACTTTTGTTTTTTTGGGAAGTGATATACATTCATAATAGCTCTTGAATTAGATATTATAACCTTTGGATCGTCTAATATCTATTGAGCTTAAAGCAGTTAAGTTTGACTATACAACCAATATGTATAGACATATATGTTGCAAAAGGTTGAGCTGCCATTCAAATGTATACAACATGTAGGATAAGTATACACTTCTAACGATCGGAACTACCGTGAAACTGCAGTTAAGTGTTAAGCCAATTATAATATATTACTATACTAAATGTGAGTTAATCAACGTTGGTTACCTTAAGGTATTTTCTATATACTTTAATAACATAAAATACATACGAAACTATGACTTAGTTGTGGGATTGAGTTACAATCACTAATGCAATAAATAGAGATTAAAACATTAAATTAACGATTAATTAGTTACAGCTTTATATCGATTTAGTTTAATAAATAACGTATTAATTAAATTTAACTTTCAAAATTTTATTAAAATGTCACGAGAAAAAAAACGGCATGGATCAAATAAATACAGAAAGAAAGAAAGAAAAAGATGAAATAAAAGTAAAAATACTCCCGGGCAACACCGGTAAGTAAAAGTGAGCAATGGATAAACACTAGATGAATTTAAACAACGTTCGAGTGAATTTAAAACAAAAATATATCTATAAATAGATTGAATGTAGTCGAGGGCAACCCAAAGGCTCCCCCTTTTGTTTACTACCATACAAAGATACAACAGAGAGCAACATGAAGTGGAATAAATATATAGAAGATGCTGCCAAGTCTGCGGCTTAAAACTACTTACACCTGCCAATATCCTATATCTCTATAAAGCTCCCATTCGCCCGTGCACGGAGTATTGTTGCCACATCTGGCTGGTGCACCAACCACGAGTCCCTACCGCTTGGACAGGAGGCAAAACAGAATTTCTAACCTACTAAGTCCTGCACTGCCTGCCAAATTCCAGCCCCTCTTCTAAAAGTACCTCCAAGAAATGTACTCCAATGAACTTACTGCACTTGGACACCCGCAACGTAAATACACCCAACTTACTTGACTAGCAGCAAAATCACACCCCTTCTCTATAGAAGTCCCTACTCTAATAGTTTCTTTACTTGAATCGCTTGCCTTTGGAATTCCCTCCCTGCTCACTCACTGTAGCAATATACAGAAATTTAAATGTAATGTGAACAAACATTTTGTTGCCCTCTTATAAATCTGGCTCCTATTATAGTAGCTCCTTACGCTTCAGTGGCTATATGCCTTGTTTGGGGCAGAAAAAGTTTTAAAAAAAAATAAGGGAAGGACTTTATATTGTCGATACCCAAGATATGTATTATAAGGTGTTTTTTTTTTTCTAATAATCCGCGTTTGTCTTTTTTTATAAAATCGGGGGACTTATGTTTTGAGGCATGTCCGTCCGTCCGGATGTTTCTCCGCAACCATCAATTGAATTTCTCTGAAGTTTTGCATAAAGTTGTAACTTTGGTCAGGTTAGAAAGTGACATTCTCCGATTTTTTAAAAATAATCTGGTTAGCCCACCAGGGGGTCAAAAGGCCACGAAATGGTAAAAAATGACATTTTTTGCCCCATAACTTTTCATCCATCCATTCAATTTCTCTGAAACGTGGCCAAAATGTGGAGGCAATTGTTCCTAATAGAAAATAACTATCACCGACTTCGGAAAAAATTTGTTTTCACACCCCCAGGGGGTCAAAAGCCCCCTAAAATGGCAAAAGATGACCCTTTTCTCCCATAACGTTTGATCCATCCATTCAATTTTTCTAAAACTTGGCCAAAATGTAGAGGCAATTGTTCTGGATATAAAATAAGCATCCTTGACCTCAGAAAAATTTTGGTTCGCGCCCCCAGGGGGTACAATGGGGGTACAAAATGCCCCAAAATGCCCAAATTTATTGCATTTTACACTCGCCACATACAGAGGGGGGCCACGCACGCGCGGCTTGTTAGTTATTGATTATATATTTTTTTTTTTAAATTATATTTTGATAATAAAGTTAAGTACAACGGGAATAGAAAAATAAATTCGATTCAATTCTAGTATAGGAACAGTTAGAATATCTCACCTATTTCGCTCAGTTTTAGCCTACAATTTCGATAAAATTAATAGGTTTTAAAAATTTTAACCCTGAAATAAAATTCGTAAAGTGTTTCAAATCTTAACTTGAATTCAATCTTTTAATCATTGGCGACATGTTATTTTTTTTCTGATACAAAAAAAAAAAAAAAAAAAAATTACAAAAAAATACTATTAGACATAAAAAATAAAGTTGGAACATTTTTTTACGCACAACAATAACACACGTTTTAACGGAATTTAACGAATTTAAAAAGCAAAATAAACACGTTAAAACATGCTAGTCGATAATTCAATAAAACTGGCAAAAATATGAATTTAAAAAAATGTCCTTTAACGATAATTTTTTTTTTATAAAATTTATTTACTTAAAAAACAAAAACTTATTTCAGTGCAAGAATTTTCATTTAAGACCAAGTTTATCACAAATCTGGGCGAAAACCATGTGAAATAAGTAGGATATTCCAACGGTCCCTATACTACAATTGAGCCATAAACTCTTATTTATAAAATAAAAATAAAATAAAAATTGAAAAATTTAAATTTTTATAGGTCCTTACCTAATCTGCCTATGATTTTATGAAATGAAAAGAGAAAGAACAAGGGTTAGATTTTTAATAAAATATAAAAAAAAAAATAAAATAATAGTATGAAAAAATTATAAAAAAAATATTATAAAATAAAATATTATAAAAAATTATTAAATAATAGTATGAAAAAATTATAAAAAAATATTATATAAAATAAAATATTATAAAAAATTATTAAATAATAGTATGAAAAAATTATAAAAAAATATTATATAAAATAAAATATTATAAAAAATTATTAAATAATAGTATGAAAAAATTATAAAAAAATATTATATAAAATAAAATATTATAAAAAATTATTAAATAATAGTATGAAAAAATTATAAAAAAATATTATATAAAATAAAATATTATAAAAAATTATTAAATAATAGTATGAAAAAATTATAAAAAAATATTATATAAAATAAAATATTATAAAAAATTATAAAATAATATATAAAAATTATTTCAATATTTCAGATCGAATAACAGAAAACTCAATAAAATATTGCTTTAACTGTACATTTAAATACATTATAATTAAAAAAATAATAAAATGAAAATAATAAATCAAACAGTGAAAAAATTTAGATATAAAAGTTATATTATTATTATTATCATTATTATTATTAACAATACTACTACTGATAATAATCTGGAATTTTGGGAACACTTATTGTTGCTCAGATCCCAAGGAAAGTTATCAGCCATTATCAAGGAGAAATCATGAGTAACGGTTGGTTCGAAAACATC
>OY744554.1:16002212-16017212 GCA_963556195.1 Sepiola atlantica | reverse complement strand
GTCCCAAATGACTACGGCCTCAATAGAGCCGAACGGGAAAAAATAACAAAATATCAAGATCTCAAAAATGATCTAAAAATAACATGGTCCCTCGATGAAATAAACATCATACCGGTCGTAGTGGGGGCAACTGGTCTGGTGAAAAAAAATCTAAGTAAATACTTAGAAACAATCCCCGGAAAACCAAATTGTAGGGAAGTACAGATAGCAGCTCTAAAAGGAACAACATCTATTCTTAAGAGAGTCCTCGGATATACATTTTACTCATAGGGAAATCAAGTGTTAGCCTCAAGAGTAGGCCCCTTGATCTCTTTAGATAAACTAAATTAAAATGAAAAAAAAGGGAGTTTGAATAACCTACTAGACACCACCCTCGAGTGTCTTCGGTCTCTCTGTATAAGCGTTTGTCAGGACAACCTGACATGAGGATACTTTACCCTACAAGGAAACCCTGACAAAAAAAAAAAAAAAAAAAAAAAATGTTTAATTAATTTTATTTTAATGAATGTTGGAATATATATTCTCGGCAACCTGGTGAGTATCACGGGCACATTATTGTTTTTGTAAAATTTACCACCCAGACACCTCGCACACAAAAAAACAACTTTTAAAATAAGTTAGATACAAAAAGATTTATACAGAAAGAAATCGCTCTTTATCAAATGTTGAGTTATATTAAATAACACATGTTTAAAGGATTGGTACACACACATGAACCTCATTAATATGTGTTTGGTAAACTCCTAAACTATTGAGCTTATTATTATGGAATATGTATTCTAAGCAACAGGGTGAGTAACGTGTTTACATGTGCACCGAAACCGTACCCACCCCTTCAAGAAAGAAAAACATTTTAAAACTAATGCCATATTTATTGCTTATACTCGTCCTAGGACCGGTATTCTAATAATATGGGGCCTGTCTAAAACGTATGCGACCTTAGGCCAGAAAAAATGTTTCAAATACGTGGCGGGGTTGGGACCCTAATCCCCTTCAAAGTAGGCCCCTCTGGAAGTCTTCTTTTAGAATGGTGTTCATCTCCGCCGTTGCGTTCCGCATTATCTCTTTTTTTTCGCACCCTCTCAACAACAGCTGCACTCCGAACGGTGGTCACTCTCCACTGATGTGCGGCCATTTTTGAATCGGTTGAACCACTCCTTAATTTGTGTTACGCCCATCGCATCTTCTCTAAACACCTGCTGAATGTAACGCGACGGCATAGAAGAACACCATTCGAAAAGAAGACTTCCAGAGGTGTTTCCGGCAGTGGATGGATCGGTGGGCTAAGTGTGTGCAAGAGCAAGGGGCTACAGGTCCACACCCAGTCAGATATTTTAAATTTTTACGGTTGAACACTTTTGAGACAATCCTCATTATATCTCTCTCTCATATATATATATATATAAGAGAGAGAGAGAGAGAGAGAGAGAGAGAGATAGAGATAGAGATAGAGATAGAGATAGAGATAGAGATAGAGATAGAGAGAGAGATAGAGATAGAGAGAGATAAGCAATAGAAAATTAGATTCCAGTAACTATGTCTTTATTCATTCCTAAAGAGATCACATTCTTTACGGTCCGTTTCATGATCACTCAGACAGACAAAAAAAAATTGTGTTTTAAAGTCTTTGAAAGCATTTTTATTTCAATTTAAGATTTCGTTCAAATCGTTTTTCGTTGGAGTCAAAATCAAAAATGGCTGACTCCACTTTCCGGAAATAAGCGAAGTTTGATTACTTCCTTCTTTTTCGTTGTTTTCTACTTTCAATTAGGTAGAAAAGTAAATTTGATTGCGTTTGGAATAGTTAGTCGTTGTATATTTGTTTTTTGTTTTTTCACCCCAAAAAGACGAAAACCCCATCAATCAAACTTCGGAGATGTCCGCCAAAGCGCCCGCCCGCCATTTTGGATTCTGATTTGAACGAAATTTTAAATTGAAATAAAAACGCTTTCAAAGACACACAAAAAAATATGCAGGTAGGTAGAAAAGTACATTTTATTGCTTTTGGTAACAGCTATTTGTTGAATTCTTTTTTTTACTCCTTTTTTTCTTTGTTAACTATAATGCACCATTGATATTTCATTAATACAGAGATGATGAACCGATTATTGAGGGAGGCGTTCAACAATACACGCGAAACGATTAAAAAGCGTGTGTTCAATTTTATGTGATAATAAGCTCGACATGTTTACTTAAAAAAAAAAAGTTTTTAGAAACTCGTTTTAATTTTCCCCTCATGTTAAAGCGAGAAACACACACACACACACACACACACACACACACACACACACACACACACACACACACGATCTTGTTTAATAGTTTTAACCGTTTCTTGGAAATCTCGTTCAAGAATACAGCCGAGACGAATAGAAAACAGACATTTAATTTGACGTAGTTAACAATCTTTTTAAATAGGATTTTGAAAAAATTAATTTTAATTTTTCCGTATATTTGATTAATAGTTAAAAAAAAAATTTTTTTAAATACTGTAGATTAACACCCTCAGCTACACCCCCATCCTAAAAAATATATATTCTACATTTTTAGGCGATTACGTGTGAACAGATTGAAAAGCTTTGCAGAAAGAAGGAAAAATTACAACAAAAAGTTATTTAGAATTTAGAGTAGGAGATCACTTACGTGGTTAACATTCTTTTTAAATAGGATACTTTCAAAAAATCATGTTAGTTTTTGCTTATATTTGATTAAAAATAAAAGAATATAGATTACGACCATCAGCTACCCCCACCTACACACAAAAAAAAATCTAATGAGATTCTACATTTTTAGGCGATTACGTGGTAAAAGGTAAAACTTGGCGGAAACAAAAAAAAATCACAACTAAAAGTTATTTTAGAATTTAGAGTGTGGGATCAATTTCTTATATAAAGTTAACGTAATATTATCCTCCATTTCCGGGTCATTCTAACTTTTTGGAGTAATTAACTAATTCTGTTTACCATGAACCCTAAGTCCGACTGGCAAGGTCGTATAAGCATATGTAACCGCTTTAAAAAGTAGAATAGCGTAATACATTTTTTAACTGCCCTTAAACACTAGAATAGCCAGGAAATGAAGGGGGTATTTTACGTTAAATTTATATACGAAACTGATCCCACATTCTACATTCTAACAATAATTGGGGCATCTTTTACGAGACTCAGCAGAGTAAAAACGCTAAATAAACAAATTTACAACAAATAAAAGTAACTGTAAGCTGTAAAAGTTAGTTTCAAACTTGCATGTGCTATTTGTTTGTATTTTAAACCCGTTTGAAGTGCTATTTATTAGAAATTTATGTTCGACACAGGGGTTTCGAAGAATTCAAAATGGCCGCTCTACGTAATAATATAGAGGCATTTTGTTTGAGAAACTAGATGTTTTAAAAAACAAGAAATTTTTTTTAACATCTAATAAAAAGCCATTTATACTACGTAAAAATACAAACAAATTACATAGGTAAGTAGAAAAATGTCTATTCTAGACATAAGTCAACTTTACTTGTTGCAAATTTATGTTTTTAAACTCTTTCTCGTTCTTTTTTTGGACCCCGTTCGCGCCTCTGCTGAGCGTCGTAACATATACACGGATTTTATTGGGGAGGGGGGGGGGTAGTTAAGGGTGTTAATCTACAATATATGTATTTTTTTAAGTAGGATTTTAAAACTTAAATTTATTCATTACATTTTTATTAACTATTTAAAATGAATTATTAATTAATACATCGAGTTTATTTGATTTTTTTTTTAAAACAAATCCCGCTTACCCCATAGTCACACACACGCGATAGTTGATAAAAAATAATTCAATGTATATTTATAAAAGTTACGTACAGGCGAGAAACATACAGACACGCGAGATCATTATTACTATTAACAAATTATTAACTAATAACTTTCAGAATGATCAGTACGCTGAAAACGCTCAAAAAAACAAATATACAACAAATAAAAGTAACTGTCGTCGATAAAAGTTAATTTAAAACTGACCTGTGATATTTGTTTGTATTTTTAAACCGTTCCAACTGCTATTTAGTAGAAATCAATAGTTTTATCACGCGAACTTGCAAAAAAAAAAAAATGGCGCTTGCTCGTAAGACGCCATAATGTCTAAAAAAAAAAAACGAGTAAAAAATGAACAAGAAATTTTTTTTACATCTAATAAAACCCCATTTATAGTACGTAAAAATACAAACAAATATCATAGGTAAGTAGACAAATATCTCTTCTCGACGTAGGTTAAACTCACTTGTTGCATATTTATTTTTATAACCCCGTTCTCGTTAGTTTTTTGGACCCCGTCCGCGACTGTACTGATCATTCTGAAAGATACCCACTTATTATTAATAAAAAGAATATCTGGGTTATTTTAAACGTGACGAAAAACATTTAAAGTGTAGGTTTGTCTTTCTGTCCAGGGTGTCACATCGAAAGAAAGAAATGACTGAGAAAAAAACAAGCTTTGTTTAAAAAAAAATAAAATACAAAAGCCATTCGCCATGAAAATAGAAATAAAAAAGGTATGATTAATCTGGTTTTTATTTTAAGTTAAAAGCGATATTTTTAAGTGTTTAGGTAATGGAGACGGTGGGGGGGGGTAAAATAGGGGTTAGCGCTTTGTTTTTTCCTTCTTTTTTGTTTTTAAATAAAATATCTAGGACACCGGCAGGAAAACTTCGAATATACAGCATCCATGGCCATCCCTACTACAGGCCAGGCAATCGTGCAACTGGGGTCTTTTACTGGGGGCCATGTGAGTTTTCTTAAATATTCGATATAGAAGTTGCAAACAAAGGTAAAATTCCTCTGTGAGATTAGTTTGATGTTTTTATGTGTTTTACATACCAAATAATAAGAACCACAATGAGCTAATTGATACATTTGACAATTATTGACAAATTCCTATAAATGAAGAGACAGGTAATTTTTGAATAAACAAAGGCAAATGCATATTTCAATGAAGAATTTTTATTTCAATGTTGGATTTTTTTTTTAGAGAATTTGTACTTATGTCAAAAGATCATTACTTGTATATTGTGGTTAAAAAGAAAAAAGGATCCGCACCAGTTGATGATATAGTTTGCAACTTCTATATCGAATATTTAAGAAAATTCGCATGGCCCTCAGTAAAAGACCCCAGTTGCACGATTGCCTGGCCTGTAGTAGGGATGGCGATGACAGCATCCCATTTATACTTATATAGACGTATTATTTACCTCCTCTTCAAGAGGTTAGGCACAAGGACAGTTTTATCTTATTCCCACAAGGTAAGATGTGACCCAATGTCGGGTCGGGAAAGTGGGACTTCAAAAGCCAGCGCCCGAGAAGTGAGCACTCTGGCTATTAAAAAATGCCTGGGTAGCCCAGTCGGCATTCCCCGGTAGGGGCGCCTCATGCAGTAAGCAATAAACTTACTCCTCCCCAAAGAGAGGAGGCAAAGCCTGGGAGGGTTGACCTCCTAGAACTGCACAGGACAAACCCACAGACCGGCGGAATCAAGCCCCGAAGGCCAAGACGATACCAGTCTATGGGGTGCAGTATCCATCGGAACAGATACTACACTTTGAGTAATTTACTCCTCTCCAGGAGTTAGGCACAAGGCCAGTTTTTATCCTACTCCCACAAGTAAGATGTGACCCAAGCTCGGGTCGGAAAGTGGGGGTTGAAAAGCCAGCGCCCTAGAGGTGATACTACACTTTGATCTTGGCCAGTAAGCCCATTTCCATTTGACTGTAGGAAGATGTGACAGCCTTTGGGCTGGATACCAAAAGTAATCGTTTCTTGAAAAATTCAAATAAAATTTGTGTATAGGCGATAATATATATATATATATATATATATATATATATATATATATATATATATATCTCAAAGATATGATACTCGAGTTAAAATGAATGTATTATTACGTAGTATTAAGAAAAAAGACGTTTGTTTTTTGTATCGTTCAAGACGAAAAAAGTATTAAAACAACATGGATGTATCTCGTAAGACTCCATTTTGTGAAACTCACGGTTCTTGTAGCATATTTACATATTTTACACGTGTCTTTCTTCAGATTCCATGCGTAATACTAAATAGATTTTAACTAGAAATGGTTCCTCATTTAATAATATTTTTTTTTAAAATATAAATAAAACAATTTTTATCGCCTATACACAATGTTTTATCGTATCATGTTTACACCGTCGATCTTTACAATTACCATACCAGATGAAGCGGCATGTTTTCGGTTCTAAACAAATCAGAAACACAGTGGGCGGTCTAGATTTTATAAAAGGGTTGGGAGGATCTTACAAACCGGTTTTGGGGTTTTGTTGTCCCACTGCCCACTTCGAATGAATGTGTGCATATATATAAAAAATAAAATTAAGTTCCTATTTACTTGCGTCCCCACAAGGGCAAAATTAGATACAAGGTTGGTTTTTAATGTGGGGACAACCCAGCTCCCCCAAAAGGGCACTCTGCAGTAAAAAAAAAACAAAAAAAAAACAGTTGCTGTATTCACAGGAGATTACATGATACAATTGTTCTTTTAATTAATAAATAAGATATTCTGAACACTAAGGATATATCAAATACTGCAGATAAAATTAAGCTCAATGGTTAACATATTATGTCGAGCAGAGCTTTCATATTAAAATCAGTAGATTAAAAAAATATATGATATAATACTTCATAATAATGTTCCGAAAATCAACACTTAATGTATATCCATATGTACGCGCGTTTCGGAAAATCTTTATTATCACTTATTAGGGTAAAACTTGACAAACTTTTATGATTTTCCTCATCAGCATATAGACTTATCAACGTCAATTCAGTGGATATATTCACAATCAGTTTAAGAACAAAACAAAGTATATATATATATATATATATATATATATATATATATATGCTGTGAATTAATGTCAATTTCGGAGCAAAAAATCTTACACATGTTTCTTTGGAAAATTCACAGCCTACTTGAACAAAATTCGAATTATTATATGGCACTTTCTTCTTAAGAGCTGGTTGCAAGATGAAGACTTGATAACATCCAAGTAAATTCATGTAAAAAAGGTCTTAAGCAAGTATCAGAATCTTCAATAATGATATAGAAATAATTCTAGAACTTGCAACTCAAAAATGTCAAATGTCCAGAAAAAAATTCGTGTGTGCATCAAAAAGTGTATTTGAAAAAAAAAACTTTTTTAAAGGTTTAAATATTGAGCTTTATTTTGCTTTGGAAATTGATTCTCATAACGATCGATATGAACTATATATTTTTTAATTAAAAACATGAGTTATTACACTTGCTGAGTTTGATTTTTCAGTTAGATGACCTCTACGTTATTGTTGCCAACCCGAAATCCGATTTTGTCGACGTTAGTTTTCGCAGGGAGGTGTCGCCCTTCTACATACAGCGTCTGGTATTCCCGTATGGTCACCCAACTGGTAATAACCAGGCTCAACGTCGCTTAACTTCAGTGATTTAACGAGAACCAGTGTCCCAACGTGATTATGTCGTGCACATACGTAACATTTTAATTAAAAACATTTTTTTAAATTTGACCTAAATAAAATTTAAAACTTTTTCTTAAATTTGACCTAAATAAAATTTAAAACATTTTCTTAAATTTGACCTAAATAAAATTTAAAACATTTTCTTAAATTTGACCTAAATAAAATTTTAAACATTTTCTTAAATTTGACCTAAATAAAATTTAAAACATTTTTTTAAAATTTGACCTAAATAAAAATTAAAAACATTTTTTAAAATTTGACATAAATAAAATATAATATCTACTTTAAGTTTAAAATTCATGATTAAACTAAATAGCTTGGATCAATTTGATTAACAACTTTTCGGCCGATGTGACATCCGTACAAAATCGAATTCGCAATCTAAAGGAGGTGATCTCTTCTCCACTACCCCTTTTTCACAGAAGAGACATCGCTAGTCTTTCTCTGCTCTATCGTTATTTTCATGGTAGGTGTTTTGACAGAGCTCCAATCACTGCACACGCCCCTGTAAAACAATTACAGCAAGAACTCGTTTAGCTACCGCAACTGCAAAGAACATTCCCCCCCCCTCTGCACCTAAGACAAAACGGAGCTTCCATGAACAGAGTTGCTTTCTAAGAGCTTGTCTGTGGAACACAATACTTCAGGGCTGCTTTCCAGTTGATTATAACATGGTTAACGACGCGGACTGAGGACCTGGGCGTGCCGGGTTCGAATCCAGTTCGTTCCACAAAAACACTTTCATCAAAACCCACATCTGACCCGGTGTCTAACCTCTTGGAGAGGATGTAAATAAAATCATCCAACCTCCAGGGGCTCATTAACCCTTAACCTCGGGTGGCTCATTAACCATTAACCTCGGGTGGCTCATTAACCATTAACCTCGGGTGGCTCATTAGCATAACAATCGTGAAGCGCATCCTTTTCAAATTAAGGAATCTTCATGTCGAACTTGGGAACTTCTGCAGAATTTCGAACTGAACCCGTTTTTTTTTTTTTATCCATGGCGGTAGATTGTTCTCGCCCCGTTAGCCACGACCGAAAGTAAAAATTTCATTAAATGTGTAGACCTTTTTTTTCTATTCTATTAGATAAACGACCTTATGACACCTTTCACACACTGAAAGGTTTTTGTGGTCATGTTTGGAATCGAAATAACTGATTATTATTATTATTATTATATAGCAATTTGGAGCAATTCCTGTTTCAGTTAACTAAATTATTTGATTTATCATAACTTCCAAACACCTTATTTCGGAAAAAAAAAAAAAAAAAAAAAAAAAAAAAAAGCAACTCCCCCCCCCCCCCCAAAAAAAAAATTATGCCTAAAATGAAAACTAGGTCGAAAAATATAAGTATAAGGCGCTGAGGAAGACCCATATTGTGAATCTCTCTCTCATATATACATATATATATATGTGTGTGTGTGTGTGTGTGTGTGTGAAACAAGACAAGTGGAAAACAGGTTAAAATGCAGGAGAAAAACAAAAACAAAAACAAGAGATTTGACCGGTTTCGTTCGTGTTAGCGTTTTTTGGGGTTTTTTTCTGAAGACCTTCACTAACACGAACGAAACCGGTCAAACCTCTTGTTTTTCTCCTGCATTTTAACCTGTTTTCCGTTTGTCTTTTTTCACACATTTTGTCTACCACGGCATCTCGTTTACATGACTTATCGTGTACCTTACCCCATGTATATATATGTACATATATATATATATACACACACATACAAATAAGAAAATGTAATGCTTACTAATCGTTTATAAAACGATCGTACGTCAGACAATTGTTGACATTGAATTCTTTGAAATATAATAAATAATGTTATAGATATTTTGATCCATTTATTTATTACTATTCACTGATATATATATATATATATATATATATATATATATAAGAGAGAGAGAGATAATAAATCCACCATAATGCATTTCGGTTTCTACATTTTTTTTGTGATAGTTAAAAAAATAAAAACGAATAAATTACTTCCTCCATGATCCTTCGAACTTAGAAAAGAATTTGGAAGCCTTTAAACTGTCGGATAGAAAGTCATTTAAACTGACTTTAAATTTCTTAGCAAATCTTCCTGTACTTAAAGTTTTGGAAACTGTTGGCCTCAATGAGTTTATGAATAGCGATTAAAACACCATTAATTAAAACACCATTAATTAAAAACGAATACTTATGTTTTTATAACAATTAGATTTAATTAATATTTTAATTACCAAACGATACTGTAATAATTAAATTTAGATATTAAAAAAGATCCTATTAAAAATAAATAAAAATGGCATGATTTGATTTGAACTGATATTTTCAGTTTGATTGGTATAATAGTTGTTCGAATTATCTATATAATATAAATTATGTGTCCTCATCTTAGAAAAAAAAAGTAAAATGAATAAAGTAAAATAAATAAAAGTAAAATAAATAAAAGTAAAATAAATAAAAGTAAAATAAATAAAAGTAAAATAAATTTAAAAAAGTAAAATAAATAATAAAAAAGTAAAATTAATAATAAAGTAAAATAAATAATGAAAAAAGTAAAATAAATAAAAGTAAAAAAAATAAAAGTAAAATAAAAGTAAAAGTAAAATAAATAAAAAAGTAAAATAAATAAAAAAGTAAACTAAATAATAAAAAGTAAAATAAATAATAAAAAGTAAAATAAATAATAAAAAGTAAAATAAATAAAAAAGTAAACTAAATAATAAAAAGTAAAATAAATAATTAAAAAGTAAAATAATAAAAAAGTAAAATAATAAAAAAGTAAAATAATAAAAAAGTAAAATAATAAAAAGTAAACTAAATAATAAAAAGTAAACTAAATAATAAAAAGTAAACTAAATAATAAAAAGTAAAATAAATAATAAAAAGTAAAATAAATAATAAAAAGTAAAATAAATAATAAAAAGTAAAATAAATAATAAAAAGTAAAATAAATAATAAAAAGTAAAATAAATAAAAAAGTAAAATAATAAAACAGTAAAATAAATAAAAAAGTAAAATAAATAAAAGTAAAATAAAAGTAAAAGTAAAATAAAAGTAAAAGTAAAATAAATAAAAAAGTAAACTAAATAATAAAAAGTAAAATAAATAATAATAAGTAAAATAAATAATAAAAAGTAAAATAAATAATAAAAAGTAAAATAAATAATAAAAAAGTAAAATAAAGTAAACTAAATAATAAAATGTAAAATAAATAAAAAGTAAAATAAATAATAAAAAGTAAAATAAATAATAAAAAAGTAAAATGATAAAAAAGTAAATTAAATAAAAAGTAAAATAAATAATAAAAAAGTAAAATAATAAAAAAGTAAAATAAATAATAAAAAGTAAAATAAATAATAAAAAGTAAAAATAAAAAAGTAAAATAAGTAATAAAGTAAAATAAATAATAAAAAAATAAAATAAATAATAAATTAAAATGAATGATAAAAAGTAAAATAACAAAAAAAAGTAAAATAACAAAAAAAAAGTAAAACAAAAAAAGTAAAAAAACAAAAAAGTAAAATAACAAAAAAAAAAAAAAAAAAAACAGTACAAAAAAGAAAAAAACGCCAATGTTTATAAAAAGAAACACAAATTAAAGTAAACCTTTGAGCAACGTCGCGTATGTACTAGGGTTGAGGAGTCGGAGTCGGACGCGTAAGAATGCAAGGAGTCAATCTTTAAATATCCGAGGACTCAACAGGCAGTGAATATCGGAAGATGTTAAAATAATGGGTCGGGGCAATTAGGCAGTATAGTTAAAATCCGAGAAATCGAAAACGAACAAGATAACTTTTACCAAAAGCAAGAAAATTTAATTTACTACCGACCTGCATTATTTTACAGTTCTGAAACAATTTGTAAGTTTTTTGATTTTGTTTTTTTTTTCAGAATTGGTTTCGGAGATTCGGAAACTTAAAAAATGGCCGAACACATGCGGTCATAAGCTTCGAGATACTGCAACTTATTTTTTACTTTCGGCAGCCTCGTAACTTATTTTGTCCTTTACTCATATTTCATGAGCGATCTTTCTGACAAAGGGGGAAGAATTGCTGTTTTCTAGATCGGAATCTATCTATATAACACTTATCGTTGGCTGGGTTCTGACCTTGAAGTGGTAATTCTTTTTTTTTTTTTAGCTCTTTGCATCAAGTGGCTTCATGCCTTGTCTGGAGCGATTTTCATTGAAAAAAAAACAACAAAAAAAACGAAGAAAAACAGTTTCAGTAAGTTAAAAATATATAGATCGGTCGAAAATTTAATTTTAATGCGTTTGGTGACAATTATTAGTTGTATTTTTATTTTATTTTCATAGAACCCCATCTGATGGCGGCCATGTTAGATTGCTCGTCGATAAACAGGTAGATATCAGCGAAATCTTATATTAAAGTAAAAAAAATTTTAAATAAAATTTTTTTAGAACAGTTTGTATTATTTGGTTTATTCTCATCTTGTATGTTATTCTCACAACGTTTCAGCCGATGTAACCTCCGGTGCGTCTTGTTGAACCCGGAAATCTGCACGGAATTTTAAACAGATTAAACACCATATTACTTTTTTTGTTATTACTGCCTCCCCCTCCCGTTCCCCCCCCCCCCATATTATGGGAAAAATCTGAAATGTTGGAAAACTTTGAATATACATTCTTATGCATGAGATTTGAATTTCATCACAATCGAATATACGTATTTAAAAGGAGTCCTGTCCCCCATGAATCACGTAGAGGAGTGTAAAGTAGAAATTCGGGAGCACTTCTATTTAAGAAATTTTATACATACGATATAAATTTCATCAAAGTAGAATAGGTTTGAAACTTTAAAGGAGATTCAGTCCCACTAGCTCCCTTAGGATATGAGGTCACTTAGCGATTCGGGACAACTTCCATTGTCTTCTCCAGAAAGTT
Source organism: Sepiola atlantica (assembly GCA_963556195.1). Taxonomy (NCBI): domain Eukaryota; kingdom Metazoa; phylum Mollusca; class Cephalopoda; order Sepiida; family Sepiolidae; genus Sepiola; species Sepiola atlantica. The sequence goes on along the minus strand of OY744554.1, from coordinate 16,004,802 downwards.
TTATACATGTGATTAAAATTTCATAAAAATACGATATTCTAAAGGTTTTAACAGGGTTATGCCTTCATAACCCCTTAGGGGTAAACTTAAAGATTCGGGAACACTTTCGTTGTGTTTCCGGGTAAGTTTTACACAAGAATACACTTTCAGATTTTATGTAGATTCTCTAAGCTTTCTTTCTATAGGGAACATACAATCACACACACAGGCATCGATTATATATATATATATATATATATATATATATATATATATATATATAATTAATTTATGAATTAACTTTAAAAGAAATCTATATATACAAAAATTAGTTTATAAATGAATTAAAACATCTATATATACAAAAAATTGATGAATAAATACACCGCTTAGGGTAGCGACAAAAAAAAAAAGGCACCGGTAAACACCGGCCCGTCTATCAACCTCTCCCCCGCAAAAAAAAACAATAACAAAAGATCAGCATATACACACACACATATATATATATATATATATATATATATATATATACAGGGTGTCTCAAAAAAATGTACTCACTCGTAGAATGACGAGAAAACTTTGCTTCATCGCTCCACACAATTTTGTGTGCAAACTCGACATCTTCTGCACATTTTTCCATTCTAAGAGTGAGTACATTTTTTTGAGACATCCTGTATATATATATATATATATATATATATATATATATATATATATATATATATATATATGAGAGAGAGAGAGAAATAATATAATATATTTAAATATATTCGGTGCTAAAGTTAAAATATATAAACTCATCAAATGTATTATTCTATATTCTAAAAGAAACGGATGATAATAATACCCGAAAAACTGTTTTTTTTTTGTTTTATTTTTTAAGAATTTCATTTGAACGAACGAAACGTTTTATGCTGACGATGCGGATTCCTTTTCCGTATAAGAAACCCATAAAATCGTTTTTTTTTTGTTTTTTTTATATACGCAGTTATCGAGACGCTAACTCGCTCGTAGTTCTCCAGCCTTGTTTACAATAAAACCTATTTATTTTTAAATACAAGTAAGGTAAGTAGGTATATAAAAGAACACGTGCGAACTTTAAAGTACACACGTGTTTTAGTACTTTAACAGGGAAAAGCGGGGGGGGGGGATTATCATCTCGGGGGGGGGGGAGGCGTTCTAAAAAAAGGACGCGAACAGAACGCGTGCACTTTTAGAGGGAATAAGGATGTAAGGAAAAACGGAACACGGCGATTCAGAAGATGCGTTTCGGTAAAAGTACAGAATAGTTAACACTAGAAAACTCGTAAAAAAAACAAAACAATTTATATAAAACGCATTAGAATGAAATTCTTGGTAATTTTTAGGGATAAGTACGCAAGAAAATGTCAGTACTTACGTCATCAATTCTCAGTTTCACCGAAGACTTTCGAATGTTAACGAACTTCACCGGATAAACTGAATGTATTAATATTATTATCATTATTATTATTATTTTTTTTTTTTCCCAAAGTTATTCAGCCAACGAAACTTTTAACACAACGATATGAGTATTTATTTACTCCTCTCCAGGAGTTAGGCACAATGCCAGTTTTATCTTACTCCTACAAGTAAGATGTGACCCAAGGTCGGGTCGGGAAAGTGGGGTTTGAAAAGCCAGCGCCCGATAAAGTGAGCATTCTGACCATTAAAAATTGCCTGGGCAGCCCTGTCGGCATTCCTCGGTAGAGGCGCCTCATGCAGTAAGCAATAAACTTACTCCTCCTCAAAGAGAGGAGACAAAGCCTGGGAGGGTTGACCTCCTAGAACTGCACAGTACAGACCCATAGACCGGCGTAAATCAAGCCTCGAAGGCCAAGACAATACCAGTTTATGGGGTGTAGTATCTATCGGAACAGATACTACACTTTGATCTTAGTAGCCAACGGAAAACAAAGCTGAAATCGAAGTGAATTTCCAGTGTGCGTAGAGAGAGGGCAGCGCAAAACAACTTGGATGATGTGTTAGCGATAAATAGTAAAAACGCGTTTAATTAATTTGAAAAAAATTTAATTAGTGAAATATCAATCTTGGTTAAAAAAAAAAAAAAAAAAAAAAGGCAAATTTACAAATAAATTAATCAAAAGTCAAAATTAGAAGACAAGTACGGATATGGAGGTGGGGAAGGAGACAGGAAGTCATTCTTTGATGAAACAAAAGTCATGTAAGGAATAGAGGATAAAACAGATAGCACACTTTGATCCAGTCCGAAGATCAAGTATGCAGAGTTTTACTTAATGAAAATAGAATTCTCGATATATTCTTAAATATAGCAATGACGCATGGGCATCCCTATAACAAGGCCTACACAACTAACATTTGGAGTCTCTGACTGGAAGTTAGTTTTACAGTCAGCAGAGATTTCTTTAGCTGCCAATTCTTCACTCTCGATGTTCTTAGAAAATTTAATTCCGAAACGATTCTTACTATGGTCATTTTTAAGTACAAATTCTTTATTTAAAAAAAAAAAAACTTCTACAGCGAAATAGAAAAAAAAATCACTCATTGAAATATACATTTGCTTATTTCGGCAAACCAGAAGAGTACCCGACTCAAAGTCAGCAGCAAACGG
>OY744554.1:15962212-15997212 GCA_963556195.1 Sepiola atlantica | reverse complement strand
TTTTTAATTCATACTTTGAAACATGACGTAGCGGCAGACCAAATGTATAATTATTTTGCTACGGTAATGTTTTAAGCTCTATTTATAAGAAAGTCATAATAGGTCCATTGGTAGGACTGCAGACTGAAGATTTCAAGATTTGTTGGGATTCATTATTTACTATTAATATGATATTCTCCATTTCTAAAAGTAGTTAAGATGTGATATTTCGAAATGAAACAAATTCCGCAATGTATTTATTACGCGTAAAAAAATGTCTCTCTCTCTCTCATATATATATATATATATATATATATTTAGATTTTTCACTTAGATGATAGTTTATTCAGTGAAGACCGGGATTAGGCCAATAAAAATAAGCTCGATGATACTCTATTACAGGGTACCCAGCATTTATAAAAAGAATAAAAAATAAAATAAATAAATAAAAACAATAAAATAAAAATAAAAAATGTCTTAAAAAAGTAGCTCATAAGATTTTCGCAGTATTGTTGCTACTAAGCAAAAAAGCAAAGAATTAGTCCCAAATGCATTCAAAAGAATATATATATATATATATATATATATGAAACATTTAAAAATAACAATTATAATTCAATTCTTTAAAAAAATTACATATATATATATATATATAACGTTTTAAATAGAGATCCAAAAAAATAGGGATATTATAAAACTATTTTATTTGACCTTAAAATATATGCGACCTCGCGACAGGACGTCATTGATAGGGTTTACTGCTTCAAAAGACGGACGGAAATATGAAGTATGGGGTCTTCTTTGGCAGTTACGTAACGATTCTGTTGATAAAATGGAAAAATAATGGGCATCTTTGTTGCCTGTTTGGGAATGGTATATAAAGATTGTAAAATCGATAACATAACATCGGGATTATGTGCTTTATGTTTATATAGATCCAGAAACGCTTGATTTCCGAGTTATAGGCCATTGAAACACACACTGATCAACAGTTTTTATTGTAAATATCTGACACGTAAAATGTGTGTGATCGTGCACTGTTATTTCTACATATTAGATAGATAAACATTATCTTCTGTGACAAATAAGTCTGGGTCTGGTGTTGCCACATATACCAACAACACAATGAAAGAATAACACCAAACGAATATATAATCTGTGGCGATCAGTCGAACAAAATGAGCATCACAATCATCATGGCTCCTTTGATTGTCAATGTGGGGGACCTGGTCGGCATCCTGCGAATGTTGGCTCTTCTTATTTCAGGTAACAGAATATAATAAACCAAATACAGGTAAATAAATATGACCAGCAAAAAGCAAAGACCATGCAGAGGAAGATACAGATAACAAAGGAAATTAGACATGTAAGGAGAGTTATTAAAAACCGCCACCCCCAACAAAGAGACTCCTTTACATATATGGAACATAATCCTGATGTTATATCATCGATTTCCAAAACACCCTGTATAAATATCGATATAATGGTCATTAGATGAAGAAAACCATGCTTTCTTAATATCGGTGATAGATAATATTACATTTAATCGAATCCTAAAAATGTTGTGCGGCGCTATTTCAAAACATCTTATTTTTTTTAAATCAGTATTTCAAAAATAATTTCAACCAATAATACGTAATATCATTCAATAATAATAATAAAACAAAAATCGACCTATTTCGCACATATTTTAGATGAAATTGTTTTCAACCAATAATACATTTAATCGAATCCTAAAAATGCCGTGCGGCACTACTTCAAAACATCGTATTCTTTAAAAATCAACATCCAAAAATAATTTCAACCAATAATACGTAATATCATTCAATAATAATAATAAAACAAAATGGACCTATTTCGCACATATTTTCGATGAAATAGTTCTAATTACCTGTAATTTATAATTGACTCAACAAATTTCTATCTATGCTGATCTAAAAAAGGGGGTGAAAGTCCTTCACGAAAATTGAGATGAAATTTTAACAATAGGTATTAAAAATTAATTAATAAATATAGAAATAACCTCCCCATTAAAAATTTTAATATTTCAGATTTGCATTAAATGCGATTCATAGTCATTAAACAGTAATTAAGAAAGATTCTGTGTTTCAATTTTTTTCTTAAGACCCCTTCAGCTTAAGCCTTAAATTGTATACAATTTTGACGAATCAATATCATTTAATGGACTTTGATCAAAATTGGAATAAGGATTCTAGAGATAAGGTTTACTAGCGTTATATCTTGATTTTAATCTTTGTAAAAGGGACATAAAAGTGGTGCAAAATTGTTGTGTTCGAGGAATTAATTTTACCTGTCCTGGGACGGGTATTCTTCTAGTTATTCTATATAATAATAAAATAATAATAAAATAATAATAATAATAATAATAATAATAATAATAATAAAATAATAATAATAACAAGCCGCGCGTGCGTGGTCCCCCTCTGTATGTGACTCGATGTGGTGAGTGTAAAATGCAATAAATTTGGGCAATTTGGGGCATTTTTGACCCCCCTCCCTTTGACCCCGTGGGGGCGCGAACCAGAATTTTTCTTAGGTCAAGGATGCTCATTTTATATCCAGAACAATTGCCTCTACATTTTGGCCAAGTTTCAGAAAAATTGAATGGATGGATCAAACGTTATGGGAGAAAAGGGTCGTTTTTTGCCATTTTAGGGGGCTTTTGACCCCCTGGGGGCGTGAACCAGATTTTTTCCAAGGTCAGCGATACTTATTTTCTATTAGGAACAATTGCCTCCATATTTTGGCCAAGTTTCATAGAAATTGAATGGATGGATGAAATGTTATGGGGCAAAACATGTCATTTTTGCAATTTCGGGGCCTTTTGACCTCCTGGGGGGGGGGGGGGGGGGCTAACCAGATTTTTTTTTTTAAATCGGAGAATGTCACTTTTTAACCTGACCAAAGTTACAACTTCATGCAAAATTTCAGAGAAATTCAATGGATGGTTGCGGAGAAACATCCGGACGGACGGACGGACGGACGGACATGCCTCAAAACATAAGTCCCCTGATTTTATAAATCGGGGGGACCAATAATAATAGGTGCTAACAGATAATCTTATACAAGCAAGGAGACCGGGTGTCAATAATCGACGAGAAGGGAAAATCCTGCCAAATCGTAGATTTTGTTGTAGCAGCAGACGACAGGGCGGAGAACAAGAGGACAGAAAAACGAAGCAACGAATTGAAAGGGATATCGACTATGAAGAATATCAATATATAATACCAATAATCGTAAGAGCCCTAAGAACAGTCCCCGAAAAAAAAAAAAAACTGGAAAAAAGACTGGGAGAAATTGGAATCTAAGGGATCACTTAGACCATACAGCCGACGGTAATGATGAAAACAGCTGAAATCTTAAGGAAAATCCTTGCATGCGGAAACCAACCCACATAAGCTACGAATGCTAACCAGTCACATGGACGTTGCAATAGGAAGAAAAAAAAAACACAAAAGAATACCACCACCGGGAAAAAGTGATGGGACCAACCTCGGTTGATACCACACAAAATAGTCGTGAAGGGTCAAGGAGGATGGAAAGACCGAGGAGAGAGAGAGCACTAACCAGACCTCCACTGGAAGAGAGCGAAGAGGACTGAGACCTTGGGGAGGCTTATTGCCATCCAAATCCCAGAGAAGACCCAAAGGTTGTTGTCAGCGAGAAATCGATGGTAAGCGTCTGTTGTGATAACGCAAAGTCATTTGCAATAGTTATCGAAAGAGGTGGAGGGTACTGGAAACATTGGGAGGCTTATAGTCACTCAGACTCCAGGGAACACCACCGGTGATTATCAGTGAGCAATCACTGGCGATGACCTGTGTGAGAACTAGTGAGTACAAATAAATAAATAAATAAATAAATATAATAATAATAATAATATAATAATAATAATAATGATAATAATAATGATGATAATAATAATAATAATAATAATGATAATAATGATAATAATAATAATGATAATAATAATAATGATAATAATAATAATAATAATGATAATGATAATAATGATAATGATAATAATAATGATAATAATAATAATGATGATAATAATGATAATGATAATGATAATGATAATGATAATGATAATGATAATAATAATAATAATAATAATAATAATAATAATAATAATAATAATAATAATAACAACAATGTAAAAGTAAAGAGATTTATTATTTCTGATTATTCAAAAAAAAATATCTTAAAACACGTCACATTTTATGGATTTTCGAATGAAATCAAAGTAGAATAAATACTGTTAGTGGTTGTAACCCAACGGGTCACGGGTACGACTAGTACCGAAATAGGAAAAAAAATTAAATAAATTAAGACGTCAAGATGGCCTGTACATTTGGTTTCTACCCGACAAAGAAAACCTTTTTGGAAAAAAAAAATCCGTTTTTCTTTTTTTTTCTTTTTTTTTTCTTTTTTTTTTTAAATTCCCAAATCGGCTGAATTCAAAATGGCGTTTCCATTTCGCATTTTTCATTTGCCTTCAACTGAATTAGTAGTCCAGGTGCTGTGTTTCGTTTTATGTTTGTTTGTTAAACGGTCTCGGTTATTGGGTGGGGGTGAGGTGAGCTCAAAACTTATTAGTATAAAGTAGAGTGTTTATATGCTAGACGGGGCAGATTACTATAATTGCCAAGGACTTTGCGTATTATTTCAAAACCACTTTAAATAAATAAATATAAAAACTATAAATCATAATTAAAATACAATAAAAATATGGAGAGCGTAGTGAAGGCATTCAGTTGAAATGCTAAAAAGATGGTGACGTCCTTAATTTGAAGAAGAAGAAGAAGAAGAAGAAGAAGAAGAAGAAGAAGAAGAAGAAGAAGAAGAAGAAGAAGAAGAAGAAGAAGAAGAAATAGAAGGATAGTAATTATAAAAATAGGGAAAAGAACAAGAAATAGTAGGAAAAGGAAATAGAAAGGGAAAACGAAGAAATAGAAAAGAAAAAAAAGAAATAGAAAAGGAAAACGAAGAAATAGAAGAAAAGAAAAAAGAAAAGGAAAACGAAGAAATAGAAGAAAAGAAAAAAGAAAAGGAAAACGAAGAAATAGACAAGAAAAAAGAAAAGGGAAAAAAGAAATAGAAAAGGAAAAAGAAAAGGAAAAAAGAAATAGAAAAGAAAAAAGAAAAGGAAAACGAAGAAATAGAAAAGAAAAAAGGAAAAAAAGAAATAGAAAAGAAAAAAGGAAAAAGAAAAGGAAAACGAAGAAATAGAAGAAAAGAAAAAAGAAAAGGAAAACGAAGAAATAGAAAAGAAAAAAGAAAAGGAAAAAAAAGAAATAGAAAAGAAAAAAGGAAAAAGAAAAGGAAAACGAAGAAATAGAAGAAAAGAAAAGGGAAAAAAAGAAATAGACAAGAAAAAAGAAAATGGAAAAAAAGACATAGAAAAGAAAAAAGGAAAAAGAAAAATGCAATACCGAAAAGTACTAAAACGATTTTTTTTTAAATCAAAAGAAATACTTTATTACTAAATTAAATCCACCAGAATGCATTCCGTTTTATTTGTAAACAAGTCAGCCATTTTAATCTTTTGGTAAATGTTGGAAACAAAAATTAGTTCCTGACCCATCGAAATTTAAAAGAAATTTGGAAGTCCTGTGGAGCCCTAACGGCTATTTTTGGCCTGCACCTTCTGAATTTTGCAAAAGTTTGAATAACTAGCCTTAAAATTCTTAGCATGTAATAAAATATTGAAAGTTTGGGAAGTTTAGCAATCATTTTATAGCGATTAAAACAACATTAGTTTAACAATAATTAGTTATAGTTATAACAATTTTGTTCAAGTAATAATTTAATGACCAAACGATGACGTAATAATTAAATTTAAATCTACAAATCCTAATAAAAATAAAATATCTTGTTAAAAGAATTAAAAAAACTGGTATAGTAAAAAAAAGATATGAAAGTGAAATGATTTCAGGGCAATGCTGGGTGGGGTCAACTAGTGATGTCGTTATCATAATCGTCCGTGTGAATTTATTGCAATTAACAACAACAGCAAAAAATGAAGAAAGCGAAACAAATGAAGGTAAAGTATCCCGGGCAACGTCGGATCGGGTAGGCTGGTATGTAAATAAATAACATAAAATATAATGAAACGAACTCAGCAATGGCGGTTTACGACTTGAGGATATTTTTTTTCAGCAAACGACAGTACCACCAACAATCTTCGCATTTGACGAATCTACATTTTCAGACAAAGAGAGCAAGCGTGTTTGTGGGCACACTTAAATGACAGTCACCAGGGTTTTGCTTTTTGGCTCACAGCAAAGTGTAGTATCTGTTCTGCTGATGCTGCACTATCTGTGCTGTTCTCTATCAGTGAATGAGAAATCCTTCTAGACGGAGACAATTTTAATTTTTGTCCCAATCCAGAGTGCCCCTTTTGGGGGAGCTGGATTTTCTCCACATTAAAAACCGACCTTGTGTCTTACTGCCCTCGTGGGGAGTCAAGTAAATAGGGGCAGGCACTGGGTTTTTCTAATTTGTCTAACGTGATGAAGGTTATGGTGACATTTAATTTATGTCAAGTGATTGGGTTATTCCATGGCCATCCCTACTACAGGCCAGGCAATCGTGCAACTGGGGTCTTTTACTGGGGGCCATGTGAATTTTCTTAAATATTCGATATAGAAGTTGCAAACAAAGGTAAAATTCATCTGTGAGATTAGTTTGATGTTTTTATGTGTTTTACATACCAAATAATAAGAACCACAATGAGCTAATTGATACATTTGACAATTATTGACAAATTCCTATAAATGAAGAGACAGGTAATTTTGAATAAACAAAGGCAAATGCATATTTCAATGAAGAATTTTTATTTTAATGTTAGATTTTTTTTAGAGATTTTGTACTTATGTCAAAAAATCATTACTTGTATATTGTGGTTAAAAAGAAAAAAAGGATCCGCACCAGTTGATGATATAGTTTGCAACTTCGAAATCGAATATTTAAGAAAATTCACATGGCCCCCAGTAAAAGACCCCAGTTGCACGATTGCCTGGCCTGTAGTAGGGATGGCCATGGGTTATTCCCATAAATGGTGAGTGTTATCTAATATATGGAATTATGTCAGCCGGATTTTAAAAGTTAGACATAAATAGCATTTAAGCTGACAAATCAAATTTTGATTTGTTTTACTAATATGTCACTAGTTATGAAGGCCAAAAGCCACTAGATGGCTAACGAAATGGATGGATTGTCAGTTGAATGATGAAGAATATTATGGTTTGGTTTATTTTACGCCATATCTACAATCTATGGGGTATTTAATGCTAATTTAATGCATTTTAGCTCCTTACATCAAGTGGCTTCATGCCTAGTCTGGAGCGATTTCCATAAAATCTTTTGAAAATTTTAACGAATAAAGTTGTCAAATGGAATCCTATAGGTAGGATAATTATTTTATATTCTTAGAATCCATTGCTCTCAGAATGTTTTTATCCCCACCTAATAAACCGGTATCGTCCAGGCCTTTGGGTCTGGATTTACGCCGGTCTATTGGGGGTTGCCGGTCCTGTGCAGTTATAGGAGGTGCACCCTCCCAGGCTTTGCCTCCCCTCTTTGGGGAGGAGTAAGTTTATTGCTTACTGTCTGAGGCGCCCCTACCGGGGAATGCCGACGAGGCTTCCCAGGCAATTTTTAAATGGCCAGAGTGCTCACCTCTCAAGCGCTGGCTTATCTAATCCCACTTTCCCGACCTTGTGTCACATCTTACCTTGTGGGACGTAGATAAATAAATCAGAATACATTGCTCACAGAATACATTGCTCACAGAATACATTGCCCTCAAAAGGAAATTTCAGCGGGAACATTTCTCTTTGAAAACGTTACTCCTGGGCACTGGTATCTTCTTTGTTCTCAACACGGTTGACCATGAGCCCCCCACCTTCTATTATCTATTTGAGAAGGAAAAAAAGAAAAGGAAAAAAGAAAAAGCGAAATAAGGTTTTGATTTTTTGATTAAATAATACGGTTGAGGATGAACTTTGTGACCAGCTGATTAATCGAATCGGGCCTCTCCGATCTCCCCTCGAGCTGAGGGCCAAAATGGAAGAATGGCTCAGCCACCAGGATCCCGTCCTAAGGCATCACATGTCGCCACCCACGGCCTACAGGTCACCCCATTTTCGAGGGCGGATGGTTTACTCCTCAGCATGGGATTGCAGTCGGCGAATTTGTGGCTCAAAGACGACTCAAAGAATCAGCGAATATGTTGGGCAACAATTACCTCCTAAGTAGACTTAGTCTAGAAGTTATTACAATATGGGAACCAGTGACTATAAATAATATATTGGATTACTATTACAAACAATATATATATATATATATATATATATAATCAAGGTGAACACCTCTCTGTCTGTGCATGTCTGTCCCTAAAAAACCAAGACATACTAGGAAGTGTACTTTCAATATAATTGTATTCACATGCACAATTTGCATGTGAACATAATGGAAGTATTTTTGCGTCTCTGGCTGCCCCTTAAAGAAGCTAATGACAATTTTCAAACATGTTACACAATGAAATTAATCTATTTATTAGCGTTAGTTTAAGAGTATTAACATATATCTGAATAGCTCGGTGAGTAAGATATCTAGCTGACAGCATCAAGGTTGCTGTTAAAGTAAACATTCCCTACCATGATGTTGCATATGGTGCTATCCCACACTCTAACCTGGGCAACACCGGGTAGCTCTGCTAGTATATATATATATATATATATATATATATATATATATAAGTAGTAACCTATAGCGATAATTAGTAAGACTACACATCTAAAAAAAAAAAAAACAAGAATAGGTTTAAGGCTCCTAAAATTCGTACTAGAATTGTCCGCAAGCACCCATGGCGTAATGGATAAAAGTGCTAAGTAATAATCAGTTCTAAGTGGCAGTAGTACTTGTCAGGCTTCAATCTACGTATTAAATAGAGAATAATTATCAGGGATGTGTATGCAGTGTCATGATGTATAGAAGTGAAATCAGTTCTAAGTGACGGTCTTCTGGAGGTTGAAGGTTCAATCCTCAGTGCGGGCGATACTAAGAATACAATTACGAATTACTTAAGACTTTTACCCGGTTATGGCTGACGGAACGAGAGCAAGTTACCTCCGTGGATTAAATAAAGGGTTCCGTTCGAAATTCCATACAGATCCCCAAGTTCAACACGATGCACCTGAAGAAGGTTGGAGATTACATCGGCCGAAACGTCGTGAGAATGAGAACAGTAGTTTGAATACTACAAATAATAAAACCATTTAGAGCGATTTCATACCGAATTCAGTTATTTTAATTTTTTTTTTTAAATATTTATTCATGGAGTTTGCTTTTATTATTTATTTAGGATGAAAGTTATATTGCTGATCACAGTTTCATGTTATTCTTGGGGAGGCAGATTCTATTTAATCCATAGATGGGGCCCTGACAGGTACTGCCACTTCGGGCCAGAGCAGACCTAGGAGCAGGGGTAACTTTTCAAAGCTCCTAATTTGGGGCTTCACCACTGGGTGCAGTTTTAACAGCTTTTTTTTTTTTTCACAAGAAACTGGCGTGATGTCTCCATGTACCAACGCAATAATATTCATGTCTATGATTTTTCACATTTAATGTTAAACAGGAAGTTCCCAATAAGAGAAAGTTCCCAAAAATAGGGAAAGTCTCCAAATAGAGGAAAGTTCCCGAATAGAGGAAAAGTTCCCGAATAGAGGAAAAGTTCCCGAATAGAGGAAAAGTTCCCGAATAGAGGAAAAGTTCCCGAATAGAGGAAAAGTTCCCGAATAGAGGAAAAGTTCCCGAATAGAGGAAAAGTTCCCGAATAGAGGAAAAGTTCCCGAATAGAGGAAAAGTTCCCGAATAGAGGAAAAGTTCCCGAATAGAGGGAAAGTTCCCGAATAGAGGGAAAGTTCCCAAACAGAGGAAAAACCCCCAAAAAGAGGAAAAACACCCAAAAAGAGGAAAAAAACCCAAAAAGAGGAAAAAAACCCAAGAGGAAAAAAACCCAAAAAGAGGAAAGTTCCCAAATAGAAGAAAGTTCCCAAATAGAGGAAAGTTTCCAAATAGAGGAAAGTCCCCAAAAGAGGAAAAGTCCCCAAAAGAGGAAAATACCCCTGATCAGTTTGTGGAAAGCGAGTCAGGAGAAACTAAATTATTTGTAATACTTGTAAGCATTGGGTACACAGGAAGTGCGGTGGAATTACTGGTGGGTTGAGTGAGGACAACCAGTTTATATGAAAAGAAACTGTAAGAGAATGGAGGTGGATGAGAACCCAGATGTGGACAAAGTTACTTGGTGATTCCATTGGAGCACAGTGTGGAGCAGGTGATAGTGCGATTGCAAGCGTTAAGAGTCGATAGATTAAGTTCAGGGCACTTATGCCATTACTAACCAGCAGAGCGTTACCACTGTCAACCAAAGGAAGAGTCTATCAGGCATGTGTACGCAGTGTGATGATATATAAGAGTGAAACTTGGACAGTGAGGATTGAGGACATGCGTTGCATAGAGAGAAATGCTATGATAATAATACAATGGATGCGTAATGCAAGTCAAAGACAGGCTTAGATCTGATGACCTCAGAGGAAGATTAAATCTGGACAATATAGGTAGATGTGTACAGAACACAGACTTCGACGGTATGGCCAAATTGAAAGAATGTATGAGAGTTCTCGGGTCAGTAAGCATAGAACAGTTGAGGTAGCAGGTCCAGTTCACAGGGGAAGGCCAAGGAAAACATGAGAGGAAGTGATAAAAATGAATGTGAGGGAAAGAGGGGTAAATAAAGACTTGGTCAGAGATAGGTTAGTTTGGAAGTCAATTTCTTAAAGTCGTTCAACACATGCCAGCATGTAAAATGGACGTTAAACCGAATATGCTGATGATGATGAGGATGCTGATGATGATGATTTATCAATTTAAAATATGAAATATTTGTCATCGTTTATTTTCATTTTAAATGAGAAATTTTAAAAATAAACATTCAATGATATAGGGAGACACTTTGGTTCTCATCTCATCAGTACGAGGTGTAATTCTGCATAAGTATCCCCCACTTCTATAATTAAGAGCAATGTGTATTTATTTGTATGTATATATATATATATATATATATATATATATATATATATATATATATTTAACTCCCTGCCACCGACTTCTCTCAGCCCGGACCTCGGTCCTGCGCTCCCAATAGTGGCTACTACTACTTCTCATCAACCCATCATGTCAACCCAATATTTCTATGTACTTGCATGACATTTTTCTTAAAATTATCATCCTGAGGAAGTCTTACAAATAAAGACGAAATGTTGATGAATACATAAAAAAAAACAAAAAAAAACATCTCTTGGTTTTTCCTTTTTCATTTCCTATATATATATATATATCCGTCATGTCACACAAAAGTTATCGAGTAAAAAACTGCCAGCCGAATGTATTTCAAGTATTTAGGGGAATTGAGAAAGCAAATCGAAAGTCAGACAACCCTCACCTTCAATCTATTTCCATAATGAGACGTTTTTTCTTTCTTCCAATACCGATTTATACATTTTTTAATTTTCTTTTTTTTAACTTCACTGATTCAGGCATTATTTTATAGGAACATGAATATTAGAGCGAAGTGTCATTTTGTTTTCAGCATTTTTTAAGCAGAGTGTACATTCATTTCTTTTTAGGTTTTTTGAACAGAAGCGAAATAAAATATATTTGTGCTCGGAACATAGTGGAACGAAAACAGTTCGAATCGTACATCGCGATGTCAGGCGCATTGCTATTTGGAACTAACCGAAAATGTCCAGTAAGATAACTATATATGTTAGATTGAATTTGCGTGCACAAGTGTCTAAAACTGAGAAACTACTAAAGATACATGATTGGATGACTCCGAATTGGTTATGGTAAGAAAATACTATAATAGTCATTCTCTTGGGGTCAGCAGGTAACAAATAATTGCTGCATGAAGGAGGACAGCTTACTCTCTTTTATTCTTACTGATAGTTGTTTGAGAAACAACATTGAAACTAGGTCAGTCGATCCAGGAGCCCCGGGCCACACCGAAGAGAGGGGGAGGGGCTAAAAGTGTAATATCTGTTCGATGGATACTGCACCCCATAGACTGGTATTGTCTTGGCCTTCGGGGCTTGATTTACGCCGGTCTATGGGTCGGACCTGTGCAGTTCTAGGAGGTCCACCCTCCCAGGCTTCGCCTCCCCTCTTTGGGGAGGAGTAAGTTTATTGCTTACTGCCTGAGGCGCCCCCACCGGGGAATGCCGACGGAGCTGCCCAGGCAATTTTTAATGGCCAGAGTGCTATCCTTCTCGGGCGCTGGCTTTTCAAGTCCCACTTTCCCGACCCGACCTTGGGTCACATCTTACCTTGTGGGAGTAAGATAAAAAACTGGCCTTGTGCCTAACTCCCGGAGAGGAGTAAATCAATACTAGCAAGAACACCCGACGTTGCTCGGGATTGGATAAGAACTACTACGATCTACTTTTTTTTACAATGATCACAACGCCATATTACTTTATTTGTTATTACTGTCACCCTCCTCCTTTTTTTTTGTATCCTAGTCGGGAAGTGCTGACAGCTTAGAAAACTTTCTCAATTAGTGTCTTATACATATGGTTCAAATTTCATTTAAATCAGATATATGTATTTACAGGTGGGGCCACATAGAGGTTAATGTAGAGATTCAGAACCACTTCCATTGTCTTCTCCATCCATAATTTTATACATATGATATAAATTTGATCCAAGTAGGATATATTTGAAGTTTTAAGGGGGGTTTATCCCCCCACCCACCACCCCCACCCCGTAGCTCCCTTAGGTTACGAGGCCACTTAGAGATTCTGGGACACTTCCATTGTCTTCCCCAGAAAATTTTGTACATGTGATTTATATTTAATAAAAGTAAGATATATTTGAAGTTTTAAGGGAGTTATGCCCTCGACGCCCTCTCCCCTTAGGAATGCACTTAGAGATTTGGGAACACTTCTATTGTCTACGCTGATAAATTTTACACGAGAATACACTTTTAGATTTTATGTAGATTCTCTAACTTTTCTTTCTAGAACACAGAAACATCACACACACACGCGCAAACATTGAGTATATATATATATATATATATATATGAACATACTGAGATAGATATATAGAAATACATAGATAGATACTGAGATAGATAGATAGATAGATAGATAGATAGATAGGAAGAGATAGATAGGAAGAGATAGATAGATAGGAAAGGAGATAGATAGATAGGAAGAGATAGATAGATAGAGATAGATAGATAGGAAGAGATAGATAGATAGGAAGAGATAGATAGGAAGAGATAGATAGATAGGAAGAGATAGATAGGAAGAGATAGATAGATAGATAGGAAGAGATAGATAGATAGATAGGAAGAGATAGATAGAGAGATAGGCAGAGATAGATAGAGAGATAGATAGATAGGAAGAGATAGATAGAGAGATAGATAGAGAGATAGAGAGATAGATAGATAGGAAGAGATAGATAGATAGATAGGAAGAGATAGATAGATAGGAAGAGATAGATAGATAGGAAGAGATAGATAGATAGGAAGAGATAGATAGATAGGAAGAGATAGATAGATAGATAGGAAGAGATAGATAGATAGGAAGAGATAGATAGATAGATAGATAGGAAGAGATAGATAGATAGGAAGAGATAGATAGATAGATAGATAGGAAGAGATAGATAGATAGATAGAAAGAGATAGATAGATAGATAGATATGAAGAGATAGGAAGAGGTAAATAGATAGGAAGAGATAGATAGATAGATACAAAGATAGATAGGAAGAGATAGATAGATAGATAGATAGATAGATAGATAGATAGATAGATAGATAGATAGGAAGAGATAGATAGATAGATAGAACCAGTTGCTAGACAAAGAAACAGGGTTTATAATGGAAAGATTTGTTACACACACATATTTTTAAAATTCTTCTTTTATTAAGGATCCCGGATAACGCCGGCTGGGAGGGGAGGGGGGGGGTATGCTCTTATAGCATACTTCTGATTTTTTTTTTTTTTTTTTTTTTGGTGATTAAAAAAATAAATAAAATCGAGCGCGTTGGTTTGTTTACAGAGAGTGGCTCTTGAGAGGGGGGGGGGAGTATGATCGGATGATGGATGGGGGGAGGCCCCATAGCGCTGCTGCTGCTGCCGCCGCCATTGGTTATTGCTATAATAACCGTGTTTTATATCCCAGCTATAGATTCGTTTCACGCACGTGATCTCAACTGCTAATAATCGATAATATGCGGTTCATCTTAAGGAATTTCCTTTGTTTTTCCCCCAAGAAGTGATCGACTGGCGATTATCTCACGAGCGGCGGGTTTAACAGTACTGCTATTCCAAACATTCTATGTCATTAATAACTATTGGGTTTAAGAAGAAGAAAAAAAAAGTCTAATTAGTGACGGTTTCCGGTTTGGAAATTGGTAATTGACAAGCGGTGTTTATCAAAAAAAAAAAAAAAAAAATTTTTAAACAGTTCCCCATTATATTTTAAGTAAGATGTATTTTTTTGGTGGATGTGTGGGTGGGGGGTAATCAATAATTTGTTTTCACCATTTTCTTTTAAATAAGAAAATCAAACTGTTTTTTGTTTTTTTGGGTTTTTTTTTTAAATATTTGGAATGGTTTATTTATTAAAAATAATAAAATCAAACTTGGGGAGGAGGGGGGTCTACTTTTTTAGAAATGGTGTTCATTCACTTTGCTAAATATTTTCAAACTAGTGACATTAAAAATTCAGTCCAAATCGAAGCGGTATAAAATGATGAACTTTTTTTTTTTGATAAACACCGCTTGTCAATTTCCCATTTACAAAACCGGAACACGTCACCAAGTAGACTTTGTCTCTTTAACCAACTAACGTTATTACCATTGAAGGTGCTCGACTGAGCTCCAATTTTTGGTTTCTTTTTGTACGACATTCACAGCAGGAACTCGTATTTCTACCACAGCGTCAGACAGAGCCTGTTTTCAAGGTGTCCTCACCCGTGGAATTTTTGAGATGAGGATTGATAATTTGTATTATTCGGACTACTGTTCTCATCTAGGATGTTATTCGCACAACGTTTCGACTGATGTAACTTTCGACTTCCTTCAGCTGAATCTTGTCGAACTCGGGAATCTTTACGGAATTTTGAACTGAACCTTTTATTTAATCCATGGGGGTAGTTTGCTCTCGTTCTCTCAGCCATGATCGGATAGAAGCGTTAAGTATAAGTTTTTATTTTGTTCTTAATCATCGCCTGTAGAGAGGGTTGAACCCTGAACCTCCAGCAGACTGTCACTCAGAACTTATTGTTACTAAACACCTTTATCCATAGCATCACGTGCCCATGTGTTGCCAGAACAGGACCCATCTACCCACCGTGGGTTAAATAAAGAATTCAGTTTTAAATTCTGTGGAACACATTCCCGTGGGACTGCTTCCCTGCTGATTACAACTAGGTCGTCTTCAAGTCCAATGTTAACAAATTCTCGTGAAAAAACGAACCATAGATAATAAGTTAATACCATCAATCAATGTGAGTACTCCAATAGTATTCCTCATCCTTCAGCTGACAATCATTTCAGTTTTATTGACCCTTATCCTCGAGTGGCTCCTGGCCTTGATAAGCGGTGACCCATTCGTACATAAGGGCACTCTCTTGCCTCTACAGAGTATAAAACCGACTCCCCAATCTAGTGGGGATGATCTCTTCTCGTCCCTACATCCCTTTTTCACACAGAAAAGATATGTCTAGCCCCTTTCTACTGTATCTTTGTGTTTATGGTAGGTGCTCGACTGAGCTCCAATCACTGGTCCCAACAATAACAAAGAACATTCCTTTCCCTCTCTCCCTCTCTCTCTCTCTCTCTCTTTCTCTGTACAAAAAAACCAAAGAGAGCTACCATGGACAGAGTTTCTTTCCTAGAACACCCTGTCTGTGGAACACAATGCTACGGGGGCTGCTCCCCAACCGACTACAACGTGGTTGTCATCAAGTCTAATGTAAACAAATACTTGTTGAGCCATCTTCTTCGATAATCAAGTCCTCTTAAGTAATCTTCTGCCCATTCCACCCATTGTTTCTAATCCTCTTGTTGCAACGACCATCATCCTACTGACAATCCGTTTAACCCTCATCCTCGAGTGGCCACCGGGCCTTGATGAGAGGTGAGAGTAAAAGTTTTTTTTTTAAATCTATCTAAGCCAGATAGAGTTAAACTTTGAGATCTCTACAGCCTTTGGAACTCTCTCCCTGCTCCCCGTTTCCCTGACTCTACCCACATGCAGGAATTTAAGTGTGATGTGAACAAATATCTCACTGCATGACTCATCAATTAGGATGCCTTCCCCTATAACTTCTGGTTCCTAATCCACAGTTGTCCCTTACGTGTCAGTGGCAATTCACCTTAGCTGGGGGTGAATTCAAGTTTAAAAGAAGAAAAAAAATTAAAGTTGTCCCAAAAAGTTGTATACCCCCTTCAAATCGTAATAACTCGTTCAATTTACTGATTTTGACTTGCAAATAAGATTGATAGAAAAGTAGAAGGGTACGAATACACATTAAAAAATACTCGCAGTAAAATTAACTTTTAAAAGGTAAAGGCTACTTGGGGTAATTTCACAATGTCCATTAACTTATCTCCAACCTGTTCAGCCAGGCCTTTTGGCTAAGATCAAAGTGTAGTATCTGTTCCGATGGATACTGCACGCCTGTCCTGTGCAGTTCTAGGAGATCCACCCTCCCAGGCTTTGCCTCCCCTCTTTGGGGAGGAGTAAGTTTATTGCTTACTGTCTGAGGCGCCCCTACCGGGGAATGCCGACGGGGCTGCCCAGGCAATTTTTAAATGGCCAGAGTGCTCACCTCTCGAGCGCTGGCTTTTCAAACCCCACTTTCTCGACCCGATCTTGGGTCACATCTTACTTGTGGGAGTAAGATAAAACTGGCCTTGGTCCTAACTCCTGGGGAGGAGTAAATAAAACCTGTTCTACTTTGGTCTTTTGGCTAAGATCAAAGTGTAGTATCTGTTCCGATGGATACTGAACCTCATAGACTTATATTATCTTGGCCTTCGGGGCTTGATTTACGCTGGTCTATGGGACAGGGACAGTCCTGTGCAATTCTAGGAGGTCCCACCCTCCCAGGCTTTGCCTTTGAGGAGGAGTAAGTTTATTGCTTACTGCCTGAGGCGCCCCTACCGAGGAATGCCGACGGGGCTGCCCAGGCAATTTTTAATGGCCAGAGTGCTCACCTTCTCGGGCGCTTGCTTTTCAGATACCACTTTCCGACCCGACCTTGGGTCACATCTTACCTTGTGGGGGTAAGATAAAAATGGCCTTGTGCCTAACCTCCTGAAGAGGAGGTAAATAATACTCACGCACATTCTGTTTCAATTGCTACTCTCACTTTTCTGAAATTGTTTCAGGTTTCCCCACTTTAAACATGGTCGTCGATTCAAAATGTGTATACATTATTTTGCGAAATCCATACATACATATATGTTGTGTGTATTTAGGCAGCATATTTTCATTAAGGCAAACATTATTAAATAATACGGAGTGTTTTTGTTTGATAAGACTTTTTTATTTTTTCAATTTTTTGAATGGTACATTTAGTGTTTCGGTCAAATCGGTGTATGTAAGTTTTGTGGGGTTTTTGATCAAATCATCTTATTATTGCCTGTAGTAAGGATTGAATTTTCAACCTCCAGAAAACTGTCACTTAGAAATGATTGCTCCTCTACACTCTTAACCATTAGGCCACCAAACAGTGTTTCGGAGGTTGATGGTTCAATCCTTGCTACAGGTGATAATAACATAAAAATAAAAACTTAACATTTCTATCCCAGTCATGGCTGACAAAACGTAAACAATCTTTTCAGGTTCCAGAATTCAACTAGAACATTCCCAATTTTGAAGAGATGCACCTGAAGAAGGTCGGAGGTTACACCGGCCAAAACGTTGCGAAAATACCAACCAAAATGAGAATAGTAGTAAAAATCAGGGTTGTAGAGTCGGTAAGTATAAGCTCCGACTCCAACTCCTAGAATACCAAATTCTTTGACTCCTTATCTGTAAGTCATCCAATATTCAGACTGTTTGTTGATTCTTCAAAGATTAAACAATCCGACTCCGACTGCTAGCATTCTTACGACTCCGACTGCTAGCATTCTTACGACTCCGACTGCTAGCATTCTTACGACTCCGACTGCTAGCATTCTTACGACTCCGACTGCTAGCATTCTTACGACTCCGACTGCTAGCATTCTTACGACTCCGACTGCTAGCATTCTTACGACTCCGACTGCTAGCATTCTTACGACTCCGACTGCTAGCATTCTTACGACTCCGACTGCTAGCATTCTTACGACTCCAACTGCTAGCATTCTTACGACTCCAAATGCTAGCATTCTTACGACTCCAACTGCTAGCATTCTTACGACTCCAACTGCTAGCATTCTTACGACTCCAACTCCAAGCATTCTTACGACTCCAACTCCAAGCATTCTTACGACTCCAACTCCAAGCATTCTTACGACTCCAACTCCAAGCATTCTTACGACTCCAACTCCAAGCATTCTTACGGGTCAGTTTTTGTTTGTTTTGTTTTACGGCATATCAACCCTTTTGGGTTATTTAATGTGGACTCCATTTATTTTGGTAAAAGGGTTTTAGGCTTGAGGTTCATAATATTTTTAAACACTTAACAGATTCAGTCATGTATATAGATAATTTGTAAATTAATTTCTTTTATTAGGGGTGGGACGTAATGGGTGAAAATAGGGGTGGGACGTAATGGGTGAAAATAGGGGTGGGACGTAATGGGTGAAAATAGGGGTGGGACGTAATGGGTGAAAATAGGGGTGGGACGTAATGGGTGAAAATAGGGGTGGGACGTAATGGGTGAAAATTTCAGATTCATGCGAGTAGCATTTTTTTGTGTTCATTTATACATAAACAACACTAAACAATCAAACATTTTGAAAATTTTGCAAAATTCAGAAGGTGCAGGCCAATAGTTTTTGGCTATTTTACATTCATGAAAACCCTTTCACAGCCTGAAAATGGTCCTAAATTAAAGTACTATATCAGATTTAACCATCTATATCCATTCATAGCTTTTGAGAATGTTTTAGGACCTGCAATGTTGCATGAAACTACTTTTTCACCGAAAAATAATGGATTTTGAGTCCCGTGGAGCTCTAACGGCTATTTTTGTCTGCACCTTCTGAATTTTGCAAAATTTTCAAAATATTTGATTGTTTAGTGTTATTTATGTATAAATGAACACAAAAAAATACTACTCGCATGAATCTGAAATTTTCACCCATTACGTCCCACCCCTACCTTTATATGTATATATTTTGTGAATACACATTTTGTTTTAATCCATAGAGTAATTTTGTTTATTGGACTGATAGATATTAAATTTTGAGGTATAAATCCACCATTTTCAAAAAAGGAGATCATGATTTTCACTATGATGTCATTACATAATTCCTTCATAGTACAAACATTGTAGTATTTTTGTCGCATGGAAGCCAAATCGGCACACTATGACATAACGTGTTTCACTGTGTATGGGACATGGCAAATCACACACCAACGTGGCTTTTGTGTGGCCAGTAAGGAGGGGAGCAGACCCGACTCCTTCCAAAACCTCCGACTCTGCAACCAATTTCATTTTCTGTAAGATTTTATTTCAGGATAGTCGTTTGTTTATTAAGGAGTCACCACTTATCGAGGCCAAAATCAACTCGAGGATAAGGGTTATTGAGATGGATGGATTGTCAGTTGAATGAAGAAGAATATCATGAGAGGATTTTTTATACTAATGAGTCAGCACTTATCAAGGCTAAAAGCCACTCAAGGATAAGGGTTAATGAGATGGATGGATTGTCAGTTAGATGATGAAGAATAGGATAGGTAGAACAGGTATGATTGAAAATGATGAATTTCATTACTTATGTGGACAGTTATGACAAGATAAAAATCATGGATGGGAGGTTCATGTTCGGTAAATTTGAAGCCCATTCAGAATCTTACCTACTGATAAGATGCTCGCTAAAGTATCCCCCTCACCCTATCATTGAACGGCGATAAAAGAAGGACGGTTAGATATTACTTATTAAGATGGTCCATGACGAGTATTCATTCACATTGGATTTGTAAACGGCCAAGTTGTAATATGCAGGGAAGCCGTCCGTAGGAAACATTCCACAGATGAGAAGTTTGTGGAATAGAAACTGTTCATGAAAACTCCACGTGTCGCTAGGTACGCGGGGAAAGAAGGAAAATTCTTTGCAGTTGTGGTAGTGGGACGAGTTCTTGCAGTGAATGTCTTACAAGAAGGAACCAGAGATTGGAGCTCAGTCGAGCACCTTCCATGGAAATAACGATAGAGTAGAGAGAGACTAGCAACGTCTCTTCTGTGAGAAAAAGGCTGCAGAAAAGAGAAGAGATTGGAGCTCAGTCGAGCACCTTCCATGGAAATAACGATAGAGTAGAGAAAGACTAGCAACGTCTCTTCTGTGAGAAACGGGGCTGCAGAAAAGAAAAGAGGTTGGAGCTCAGTCGAGCACCTTCCATGGAAATAACGATAGAGTAGAGAAAGACTAGCAACGTCTCTTCTGTGAGAAAAGGGCTGTAGAAAAGAGAAGAGATTGGAGCTCAGTCGAGCATATTCCATTGAAATAAGGATAGAGTAGAGAAAGACTAGCAACGTCTCTTCTGTGAGAAAAGGGCTGTAAGGAAGGAAAGTGGATTTTATACTTTGTTAAGAGTGCTCTGCTGAGTGATGCTTCTCCAGATGTGACAGCTGTATTTTATTTTCAGGCTGAGAGGTGACGGTACTGAAGTGGTTAACGACACAGGCTGACAACCTGGTTGTGCCAAGTTCGAATCCAGTTCGCTCCACAAACACTTTCACTTAGGATGTTCGCAAACTTCATGTACTCCATCCCGCAAGTACCCAATGTCTTTCGCGAAAGAATTCTAACTAGAAATATACAGGGGAAACCAATACCAACAACAGAATCATCCGATTCATACAAAATGAATGAATTTTAAGGCTCAGATCAAAGTGTAGTATCTGCTCTATCTCCTGTTGGAAGAGGAGAAATCCTTTTTGACTATTGCAATTTTGATTTTTGTCCAATACTGAGTGCTCCTTTTTTTAGAGCTATATATCTCCATACAAAAAAATGACCTTGTGTCTAACTTTGCCCTTGTGGGTAGGCAAGTAAATAGACTCTTATATAGATAGACGATTGTCTCAGTTACTTTCTGGAGCAGTAGAATGATCCAAGCATTTTTCCAGCCACCTCAGCAAAAGATGGATGATTCTTGGTATAGGGATTCGTTTTCAATTGCATCACTCCCGCATAGACATATGCATGATATATATAAGTAAAAAAAAAAAAAAAATAATAAATTAATCTTGCATTGATAATGGCTTATATTTTCAATTTATAATACAGACTCAGCAATGCTTTAAAACTGAACGACCTATTATATATATATATATATATATATATATATATATATTATATAAAACTTCAAACAAATGTAACAATTTCTAAAAGAGATCCATCTAAACCTTCACTTCTGACGAGAAAAATATCAGGGAAACCAATGCCAACAATGGAATCATCTGATCTATAAGAAATGAATGAATGAATTGGACGTATTTGACCCTTATACAAGTAGAAGATTGTGTCAGGAGTAGTGTTGGGACGATTATTCGGAATCGTACAAATCGTAACAATTTTAGCCTAATTTCCGTTTGAAAAAAATAAATCAATAAATTTTTAAATATTAAAAAAAAAAAAAATAAAAATAAAAATAATCAAACTTAACCCCCCCCCCCCCCGTAAAAGACGCCCAGTGTTAAAAAATATATCGGGTGGATCAAATTTTTTGGTATAAAATTATTTTAGGTTAAATTCTATGGTGTCAGATCCGTCGAAAAGACTCTCGTAACATCGTTATAAATGTATAAAATCATATGAAAGGAAATCGATTTATCTACAAACTTCTTAATCTGTATTGGTATTTTTTATATCTTATCGGTGAGATACAAAAACAAAAAAAACAAAAAAAATATCCGTTTTTTTTATATTTTGTTCCAGCGCCAAATTATATAAAAAAACAAACTGACGTAAACAAATTGTTAGTTAATTTTTTTAACATAACTTTGGTATATTTACATTTTAACTTCATTATTCTTTTTACGGATAAGAAAAGCTCCAAATAACGGAACATTTCTATATAAACGAACTTAAATCCACACCATTTAATGAACTCTTTCGATCGGAGGTTTATAGTTGCGCAGGTTATTACTTTCATGCTGTGGGTGTGTTCTTTTGGGTGGTTCTGTTATTGGAATCGGAAATTGTATTGGAACTGAGAATTTAGAACAGAATCAGTAATTGTATCGGAATCGGGAAAAATATTGGAATCGTTCCATCACTAGTCACGAGTGAGATACGTCCTGGAGCCGTAGAACGATGCGACCATTTTTCCAGAGACTTTAGCAACAGATTTGATCTCCCATTTCAGGTCTGGAATGAAGGTCAGTCCTAGATAGTAGTAAAGCTTCCTCAAGGAGAGAGCCATTCATTTCAACTGGGGCAAAGGATCCGAGCACTGGTGATGAAAGGAGAGAAGCTTGGTGTCAGATGTATTAAAAATAACCAGCCACATTTTTGACATACATTAGGTCGGAAGAGAGAGAAACAGAGAGATGTTGATCATTAATGCTCTTCGAAGTGTTGCCATAGATGGTTATGTCACCTGCATAAATGTGAACGAATAATCTTGTCAACGGTCATTTCTTTAAGGCTTCTTTTCATATATACTTTAATAACACAAAATACATGTTAAAATATTCCTGATCAATAGGCAAAGTGATGCTGAATCAAGTTCTCACTCACTCACTCACCGGACCTGACCCCAATTTTTGTATCCATAGGGTTATCTCAAAGACAATATCAAAACAATCCTCAGACTATTCGTGAACGGAAGAAGGTCATCACACACCAAACAAGGGTAGTAGCAACAAATCACGTTGACACACCGGTTCCCGTTAGATCACCGAAGTTAAGCGACGTTGAGCCTGGCCAGTATTAAATGGGTGACCATTTGGGACTACCAGGTTCTGTATGTGCTCTCTGTTTATCTCGGCATTGTTTCCAGTCGTCTTGAACTGCTTGCCATTGGAATCAAGCAGTGCCGACTCAGGAGAGGTGTTGTTAGAGATTGCGCAACCCTTGCTTCATAATTACACGCGCAGCCAGCCCCTTATAGGGGTATCCATAGTTTCTCTAGACTGAACGGAGGGCCTACTACAGCAAGAGAGGAACTTTGCACATCGTGTCCGGGTTTGCTTATCACTGAACGGCAATAAAACAAAGACTGTTGGAGATTCACGATTGAAACTTGGTGGACAAGTCAGGCATAGACTGAAATTTATTTGCATCAAATATGGTTGGATTGCACGAAAGACTGAAATTTTTTTTCTGTAAACGATTTACAAATGTGTCAAGATCAATGGCAAAAAGCCACTCGAGTATAAGGCTTAATAAAATAGATGGACTGTGAGTTCAATGATGAAGAATGCTACAAGAGGATTGTAGACGAATAGAATGGACAAAATTGGATTAGTTATAGGGACCGTTTATTACAAAATAAAAATTTGGGGGGTTAGGGTTCGGTGAGTTTGAAGTGCATTCAGAATCACACCAGCTACTGATTAGATGATTGTCAAAGTATCCCCCCATATCATTGGACAGCGATAAAACAAAGACTGTTAGACATTTATGACTGAAACTTGGTGAACAAGTCAGGCATAGACTGAAGTTTATTTGTACTAAATCTGGTTCGATTGTAGAAAATATCATGAATTTTATTAATGATTCCATTGGGTGGCTCTTTTGTGTGTATGGGGCGGGGAAGGAGTCAACCTGTATAATTGCCACCTTTTTCTTTACAAAACACTAACTTCCATCCGAAATTTGAAATAAGAATATTTGGTCAAAGAATTGTCTTGCCCAATCAGATGGGTTTTTTTGGAATACAAGGGATATAATTTAGTGACACCATAGGCAAAGAGAAATCTATTTTGGAGACAAATGGAAGTCAACTTTAATTTCATTTCTTTCAGACCCCTCTCTCCCTATTTTGGCCGCTACAAAAGGTATGGTTTGGTAGTTTTGTTTTACGGCATATCAACCCTTTTTGGGTTATTTAATGCCGAATCTGGTCATTATAGTAAAAGTTTTTATGCTTCAAGTTCTTTATATCTTCAAATGTTTAATCATCGTTTTTGGTTTGGTAGTTTTGTTTTACGGCATATCAACCCTTTTTGGGTTATTTAATGCCGAATCTGGTCATTATAGTAAAAGATTTATGCTTCAAGTTCTAAAAATAAAATAAAAAAGGGGAGGGAGAAAGGGAGAGGGGCTGTTGTTTTTGGTTTTGTAGAACATAATTCAGTTTTACAAAAAAAAAACAAAAAAAAAAACGTCAATGTAGGTGAATTTCGTCTCAGGGAGCCACAGGGCAGCCTGATCTGGTATCACCAGGGACGCTACAAAAGAGACGGCGTCAAATATTGGTACACGTACTACACTTTGATCTTTTGAGGTGGTCGACCTTGCAACACTTTACGTAGAAAAACAACATGTGAGCTTGATCCACGACAAGCTAAGCAAGATGCACTACTTTGTTTCTTTGCTTGGTATTTGGGTTTTACTGCATGTCGACCGTGGTTGGGTCATTTTATGTCAAAACCATACATACGCTTTGTATATGATTGGTTCGCAGATTCGTGTTGTTCGCATATATTTTGTACACAGAAAAGTTTCTATTCAACCTATAAATGGGGAAGCGTCTTATTCCAAACAGGGTTGTAGGGTCGGAGTCAGAGGTTTTGGAAGGAATCGGAGGCAGATTTTTTTTTTTTTATTGTTAACCGTCTAAACTTAATTCTCGGGGGGCAAAACGAGACGGATACAGATAAAAACAGCAACGGTTGTACGTAGTATATAGATTATTTCATGGCTGTAATTCTGTTGCTAACGAGCCTGGAAGTTGTGAAAGAAAGGAAAATAAAGCTGCAGAAATAACAAAGAAAATTGGATAAAACGTGTTTAAATGATTTTTAAAAAATTTAAAAAAATAAAATAAAAAAATCGATGAAAGTTGTTAGAAAATTTCAGTCAAATACAAAAAACATTCTATCTCTCAAAATGATCAACAGACAGTCTGAATATTGGAAGACTTTATAATAAAAAGGCGGAATCGGAGCCTCTGGGAATTCTAGGTGTCCGAGCCTCTGGGAATTCTAGGCATCCGAGCCTCTGGGAATTCTAGGCGTCCGAGCCTCTGGGAATTCTAGGCATCCGAGCCTCTGGGAATTCTAGGCGTCCGAGCCTCTGGGAATTCTAGGCCTCCGAGCCCCTGGGAATTCTAGGCGTCCGAGCCTCTGGGAATTCTAGGCGTCCGAGCCTCTGGGAATTCTAGGCGTCCGAGCCTCTGGGAATTCTAGGCCTCCGAGCCTCTGGGAATTCTAGGCCTCCGAGCCTCTGGGAATTCTAGGCCTCCGAGAATTCTAGGTGTCCGAGTTTTTGAAAACCTAGGAGTTTAAGTTGGACCTTATAAATGCCTACTCCACAACCCTGCTTACAAATGGAACCTACATCCGGAGAAACTACTTCTGATCCCCTCAAACGCAACAAGGGTTAATAATAATGGGGATATACCCTAGTAGAGCTTACGTCCGGTCCCTTTAAATGCAACAAAAGTTTATAATACTGAGAAAAGAGAATTATCCTCTTTCTTTTTCATTGTTAAAAAAAAAAAAAATTCATATATGACAAGCTGGACCTACCTGGCGTTGCCTGGGATGCAGTACAGTAATTTGAGTGTTTAATGTTCGTTTTTAAATTGGGGGGCATGAAAAAAAAATTAGTTGTAAGGGACACAACACTACACTTAAAAATATGAGTTATGCCCCTTGCTCATTTTCATTTTTTCAGTATTTAGCTAAAATTCTTTTTATAATATAGACTAGACCACCCGTGACCCGTTGGGTCAGTTTGTTATATTAGCTATGGAATTCATGTATGAGCGTGACACTTGTGGCATAAAGAAAATAGTTTATTTTTACATAACAGAAGCATTTCTATGAAAGTATATTAAAATGAAAAAAGAATATAGATAGATTTCTATGAGTCGTTCTGTTTATTATAATTGTTTTTTTTTTAAATTACAGTTACTGAATTATAAGTGGTTGGTTAGGGCGATTTGAGAAAGGAAGGGGGTACAGCCGTGGCCACCGAGAGACAGCAGGCTTTCTCGCGTACGTAACGAAAACAGAGGGAGTAGGAGTGGTGAAATCTATGAGAGGGAAAGTGGGAGGTGGTTTCGTTCACCGACCGCTAGTATTGCTGATATTAATAATGAGTGTTGTTTTTTTGTTTGTTTTTGTTTTTTAAAAGGGAGGAGTTTTTTTGAAACTGCGACAGACTTTACGAAGTCCTCCCGTTGAATGTTTTTAGCCGTGAAGAAAACAAATAAACTATTTGATGAAATTAAATGAAATTGTTTAAAAATTTCCAGAATGAAAAATTTCATGCGTTCGTTAATCATAATAGAGAATAACGGAATTGGAATAACAGATTGAAGACGATGCTATTTACGCATGCGCAACCGGATGTTGAAAACCGGAAAGCTGAAAGCTGATTGCAAACATACAAGAACAATAGAGTTTTAGTATAATATAGATTGTCTGGGCTGGACTGAGTAATTTCTGAAATAAACTGTAGGAAAGTACGGTATTTAATATTGACTTTAGTTATTGATAGAATAATTTTTTTGTTTGTTTGTGCTGGAAAAAAGTAATTATTTTAAAAGTTAAAATTTGAAGAAAAAAGTTTAGTTCAAGTAGTCCCTACTTACTTGCCTCCAGGCGACGGCAAAGTTTTTTTTCTGTTTTCTTCATCAAGACTTAGACATTGCGGTATGATGTCATAATAGACATTGCGTTAGCTCAGATGAGATGCGTTGGAACATCAGGCGCTTGTTTAATATTATGGGATTTATAGTATTACTTATTAGCTAACAAAAGTAAATAGACAATCTTATGATCATTAATAATGAAGACTGCTATCAGAGTCCTGATCGACCTAGGTGAGATGATGACTATTTCTCCCCTTCGCTGATGAATTGGATTACCAATGGACATATTCATTTATGTACGTTCCAAGAATACAACATAAGCAATTATTTTGTGTACGATCGTTTCTGAGACGATATGGATTTTTATTGATATTAGGTCTCATCAGCACAGAGAATATTTATTTACTTCTGCCATGTCTGTATATATGAAGCTCTCTCTCTCTCTCTCTCTCGAACTGGTCTGAATAGGTCACACAGTACATTGTAATTGCTGCATATGATGTTAAAGGCAAGGATGGGGGTCACCACACAGCGGTCTATGCTCCAGCAAATACAGGTTGAGGGCCTGCAGTATTCACCAATTTTTGTTAATACCTAGATTTATTTTTGAATTAAACAAAAATGAGTAAAAAAAAGTGACTATTGTTTTTGCTAGTATGTCACTACCCACACTGAAAGGATAAAGTAATCCCTGGGAGGATGGTATCATAACCACAGAAAAGATACTACATTATCCCCCCCCACCCATAAAACTAAAGAGGAGGTAATGTCTGCGAGGAAGAACCAACATATATTACACTGCCCCCCCCCCCACCCCAAGGAGGAGGTAATGCCTGGGAAAATGGTCTCATGACAACAGAACAGATACTACACTAACCCTCTCCTCCAAAAAAGGAGGAGGTAATGCATGTGAAGATGGTATCATGATGAACGAACATACATTACACTGCCCACTAAAAGAGAAGGTAGAGTCTGGGAGGATGGTTTCATGATGACAGAACATATACTAACCCCCCAAAGTAGGAGAAAATGCCTGGGAGGATGGGCTCATGACAACAGAATAAATAAAGAAGGGTGGCTCCCTCTACTGTGGCAGTAAACTTCTCACACCTGACATTATCCTATATCTCTACAAAGCCACCATCTGTCCATGCATGGAGTATTGTTGCCACACCTGGGCTGGTGCATCATCCGCTAATCTCTCCCTCTTAGACAAGATCCAAAAAAGAGTCGCTAACTTGATAGGTCCTTCACTATCCACCAAGCTCCAGCCCCTGTCCCATCGCCGCAATGTTGCTTCCATGACGTAAATTCACTAGACGAACCCAACAATCTGCCAAATCCTATCCATACACTGTGGAGGTCCCCAGATGCCGAAAAGCTTTCTACTCCAAAAGCTTATTTCCTCGTGCTGCTGCACTCTGGAACTCCCTCCCTGCTCCCTGACGTTACTAACATGCAAAAATTTAAAACTAATGTAAACAGACATCTCGCTGTGCAGCTTCTAAATTAGGTTACCCCCCCCCCCTCCAAAAAAAAATAACCGTCCCCCTTTTTTTCTCAGTAGCTCCTTACATCTACAGTGGCAGCCTGCCTTGTTTGGGGTGAACTATGTTAAAAAAAAAATGTTAAATACTATACTACCTTTCCTCCTAAAAGAGGAAGTAATGCCTGGTAATATGGTTTCATGACAATAGAACATATACTACCTTATTATTCTCTTCCTCCAACAAAGAGGAGGCGGTAATACACGGGAAATGTTCTCATGCCAAGAGAACAGATACTACACTATTCATATCCCCTAAATTTGTATTATCTTTTAATGATCAATTCAGTTTACTATACTAGTACATTTGTACATTAATAGAAGGCATAGTATAGTTCCGGCTTTAGACAGACAGATACGAAATCTCCTTTAGTAATGGACGACGTTAATTAATCCCGGGCTACGCCGGGCAGGGAAGGCTAGTACAATAATACAAACGAGACCAGCCTAAATTTAAAAAAATATGTTTGAACATTTCTTACACCTAGGCAACGCCGTGTACACCTGCTAGTTCATAAGAAATACTAAGCCGATACTTTCGATATACCCACCATTAACATTATTTTCATAGAAGGTAAACGGCTACCCCCACCCCTCCTCCTCTGTACCAAGAAAACAGTGGGGGCGGAAGCTATCCCCTAAACTTCCGGTACCCCCGGCTGTTATGTCAACAGTCGTAATGCTTACAAAGAAATTAATATTGTTTATAAGATCGTAATTGAGGAATTAACCTCTGTGCCAACAACTGTATCAGACGATGATATCGGCACAGGGTTCGACATTTTAGTATTGGTACAGCTGATGGCGAAACCCCTGCGAATAATAAAAAAAAATATTAAAAAAATAAAACACGCTAATAAAAACAGAGACGGGAGCGATAATCACGTGACCCAAACTTTCAATCGAGAAGCCTGAATAATTTAAAAGGGTCCAATTCTAGACTAAGATATTTTCTTCTCCTTCCAAGTCTTTAGTAAAAAAAAAGTGAGTAAAGCGGTCGACCATAGTTGAGGACGACACGAAGGCTCCCTTTTACATTAGCTACTAGTGTTAAGACCATTAATCAGAATCGGAAAAATTTGTGCCCATTTTCCAATGCCTAAAACGATTCTTTTTTTGTGTGCTTGGCAAGGGGGTATCAAGTACGACTTTTTAAGTATTTGGTATAACTCGATCAAGAATTGAACCCTGGTCTCTAGGCCCATTAGCTAACACTCTTACAATTATACGAAATTGATCTTAATGTTCCATTGCTGATTAATAGTCATTTATTGATTTTAAACTATCAGTAAAAGTAAAATCTATATACCCCCCCCCCCCCGGGTATTTTTACATTTGCGAAAATATATGCACATATTAAATTAGTTTTTACGGTAATCCGAAAATAAAAAAAAAAAAAAGACAACAACGCTATAACTAAATATTAAGAGGTTTTAAAAGAATCAGAATCGGTAATTGTATCGGAATCGGGAATTTAGAACAGAATCGGTAATTGTATCGGAATCGGGAATTTAGGACAAAATCGGTAATTATATCGGAATCGGGAATTTAGAACAGAATCGGTAATTGTATCGGAATCGGGAATTTAGAACAGAATCGGTAATTATATCGGAATGGGAATTTAGAACAGAATCGGTAATTATATCGGAATGGGAATTTAGGACAAAATCGGTAATTATATCGGAATCGGGAATTTAGGACAAAATCGGTAATTGTATCGGAATGGGAATTTAGAACAGAATCGGTAATTGTATCGGAATCGGGAATTTAGAACAGAATCGGTAATTGTATCGGAATCGGGAATTTAGAACAGAATCGGTAATTTAGAGTAGAATCAGTAATTGTATCGGAATCGGGAATCGCCCCATCACAAGTAGTTATGACACTGAAGTGCAGCGGAGGGCGCCACTCCTTTTCTAAGATGACTCAACTTACCCTTGATCTGCATCTAATAATACTGAGTGATTGGCAAGGGGCATCAGGTACGACTTTTTAAGTCTTTGGTATAACTCGATCAAGGATTGAACCCAGGTCTCTAGGCCCATTAGCAAACACTCTTACAATTATACGAAATGGATCTTAGCTGATCGTAACGCTTTAAATCTTTCTGATAATAATTGTCAGCTGGTTTGGTCACGTTGAAATAATGGATGTAGAACAGTTGAGGTAGCAGGGTTCGTTGACGGGGGGGGGGATGCCAGTAAAAAAACATGGGAGGAAGGGATGAGGAAAGATTAGATTTCATTGCCGGTCCCTAGTGTAAAGTACTAAAACTTCAAATTTGAAATGTTATTTTAAAATTCAAATGTAAACAGATGTGTGGGATGGGAATACACTTCTGACGATCGGATTTACCGTGAAACTGCAGTAGAGTGTTAAGATAAGCCCTTTTAATTATTTATTATTGTTATAAACTCTATCTGAAAAGATAGCGAGCACTTCCGTTCCGAATTCAATGTTGATTTTTTTTTTGTTTTGTTATTAATATATAATACCCGTCCCAAGAGAGATAAAATGAATTCCCCAAGCAGAAGAGTTGTGAACCACTTTAATGTCTCCTTACAAAGATTAAAATGAAGATATAATACTACTAGACCTTATGTGTAGAATCCTTATTCAAATTTTGATCAAAATCCATTAGATGATTTTGATTAGAGAAAAAGTCTAAGATTTAAGCTTAAGGGATATTATTTATCCCAGTAGAGAGAAAGAAGGAGAAGGGATCGGAAGAAAGAGAGAGAAAGAGATGGAGAAGGGGGAAGAGAGAGAGAGAGAGAGAGAGAGAGAGAGGGATAGAGATTTTGGAATTTTTTTTTTTTTTAATTTAACTCATTTTCCTGATTCTAACAATCTAACCAAGTTCAATGGATGATCCAACGGATCACATTTTTCTAGTATATATATATACTCACACACACATATATATATATATATATATATGTATACTCACACACACATGTGTGTGTGTATATATATATATATTAGTGCTATCAAATGTTTAGATGTCTATGCTCGCCGCTTTCAGTGTAAACATCACTTAATTTCTCCGTTATCACGTGACAATCTCTCGTGGCCTAATGGGACTAGGTGAGTGCCTACAGATTCAAGATGTATCTGTGAACCGGGTTCGCGCCCTATGACCGTCTGAGATTGTTATTTCCTTAAGATGATGAGATCCATAAGCTTGAAACGACGTCGTACGTAGGTAAAATATTAAGAAATAATTTAATATTACTATATATATATATATATATATATATATATATATATATATAACTGTGGCGATTTGTCGTAGCCACGTGGGCATAAGCGTTAGGTTTGTGATTCTACGAACTGCAACTGCCACTCCTGCACTGATGAGGGTAGAAAACCCGAAACAACGTCGTCCGTAGGTATAAATACACTTTAATATTTAAAAAATATAGTATAAATATATATATATATATATATATATATATATATATATATATATATATTTATTTATTCTGATTGTCTAGAAAGAAAACTCCGACTAGGAAAAGGAAAAACTCTGAAATAGCATCAGTCTTTCTCTGCTCATCCTGGTATTGTTTTGTGCGTGTGTGTGTCGAAGCATCATAGCAAAACGAATGACATATTTGTAAGCAGTACGTTACTGGGATTGTTTTAATCTGCGTTTTCATAGATTTTGATTGTTGGGGGAATCATAAAACAGAGTACCCCCCCCCCCCATTCCGAAAATAAAAAAATATTTCCGATTTGCATGAGATTTGAGCCGGACGTATTAAATACTAATTAAGAAATATCCCCAAATCTTCAATTTCATAAAATCAAAAAAATAAAATAAAATGGCGACGATCTTAACTCAGACATGAGCTTAAATGAAATGGGGCCCTTTTTTTCTTTTTGAGGTCGAGAAGGGTTGTTTGTTTGGTATTTTGAATGAATAAAAAAAACTAGGTTACATCTGAGGCGTCACCAAACACAAAAAAAAAAAAAAAACTTGCTATTTTTTTTGTTTTTTTTGTTTAACCGACCGGTACAAGATTTTGAGATTAAATCACAGCCTCGCACTGAATACAATTTTGCGAAAAATCATGATACCGGAAAAAAAAAGAAAAAAAAAAAAGTAAAGAAATGGTAAATACAAATAGAAATGTGTCTGCTGTTTATTGAAATATTTCTTTTGTACTATTCATATTTATATATTGGGTTTTGAACTAAGTATCCACAGTTTTTTTGTTTTTTTTAATTTTGGAATTATGGTGTTTTCAAACTTTGGAATGATTTTCTTCTCGAGAATTTATTTTCGAATCATTTTGTCATCTAGAAGAGTAGAAAGTGGACCATAGGAGAGTAGAAAGTGGACCATAGGAGAGTAGAAAGTGGACCTTAGGAGAGTAGAAAGTGGACCATAGAAGAGTAGAAAGTGGACCATAGAAGAGTAGAAAGTGGACCTTAGGACAGTAGAAAGTGGACCTTAGGACAGTAGAAAGTGGACCTTAGGAGAGTAGAAAGTGGACCTTAGGACAGTAGAAAGTGGACCTTAGGACAGTAGAAAGTGGACCTTAGTACAGTAGAAAGTGGACCTTAGTACAGTAGAAAGTGGACCTTAGTACAGTAGAAAGTGGACCTTAGTACAGTAGAAAGTGGACCTTGGGTTTACTTTCGGCAACCTCGTAATTGTCGCTTCCCTTATTTTGTCCTTTAGTCCTCACATTTCATGAACGATGTTTCTGACAAAGGGGGAAGAATTACCGTTTTCTGGGTCGGAATCTATCCATCTAACACTTATCGTAGGGTAATTTTGACCTTGAAGTGGTATTTTCTTTTAGCTCCTTACATCAAGTGGCTTCATGCCTTGTCTGGGGCGAGGCGATTTCCATTAAAAAAAAAATCTATTTTAACTCGACAAAAATGTCGAGTTAATTTAAGTTCATTTCTGTTTGTTTTAGGATTATTAAAATGGAATGCCAAGTTAAAAAAATGACCATTTCGACACATTTAAGGAGAATGTATCGAAATGGTCATTTTTTTCTTTCTTTTCTTTCTACCAACGAACGTTTGAACACTGCGCCCCCCCCCCCAAGGAGAAGGTAATGCCTGGGAATATGGTTTCATGACAACAGAACAGATATGACACTAACTCCTCCTCCACAAAAGGAGGAGATAATGCATGTGAGTATGATGTCACGACGAACGAACACACACTACACTGCCCAGTAAAAGAGGGGATAATGTCTGGGTAGATGGTTTCATGACAACAGAACATATACTATACTACCTTCCCTCCCAAAGGAGGTAATGCCTGGTAATATGGTTTCATGAACAGATACTACCTTTTTATCCCATTCCTCCAACAAAGAGGAGGAGGTTATACATGGGAAGATGTTCTCATGACAACAGAACAGATACTACACTACCCATTTCCCCATAACTTTTACAAACAAAACAAATAGTTCACAAATAACTATTACCACAAGCAAGAAAAGTTACTTTTCTACCTACCTGCCTATTTCTTTTTTTTTTTTGTATTGTAAAGTATTTGAAAGCGCTTTCATTTACATGTTTAATCGATGCCTTCTCAGTTTTGTAAAACGTCTGGATGAAAAAAAAAAAAATGGCGCCGAAACCTGAAAGTTGAGGTCATAGAACAACTCAAAAATCGAAACATTAAACTAAAATAAAGCTTATAAAAATATACAGATCGGTTGAAAAGTAAATTTTTGACAGGTTGATGGCTGTTATTAGCTGTATTTTCGATTCTTTGAGTTGTTCTACGACCTGGGATGATGGAGATCTTCCTAAGGTTCCAGTTTCTTTTCATCCTTAACTGCCGACCTGGAGAGAAGGATACAGGACGCAGGGATGAAACGCTACCGAAAGACACACACCGTTTCATGCCGGGGTCACATTATGAATGAGGAAGTGAAGAACAGACTCAGACAAGCAGTCGGGTTATTTGAGGATCTACTGATCACTGTTAAAAGGAGAAAAATGATGTGGTATGGCCACGTCACATGACCATCAGGTCTCGCAAAGACAATCTTGCAAGGAACTGTACGCAGAGAGGAAGAAGCAGGAGCAGACAGCAACATCCGAAAGTGGACAGGCTCAGGAAAGCAGAAAATCAGAAGGGCTGGAGAAAGCTGGTTTTAAGGTGATCTTTAGTGCCTCAACGATCATCCCGATACGAGATGAGAGATATTCTAACACAATTCTCTTCACCTAGGCTATCGTTTCGGCTGTTTATTTATTATTATAATTATACTTTGCCATATTTTTGTATGCGTGTTAGTCGAGAGAGAAGGATACAGACCACAGAGATGAGATACTTCTGAAAGATCCTCAACATCTTGTACAAAGACCACATTAGAAATGAGAAAGTGAAGAAAAGACCAATACAAGCGGTCGGGTCATATGAGGATCTACTGACCATCGTGAAGAAGAGGAAAATAAAGTGG
>OY744554.1:15922212-15957212 GCA_963556195.1 Sepiola atlantica | reverse complement strand
GTATAAATAAAAATTTATACTAATGAACAACTCTACTTGTTATTGAGCACTTTTTATAAACACTTGAGTTTCAACGGATTTACATCTACAGAAACTAATACATGTACTTATATATATATATATATATATGAGAGAGAGAATATTTTATTAAAATACTACACATTAGAGTGATGTTTGGTGTACGGGGGTATCATAGGTTTTGACATGCCGTTTCTGGGGGTAGAAACCATCTTATACTGCCAGACCGAATATTCAGCACCGTTCAGTAGGCGATTGACGAAACCCCGGTACACCCAACATACACCAATGTATACTTTTTCAATATATAAACAGTTTTCAGTTTTTCCTTTCATATTACGTTGGATTATTAAATGAGAAACGCTTTAAATCCAAACAAATACGGTTAGTTAAAATGTTTATCACAAACAAAAACACACATTTATTTCACTTCATAAACGCACCACATATTTTGAATTCTAACGTCTAGATTTCGTTCGATACAAAAAAAAAAGAACAAAAACATTCTTTTCATGCCATCGACGCACCAAGTATTTTTAAATATTTACTTTCTTTTTTTTTCTTCAAAATAGGTATCTTGAGAAAGTCTTGAAATAAAGACGAAATGTTGATGAATACATAAAGAGTTTTCAGTTTTTCCTTTTCCATTACGTTGGATTATTAAATGAGAAAAGCCTAACAAATATGGTTAATTAAATTAATTAAATTAAACAAATACGGTTAATTAAATTAATTAAATTAAACAAATATGGCTAATTAAATTTATTAAATTAAACAAATATGGGTAATTAAATTAATTAAATTAAACAAATATGGTTAATTAAATTAATTAAATTAAACAAATATGGTTAATTTAATTAATTAAATTAAACAAATATGGTTAATTAAATTAATTAAATTAAACAAATATGGTGAATTAAATTAATTAAATTAAACAAATATGGTTAATTAAATTAATTAAATTAAACAAATATGGTTAATTAAATTAAACAAATATGGTTAATTAAATTAATTAAATTAAACAAATATGGTTAATTAAATTAATTAAATTAAACAAATATGGTTAATTAAATTAAACAAATATGGTTAATTAAATTAATTAAATTAAACAAATATGGTTAATTAAATTAAACAAATACGGTTAATTAAATTAAACAAATACGGTTAATTAAATTAATTAAATTAAACAAATATGGTTAATTAAATTAAACAAATACGGTTAATTAAATTAATTAAACAAATATGGTTAATTAAATTAATTAAATTAAACAAATATAGTTAATTAAATTAATTAAATTAAACAAATATGGTTAATTAAATTAATTAAATTAAACAAATATAGTTAATTAAATTAATAAAATTAAACAAATATAGTTAATTAAATTAATTAAATTAAACAAATATAGTTAATTAAATTAATTAAATAAAACAAATACGGTTAATTAAATTAATTAAATTAAACAAATATGGTTAATTAAATTAAACAAATACGGTTAATTAAATTAATTAAATACGGTTAGTTAAACCGTTTATACGAATTTTAACATGTGTTCTTATCGTTGTTTAATAATGAAGTATGGACAAGCCGATCAGTTAAACGCAAATGGTTATGGACAATTTGGATATTCAGATAAACTAGGGTAAAGAGATATTTCCCCTCAAATAACCCTTCATTCGAATATGATTGGAAAATAGAAAATATATTAATTTTTTTTTTTTATTAAATTTGAGTAAGCTTTTCCAGACGAATTAGTGAACTAATTATGCACTGAGGAAGCCTCCTCAATAAAAATGCGTCGATATTTCTGCATACCAAGAATATGTATATGTTTGAGGAGAGCATAAACAATTGTATGCCAATAAAATCTGTATTTTGATGAACTTATTGAAAAGGTTTTTCCAATCGTTAACTAAGGTTTATATAACCTTAAAATTAATTTGCCATGAAACACTATTGTATATGGGTTTATTTTGAAATCAATATCATATATATATATATATATATATATATATATAGTGCGTCGTGATATGTTGAAAATAAATCAATGAAGTGCTCGATCGCTTAAATACAAATTATTTATTTAAAAACTATGTTACATATTTCAGAGAGGTACTATGGTTTCATTGACATGGAATTACCTTTTTTCTGTTTAAAAAGGGCCGTTAGAGTCCATTCAGATAATCAGTGACTCAGGAAATGAAAACAAATCGAAGCGGCCTTTTTAAATGGAAAAAAAGTCAATCGTGTCAATGAAACCATGGTACTTTTCCAAAATATGTCAAATATAGTTTTTAAATAAATAACTTGTATTTTAGCTCTCACAGTTTTTCGACCGAGCACTTTATTGATTTCTTTTCACAACATACCCTGACGCACTAATATATATATATATATATATATATATATATATATATATATAGGCCTATATATATATATATATATTTATTTATTATTTGTCGCTCCTTGAAAGTAGAGCACTGTAATTGGTAGTATTAACACAGCATGACGTCACTTGCTTATAATGCATCATTCATTCCCTTAATAGAAGTAGAATGCCTCGACGTCAAAGCCGCCGTTAAAGTGTTAAAATTATCATAGTTTATTCGCTGTTTACAATTGGCCCAGCGATTAGCGACGTCGGACTGGAGTTGAAAAATACTTGAGGTCCGGGGTTTCGAATCGCATGACCGGTAGTGAATAGTCATATCTCTATCCTGATGAGTCCCGATTGAAAAAGGACGAAACGTATACGTACATAGATAATAAACAATAACAATTATATATATATATATATATATAATTTAGCGATTAAATCTAAACCATTTATTTTTGTATGCAAATAAAAGCATTTACATCTAAATAATACACAAATGTTTAACTATAATAACTTAAGTAAATGACTATTTTATCTAACATACAAAGTTATCTTGTCGGACTTTTACACTCAGACCCAAATAGCATTTAAGCTGACAAATCAAAATTTGCTCCCGACAAGCGCATTTTCATTTTTTTTTATTGTACCGTGTCATTGACAGGCTAATAACATTGTTTTTTTAGCACGTGGTTATACGACATGTTCCAATATCTTTACGCAGTCCTCTGCAATATCATTGAAATCTGCGAGATTTTATAGCAGCACTGATTGAGTAGTAAATGCATTTGTTATTGTTGTACGATGTTATTGGTAATATAATAACGCGCGTCGTGCAATTTAGCAACAAAAAAAAAATTACTTAGTCCGATTAAGACGATTGCTAATATGAAACATTTTTAAATAATAATTAAAAATAAAAATCAGCAATGGGGATAACACACATTTTTAATTAAAGAAATATAAAAGAAGCTGTCTACTTTACATTTAGAAATGTGGAAAAAAAACAGAAATAAAAGCTGAAATGACTTCATTGCATCCCGGGCAACACCGGATAAGTACAGCTATATTATTAGTCCTTATAGATTTTTTTTTTATTTAGAATAGATAGATAAAAATTTATATTGACTAATAATATACCAGTCGTTTCGATCTAAAGTGTCGCTAAATATTTTTAATGATCCGCAGGAACGGCGAAACACGTGGCCGTGGATATTCTAGCACTAGTGGGAATTAGCTCAGGGGTAAAGCTTCAGACTTCAGACTCCGGGGGCCTGGTGTCGAATCTCGCTCTGTCCAGCCACGCTGATGCGCCGTAAACGACGAAATATGTGTCCGTAGATAATTAAATTTTTAAAATATACATATTTCGCTTTACATCTGGGGGTATCACAATAGTGAATGGGGAAACCATTCCCAACTAGCATTAAGGTAAAATGTTCTTTCGTATAAAGAATTGAATTCGTTCAAAAGTATCGCAAACAAAAACAAATGATATATATATATATACACACACACACACACACACATGTATAAAAAAATAATGTGAAAAATATATAAACGTTTATATACTTTTTTAAATATCTATTCCTTATCCGTTGATGTATAGGAATACAAAATGTATTTAAGAAATCCAT
This sequence comes from Sepiola atlantica, assembly GCA_963556195.1. Classification (NCBI taxonomy): domain Eukaryota; kingdom Metazoa; phylum Mollusca; class Cephalopoda; order Sepiida; family Sepiolidae; genus Sepiola; species Sepiola atlantica. The sequence goes on along the minus strand of OY744554.1, from coordinate 15,953,185 downwards.
CCACACACACTGTTTATTTTTTTTATTTGGGCGATGGCGGATTAAAAGCTCCATCCTAGTTTTGCATTCGTATGTTTAAAGTGTCATCTGCCTCTAGTTATCTTCCTCCCACAAGGTAAGATGTGACACAAGGTCGGGAAAGTGGGATTTGAAAGGCCAACACCCGAGAAGGTGAGCACTCTGGCCTACAAAACATGCCTGGGCAGCCCAGTCGGCATTCCCCGGTAGGGGCGCCTCAGACAGTAAGCGATAAACTTGCTCCTCCCCAAAGAGGGGAGGCAAAGCCTGGGAGGGTGGACCTCCTAGAACTGCACAGGACAGATCCATAGACCGACATAAATCAAGCCCCGAAGGCCAAGACAATACAAGTCTATGGGGTGCAGTATCCATCGGAACAGATACTACACTTTGATCTTGGCCAAAAGGCCAAGAAACTACTGGAACTTAACATAACACCATAGAATTTGAGCACTCTGGCTATTTAAAAATTGCCTGGGCAGCACCGTCGGCATTCCCTGGTAGGGGCGCCTCAGGCGATTAGCAATAAACTAACCCCTTTCTCAAAGGGTGAGAAGGCAAAGCCTGGGAGGGTGCACCTCCTAGAACTGCACAGGACGGACAACCGATAGACCGGCGTAAATCAGGACCCGAAGGCCTGGACAATACCGGTCTCTGTCTTTTTACATTTCTTTCGTGTCTTACAAAGCGTTAACTGTTTCGGTCATTTTCGTTTTTTTTCGTAAATCGCAATCGAAAACATTCGGGTCGATAGCCAGCCCCCGCCGTTCCGTAAAAGCACCAACATTTTAATTAAATAATACGGAGAAATGCCTGTAAGAACTATAACGTCGGTAGAAATTTATGTGTAAGAGACATTTAGATATTAAAAATAAATAAATAAAATAAATTAAATATAAATAAATAAAAAAATAAAATAAAAAAAAAATAAAAAAAAAATAAAAAAATAAATAAATAAATAAATAAGACATTTGTTGGGCAAACACATGCAATCAATAAAAACTGTTACTTGCAGGCCATCAACAAATATTTACCATTTTTTATTTAAAGTAAAAAATAATAAAAAATTAGGTTTTCATTCTAAAATTGTATTTTGCTTAAAAAAGCTTTCTTTTTTTATATATATAATAGAGTTGTTGTTTTTTTCGTCGTACTTTAAAATCGAATAACTACATCTGTCAGTTCACGTTTTTAAAAATTAATAAAGATAAGATAAAATAAAATTTGACAAATTAGGAATATTCGGCCAACTATTCTCATTTTTTTTTTAATGGAAATCGCTCCAGGCAAGGCATGAAGCCACTTGATGTAAAGAGGCTAAAAAAAAAAATACTACTTCAAGGTTAAAAACTAGTCGACGATAAATGTTAGATGGATAGAAAACAGCAGTTCTTCCCCCTTTGTCAGAAAGGTGGCTTATGGAATGTGAGGACTAAAGGACAAAATAAGGGAAGCGAGATAAACGAGGATGTCGAAAGTAAGCCCAACGTCTACTTTCTACTCTCTCAAAAGTGGGTTTTATATTCAAAAGGTTTCGTTTTTATATTCATAACGTTTCGGCCGATGTAACCGCCGACATTTTTTCAGGCGCATCTTTTCGAACTTGGGTATCTTCTAGTCGAATTTCGTTATCTTTATGTCAAATTCAGAAACCTATACAGATTTTTCAACTTGAACCATTTATTTTATCCACATAGGTAGATTGTTCTCATTCCGTCAGCCATGTATTAATTTTTTGTCATTCTTAGTTATTATGACCTGTAGTAAGGATTGAACCTTCAACTTCCACCAAACAATGATTACATTTAACTGTCAAAATCCTATTTAAAAAATAATTTGGTAAAAAAAAGAAAGAAAAAAAAAAGAAAAAAATATCAAACGGCGGTAAATGTAAAGATTGACGGTCTAAAAAGAATGCGATAAAAAATTGTGTATAGGCGATAAAAATCGTTTTATGTTTTTGTTTTTTTAATATTATTAAATAAGGAACCAGTTCGAGTAAAAATCCATTTAGTATTCGCCCGTAATCTGAAGAAAAACGTTTGAAACATGTAAATATGCGAGAATAGTCGAGATTTTCACAAAAAGGAACGAAAAGTTGAGCATTTAGTTCATGGCGCCATATTGTTTTTGTATCGCTGAAGACGAAAAAGTATTTAAACGTCTTTTCCGCCTATTACTACGTAATACTAAATTGATTTTAACTCTAAAACGTTCTTAATGTCATAATCTTTAATATATATTATCACCTATACAATTATCTTATTCGATTTTTTTAAGAAAATGTTTACACCTTCGAACTCATTATTAACCCAAACGGTATAGTTAAAATACAAAAAAGTAAAAAGTGTCCCGGACAACGCCGTGTAGGTAGACTAAACAATGAACAGTTTGTTCAATTGTTACTTTTTTTCGCCTTTTTCGCAGTTTCGTTGGTGTTTTTTTTAAACCAAAGTTATTTATCTACCTCCCACAAGGTAAGATGTGACACAAGGTCGGGAAAGTGGGATTAGATAAACCAGCGCTCGAGAGGTGAGCACTCTGACCATTAAAAAATTGCCTGGGCAGCCTTGTCGGCATTCCCCAGTAGATGCGCCTCAGCCAGTAAGCAATAAACTTACTCCTCCCCAAAGAGGGGAGGCAAAGCCTGGGAGGGTGCACATACTACAGGGTGGGCAAAAATAAGGGTCCTATTTTTAAAAATTCATAACTTTTTTATTTATTGATATTTTTTTAAATTTTTTTTTAGAATAAGTAAAGGACCCCTTCCGAAGCAAGCATGAGCCGTATTAGCCCTAAGGAACGTACCCTCATTTAGAAAACATTATTTTTGCTTAACAAACTCAAAACAGTGTAAAAAACAATACTTTAGTTTTTGTAAGTTTTAAGTGTTTTTCGGCTAAAATTTGTTTTGTTTATTTCAAAAAATCTCGGAAGGGTCAGTCTACACACACATAAAGTTTGGTGAGTTTAACTTTCATTTTGTGGAAGTTATTCAAATTCAAGTTATTCAAATTTAAAGATAGGACCCTTATTTTGGCCCACCCTGTAGAACTGCACAGGACAAACAACCCCCAATAGACCGGCGTAAATCCAGACCCAAAGGCCCGGACGATACCGGCTTATTAGGCGGGGTAAACACCCCTGGCTGAACCTAAAATTGATTCTTTGACTTAAATTGTCTTTTTGCAGTGAAATAAAACTTTTGAAAATCTAAATTTAATTCAAAGTTTTCATCACTGGCGGCCACGTCATTTCTTGCCTCCAAAATATTTTTGCTTTTCATAATATACAAAATCCGACAAGTTTTTAATACAGAAAATAAACATTAAACTTTTTTTTTACCCACACAAAAAAAAAAATTTTTTTAAATCAGAAATTAACGATATGTTTCGACATTTCTGAGATGAGGATGATAATTCGGACTACTATTCTCATCTTGATTATAAACTCTGACCTTCTTCAGGTGCATTTTTTTTGTAAAAAGGTGTTGCATGAATGCCCTTTCTAAGAATGAGATTTTTGCTTAGTTTAATTAAATTACTTACGATATCATTTGATCATTACAGTGAATAAAATCCCCATCCACAACACACACCGTGACGAAGCAAAAACAATTCAGTGGGTATTCTTTCCGATTTATTTCATTAGAAATTCCACCATAATGCATTTCGGTTTATTCTTTCACAAACCATTTTATTCTTTTGTTGAATTGTAAATTAAAAACAAATCCTCACCTAACACACACACTGCGAACAATAACAAAAAATATCAGTGTACGAAATTAAATTAAATTCCACCATAATGCATTTCGGTTTATTTGTACATTTAATACCCCCTCACTCAAATAAGTTTTACTTTTTTTTTTCATATATCTTGGATAAGAGCTTAGCATTTGGGGTGAAAAGATTATTTCCGGTTCCTTTCCGGTCAATTTACTTCTGGGAATTACGATTCTTGGTTTCGTCCGGATACGATTCCCTCAAGTTAAATTTATAAAAAGGATACACATTTTGTCCCCCCCCCCCTTTCCATCTCCCAAATTTGAAGAGGCAAAATAAATTATTCCCTTATTTTCTCCTTCATGAGCGATGTTTCTGACATAGGGGAAAGATATGCTGTTTTTTTTTGGGGGGGGGGGGGAATCTATCCAACTAATACTTATCGTTGTCTAGTTTTTTACCTTGAATTGTTTTTATTTAGCTCCTTACATCAAGTGGCTTCATGCCTTGTCTGGAGCGATTTCCATAAAAAAATTGTCAGAAAATACAAACAAACAAACAAACAAATCTATATTTAACGAACAGCGGATATGTTGGGCGACAATGACTTCCTACGTAGATAGTATAGAATTTAATACAATATGGGAAGCATTAATCATATATATACATATATATATATATATATGGGAAGAGAAGGATGAAGGTAATCCGACGTGATGGGAAAATGAAAAAGGAAAACCAAAAAATGGATGTTTTTTATGTGTACATCAACGTTTCGTCTTTATTTATAAGACTTCATCAGGATGATAAAATAGAGAAAAAAAAAAATATATATATATATATATATATATATATATATACAGGGTGGGCAAAAATAAGGGTCCTATTTTTAAAAATTCATAACTTTTTTATTTATTGATTTTTAAAAAAAATTTTTTTTAGAATAAGTAAAGGACCCCTTCCGAAGCAAGCATGAGCCGTATTAGCCCTAAGGAACGTACCCTCATTTAGAAAACATTATTTTTGCTTAAAAAACTCAAAACAGTGTAAAAAACAATACTTTAGTTTTTGTAAGTTTTAAGTGTTTTTCGGCTAAAATTTGTTTTGTTTATTTCAAAAAATCTCGGAAGGGTCAGTCTACACACACATAAAGTTTGGTGAGTTTAACTTTTATTTTGTGGAAGTTATTCAAATTCAAGTTATTCAAATTTAAAGATAGGACCCTTATTTTGGCCCACCCTGTATATATATATATATTACAGAAGATCAGAACAACATGGGTACCGAAGTTGTTCTGATCTTCTGTAATACATTCTGTAATAAATAAATATTACGCTGTTATTTTTCTTAATGGAGCACTCCGTTGGGGTTCTTTCTTCTCTCACACACACACATATATATATACACACATATATATACCTTCTTTGTAATATAGCAGGAAAAATCCCAGCAGAGTGCTCGATTAATTAAGAATTAAAGTTAAAAATTAAGAGCGTAATATTTATTTATTTTGGTACTGAAAAATTAGTACAACATTCGTACCGTCGGTTTCAAGCACGGAAGGACTTAGCCACACGGCTCTCTTCAGCTTCTGTTGTCATCTCAGAAGCTGAAGAGAGCCAGATGACTAAGTCCTTCCGTGCTTGAAACTGACGGTACGAATGTTGTACTAATTTTTCAGTACCAAAATAAATAAATATATATATATATATATATATATATATATATATAATGTATTTCTATGTAATTATTTCTATATGTTATTTTCAGCTCGTTGTTATTGAGCTTACTATTATTTCAATTGTTTTACTTCCTAAGTGATTAAGAGGCAGAAACTGCATTATTAGACGCCCTAAACTTCAAAGGATGTATTTTTCGTTAATATATATATATATTAATTTTATACGTACATAAAAGTAATCCATAGACACGTGTTTCTGTCTCACAGCCGTCATCAGCATGGCTAACTTACAGAGATCGAACCCTCGATTTTGATGTCTATATTCCAGCGTTCTACCACTGGGCCAAGACGCTCTGTGTAGAAATATGTACGATTTTTATCACCCAAGTATTTAATGTATTTCTATGTATTACTACTTCACACACACTATATATATATATATATATATGAAGTAGTAATACTACACATTTAAAAACAGGATTACTTTTAAGGCTTCCCAAAATTATATAAGTATTGTCCACATGGACCCGTGGCGCAAAGGCTAACGGCGTTGAGTAACAATCGGTTCTAAGGTTGACGGTTCAATATTCACCAAATGCGATATTGAGGATGAAATAAAAAAATTACTGCACCCGTTTACTCGGCCATTGACTGACGGAACAAGAAAAATATACACCCGTGGATTAAATAAAGTTCGAAATTCCGTAGAGATTCCCGGGTTCGAAAACATGCAAAAAGAAGCTTACATCGGCCGAAACGTTGTGAGAATAACAAAAATGAGAACAGTAGTCCGAATAAACCTAATAATACATATTAAACCCATAACATATCCGGCGTATAGAGTTCGTAACAATCATTTTTTTAGTGACACTTTTCCGGAGGTGGAAGGTTTAATCCTTACTACAGGCGATAATCACTAAGAATTAAAAACACTAACACTTCTACCCGGTCATGGATGACGGAACGAGAACAATCTACCCCGTGGATTAAATAATAACGGGTTCGGTTCAAAATTCTGTATAGATTCCCGAGTCGGATATATAGATTCCCGAGTCGGATATATAGATTCCCGAGTCGGATATATAGATTCCCGAGTCGGATATATAGATTCCAGAGTCGGATATATAGATTCCAGAGTCGGATATATAGATTCCAGAGTCGGATATATAGATTCCAGAGTCGGATATATAGATTCCAGAGTCGGATATATAGATTCCAGAGTCGGATATATAGATTCCAGAGTCGGATATATAGATTCCAGAGTCGGATATATAGATTCCAGAGTCGGATATATAGATTCCAGAGTCGGATATATAGATTCCAGAGTCGGATATATAGATTCCCGAGTCGGATATATAGATTCCTGAGTCGGATATATAGATTCCCGAGTCGGATATATAGATTCCCGAGTCGGATATATAGATTCTCGAGTCGGATATATAGATTCTCGAGTCGGATATATAGATTCCCGAGTCGGATATATAGATTCCAGAGTCGGATATATAGATTCCAGAGTCGGATATATAGATTCCAGAGTCGGATATATAGATTCCAGAGTCGGATATATAGATTCCAGAGTCGGATATATAGATTCCCGAGTCGGATATATAGATTCCCGAGTCGGATATATAGATTCCCGAGTCGGATATATAGATTCCCGAGTCGGATATATAGATTCCAGAGTCGGATATATAGATTCCAGAGTCGGATATATAGATTCCAGAGTCGGATATATAGATTCCAGAGTCGGATATATAGATTCCCAGAGTCGGATATATAGATTCCCAGAGTCGGATATATAGATTCCCGAGTCTGATATATAGATTCCCGAGTCGGATATATAGATTCCAGAGTCGGATATATAGATTCCAGAGTCGGATATATAGATTCCAGAGTCGGATATATAGATTCCAGAGTCGGATATATAGATTCCCGAGTCGGATATATAGATTCCCGAGTCGGATATATAGATTCCAGAGTCGGATATATAGATTCCAGAGTCGGATATATAGATTCCAGAGTCGGATATATAGATTCCAGAGTCGGATATATAGATTCCAGAGTCGGATATATAGATTCCAGAGTCGGATATATAGATTCCAGAGTCGGATATATAGATTCCCGAGTCTGATATAGATTCCCGAGTCGGATATATAGATTCCAGAGTCTGATATATAGATTCCAGAGTCGGATATATAGATTCCAGAGTCGGATATATAGATTCCAGAGTCGGATATATAGATTCCCAGAGTCGGATATATAGATTCCCAGAGTCGGATATATAGATTCCCGAGTCTGATATATAGATTCCCGAGTCGGATATATAGATTCCAGAGTCGGATATATAGATTCCAGAGTCGGATATATAGATTCCAGAGTCGGATATATAGATTCCAGAGTCGGATATATAGATTCCCGAGTCGGATATATAGATTCCCGAGTCGGATATATAGATTCCCGAGTCGGATATATAGATTCCCGAGTCGGATATATAGATTCCAGAGTCGGATATATAGATTCCAGAGTCGGATATATAGATTCCAGAGTCGGATATATAGATTCCAGAGTCGGATATATAGATTCCAGAGTCGGATATATAGATTCCAGAGTCGGATATATAGATTCCCGAGTCTGATATAGATTCCCGAGTCGGATATATAGATTCCAGAGTCTGATATATAGATTCCAGAGTCGGATATATAGATTCCAGAGTCGGATATATAGATTCCAGAGTCGGATATATAGATTCCCGAGTCTGATATATAGATTCCCGAGTCGGATATATAGATTCCCGAGTCTGATATATAGATTCCCGAGTCGGATATATAGATTCCCGAGTCTGATATATAGATTCCAGAGTCGGATATATAGATTCCAGAGTCGGATATATAGATTCCAGAGTCGGATATATAGATTCCAGAGTCGGATATATAGATTCCAGAGTCGGATATATAGATTCCAGAGTCGGATATATAGATTCCCGAGTCGGATATATAGATTCCCGAGTCGGATATATAGATTCCTGAGTCGGATATATAGATTCCCGAGTCTGATATATAGATTCCCGAGTCGGATATATAGATTCCAGAGTCTGATATATAGATTCCAGAGTCGGATATATAGATTCCAGAGTCTGATATATAGATTCCAGAGTCGGATATATAGATTCCAGAGTCGGATATATAGATTCCCGAGTCTGATATATAGATTCCAGAGTCTGATATATAGATTCCAGAGTCGGATATATAGATTCCAGAGTCGGATATATAGATTCCCGAGTCTGATATATAGATTCCCGAGTCTGATATATAGATTCCCGAGTCTGATATATAGATTCCAGAGTCGGATATATAGATTCCAGAGTTCGAAAAGATGCATTCGAAGAAGACCGGAAATTACATCGGCCGAAACGTTGTGAGAATGACATCCTAAATGAGAACAGTAGTCCGAATATTCCGAATACATATATTAACCTGATAATGTACCCGGCGGTTAGAGATAACGCGTCCGTAAATAGAAGCTTCATCGACCAATACGTCGATCAATAAAAACAATTGCTGCATAAAATCAACAAATACTTAACCTTTTTTTTTTTTAATTCATAAAACAACTGTTTTGAGTACTTCTATAGTAGGGCACCGAACCGTCGCCGAACAGTCAATTAGTAAGTAAAATGGTTTAGCATAGTCGAGGGCGACCCGAAAGCTCCCTTTACAGTAGCTACTACACCGAGGTGTAGTGGAAAGCGCAACTCCTTTCCCGGGGTTACTCCACTTACCCTTGAACCTCGACTTATAATGGTGAGGGTTTAGAAAAGAGGCATCAAGTACCATTTTTCTGAGTCTTTGCTATGACTCGACCGAGGATCGAACCGACATCAAAATGAAACAACTTTTCCATTTTCTCTGTGTTATGGATGAGTTTAATTTTTTTTTTTTTTTTAAATCAGTAACTTCATTTCTTTTTTTTTATCTTAAGTTTTTTTCAACTTTCTTTTTTTTTTGGGGGGGGGGGGATTTTTTTATTTTTAATCCTCACTCTAATAACTCTAACCTAACATGGCTTTTCATGTGTATGCTTTAGTGTCGTCTGAATTTTTACATTTTTTTCATGCTTTCAAATCTTAAACTACTTCGGCCATTTCCGGTTTGTTCCATACACTGCAATCGGAACATTCGGTTCGATATGGATCCCCAGCTTTAGAAGCACCACTATTTTTAATTCGTCAAAAACTGTTGTTTTAATATAAAAAGGAAAAAAAAGAAAAAATAAAGAAAACGGTATCCATTTTCGTTTTGTATTTTTCGTCTCCTAAAATTGAAGAGGTAGAAACAAAAAAATGGCTACAACATGTTAATTATCGTTTTCTTCGGAAAAACAAATATGAAACCTGTTTTTTTCTTTTAAAGAAATCTATATTAATTGTATAATAAATACGCTTGCCTCCTTCCGTCTGTAAGTACCTTAAAACCTTCCACACCCATTTAAATTAAATGAGAGTGTCAGATCGCCAAAGTAATTGAAAATTAACTGTTGTCGCTAAGGTAAAAAAATAAAATAAAATATTTTAAAATGAATTATTCCCAAATCGAATTCTGTCGTCCAGCTGACGTCAAACAGTTTTAGAAAATACTTTTTGCATTCTTATTCTTTTACTTTCTCATGCAAATACTAAGTAGCCTTTTTTTTAACAAAATTTAACAAATATTTTATTCGTACTAGCTATAGAGCCGTATAAGTTAGATAAAGGTGGAACTTGACATACCCAGATACGGTGATCAAGAAGTGGGTACAAACGCGGGTCTTCACATATATTTTCGAGTTTATGAATTTTCTAACGAAATCGAGATTGTGTTTAGGGAGATACATCCCGGGAAACATTAATTCAGGGAATTAAAATTATATTCCCATAATTCATCCACCCTTAGGCATGAAAGCCCACTGTGGAAGGGGGGAAAGTGGGGATCGGGGGTCTTTCTGGCATTTAAAGCCAACACCTGTCAGCATTCCCCGGTAGGGGCGCCTCAGGCGATAGCAATAAACTGACCATTCTCAAAATGTAAGAAGGTAAATACTGGGAAAGTGGACCTCCCAGAAGTGTGCAGGACAAACCCACAGGTCGGCAGAATAAAGACCCGAAGGCCAAGACGATACCGATCTATAGGGTGTAGTATTTATTTACTCCTCTCCAGGAGTTAGGCACAAGGCCAGTTTTTATCTTACTCCCACAAGTAAGATGTGACCCAAGGTTGGGTCGGGAAAGTGGGGTTTAAAAATTGCCTGGGCAGCCCTGTCGGCATTCCCCGGTAGGGGTGCCTCAGGCAGTAAGCAATAAACTTACTCCTCCTCAAAGAGGGGAGGCGAAGCCTGGGAGGGTGGACCTCCTAGAACTGCACAGGACAGACCCATAGAAAGGCGTAAATCAAGCCCCGAAGGCCAAGACAATACCAGTCTATGGGGTGCAGTATCCATCAGAACAGATACTACACTTTGATCTTAGCCAAATTTGTTGGCCAAAATGTGTATTGAGCAGAGCGGTTTAGAGTTAGGATTCATTTTATGAACATTTTTAAATTACCCCAAGTCGCCTTTACGTTTATTAAAATATAATTGTCTACGTTTTTGTTAATTTTACTGTCAGTATTTTTGAATGTGTATTCGTACTATTTTATCAATCTTGTTTGCAAATTAAAATCAGTACATTGAACGAGTTATAACGATTCAAAGGGTTTTATTTACTCCTCCCCAGGAGTTAGGCACAAGGCCAGTTTTTATCTTACTCCCACAAGTAAGATGTGACCCAAGATCGGGTCGAGAAAGTGGGGTTTGAAAAGCCAGCGCTCGAGAGGTGAGCACTCTGGCCATTTAAAAATTGCCTGGGCAGCCCCGTCGGCATTCCCCGGTAGGGGCGCCTCAGACAGTAAGCAATAAACTTACTCCCCCCCAAAGAGGGGAGGCAAAGCCTGGGAGGATGGACCTCCTAGAACTGCACAGGACAGGCGTGCAGTATCCATCGGAACAGATACTACACTTTGATCTTAGCCAAAAGGCCAAGTGCACACATTTGGGGGGGGGGGGGGGACACCCTGTATATAAATTCAAAAGTTAGACCTATCTCTGGCACTAACGGTTAAATCAAAACATCCTATTTCAAATTAATTCAACTTTGTTACACAATAGACGTACCGTAGTTTTTTTTTATATACTGCTTATGTATATGCGATAGCAGTGGAAAAGTTAACTAATTTTCAAATTATTTTTTGAAAAAATAAACCAAAACACATTCTAGCACTTCTGCATTTCAACCGTCACTTGGACTTACTTTGCTTTCCTCTTCTGAAGGCAGGGGCAGACAACCAACCGGAAGTAACCGAATTAGATGTTTTTATTCAAAATGACAATATTAACAGCGAACAATGTATCGTTATTGAATATAAAAATATTTTATTTAATAATTTAAAAAATTTATAAAAATAATAAAAATGTGTTTTTTTTATGGTATGAATTAAAACTTTCTCAAAATAGTCAACAGTGATTTTGAAAGCGAAAAGTTATCATGTTAATGAATAGTCAGTGGGTTTTTTTATTGTATGAATTAAAACTCTAAAAATAGTTAACTTCCGGTTGACTCGGTGGAATGAATGGAACTCTTCAATTATTAAGCCCAAGTGACGGTTGAAATGCAGAAGTGCCCACATTTTATTAATTGATTTTATTTGTTATTGTTTTTTTAATTAAATTATTGTTTTGATAAAGAATCGTTTTATTTTAAATGTTCCTTTCTTCAACAAGTTCCGATCTATTTCTAAAATGTAAGTGAAAAAGCAAATTGATTTTTCTTTTCCTTTCTTTGCGGTAACATTTAAAAGATAAATGTGTTTGTTCCGAATTTACTATATGAATAAATGAGAAAAAGATTGTTTCGGGTTTACAATAAAGTTATGACTAAAATGTTTATTATTTTAAATTCATGTCTCAAATATTTCAAGTAGGGAACTTTGCGAAGCGATTTTATTTCACATCAACAAAAGATTTGCGATGTTTATTTTTGCTTAGGCATGAAGCCCGAATCGATTTTTTGGGGAAGGGGGGGGGGGAACCAGTGGTAATCAACTTTTCCAATACTTTTTTGACTTACCATACGCTAGACACTCTCACCAAAATACCGCATTCACTCTTTGGTTCGATCCTATTTAGATGATCCCCAATTGTTTTTTTTAAAGAGATCTTATTTACAGAAAAGACAGTAAATTCCTGACGGGGAGTGGGACAACATTTACAAATTCCCAAAAGTGCGAAGCGATAACGAGCCGACAAAGTAAGCGAATAATACAATAAATAAACCTGCTATTTATTTTACGAACTTCACAGTAGATGCCACTAGCACAATTCCTGTATTTTTCAAGGCATAGTATTCCGGTTCTGACACGGAAATGGCGCGACTGGGTGAACATTAAATGTCTTTTCTTGGTTTCCGAGTACAAATGAACCATACAATAATTTACTGTTGACTTTAGTCCTTAATTCAAGACAAGAACACTTATTATACTAAATGTGCGTCAATCAACGTTGGTTTCTATAAGGCTTTTTCTTACTATACATTTTAAGCATACAAAATACATCCTAAAACCTTTTTTGCCAGGTTCAGCATTGAGTTTCTATTTACTTGCCTCCCCACGAGGGCAGAGTTAGACACAATGTCGGCTTTTAATGTGGTGAAAAACACAGCTCCCCAAAAAGGGGCACTCTAGATCGGAACAAAAATTTTAATTGCCTCAGTCTAGAAGGATCTCTCGTTCACTGACCAAAGGCAGAAAAGATTAAGTGTAGTATCAGAACAGATGTTACACTTTGATCCTAGCCAAATGACCAACAGGTTCCGCATTGAGTAGTTTGTAAAGAAAACGCATTTTAATCGTTCTAATTAGCCGTGTTTTGAAATTTAATCACCAATTCACTAAATTCTTATTACATCCTCTCTCATTGTATGCTGTTTGATCCCCTCCCCGCGGTTTTATCTTATGCAGTCTCTTTCCACTCTTTCCGTCACCGTTTTATTACCATTGATTGTTAATAAACAAACTATAAAACAAGATTGGAGGTGTTCTTCCAATATGGCATCTAACCATTAACCCTACATACTCGGTGGGTTATTTATCTCCCTCCACGGCGGGATGATGTGACACAAGGTCAGGGAAGTGGGATTTGAAAAGCCAGCGCCCTAGAGAAAGAGCACTCTGGCCGAACAAAATTTACCTGGATAGCCCTGTCGGCATTCCCAGGTAGGCGCCTTATTTTGTTCTTTAGTCCTCACATTTCCTAAACGATGTTAATGACAAAGGGGGAAGAATTGCTATTTTCTGGGTTGGAATCTATTCACCTAAAACTAATCTTTGGCTAGTTTTTGACCTTGAAGTAGTATATTTTTTAGCTCGTTACAGCAAGTGGCTTCATGTCTTGTCTGGAGCGATTTCCATTGAAAAATATATAAAAAGACAATTAGTAATAAACTAACCCCTTCTCAAAGGGCGAGAAGGTAAAGCCTGGGAAGGTGGACCTCCTGGAACTGAACAGGAAGATACCTCACACCGACAGAGAACTAGGAACACCAGAATGCTCAAGACTGCCAGTTTGATTTGGGCCCAAACAACTCGATAGATCACGTATTGGAAAAGCACCAGATTGGAATAGTCTATTATAAAGAAAAGGCAATATTAAGGCCAATATTGAACCTTAAATGCTTTAGTTTTGATATTGGTTTCACATCGAAGATACTGATTACCTATTTAGCGGATGTGCTGATGCAACATCATACTAATACCTACTCACACTTGCAAACAGACTCGTTGCAGATGTGAAACAAGTTGCAATTTGACGCATTTAAGTTGAATATTAAATAGGAATTTTATTGGAATCTGTCATACTTGAAACAAAAAGCATTTAATGGTGACGATATTCCTTTAGTTTTGGGATTGAGTTATGTTTGGAAACAAAAAGCATTTATGGGTTAATACTATTTGACCCATAGTCGGAGGGGGGGGGGAGATGTCTATTTTTGGATTTTATCTTTTTATTTATTGTCTTTAAATTTAACTGGCTTTGCAAACTCACTTATTCCTGATTCAAACAATCAAGCTCAATTTGATTGTTTATTTCATATACGTAATATTACTAAACAGGCACAATATATTATTGGTTATTGTAATATTTTAATATAGCCACCATCATATCTAACCTATTATGTTATTCAAAATATAACAATCCTTAGGAATATATTTAGTGATTCATGTACAGAACCAATGTGAAACCGCTTTCACTAGTCAGTGCCCACTCAGCAAACAGAGCCTGTACGTGATTGAAAACTCTGAGGAAGTATCATAAACGAACAGTATGAATTTTATTTAGAATTACAGAAAAAATTGACAGAGTATTAATGTCCTTAAATCAATTATTCAGAAATATAGACTATGATATTTAGCACGTGAACTCCAATGAAAATAAAATGAGAAAAATGGGTATATATATATATCTACCTAACTTCTTTGTAATATAGCAGGAAAAATCCCAGCAGAGTGCTCGATTAATTAAAAATTAAAGTTAAAAATTAAAAATTAAGAGCGTAATATTTATTTATTTTGGTACAGAAAATTTAGTACAACAGTCGTACCGTCGGTTACAAGCATGGACAACAAAAGCTGAAGAGAGCCGGATGGCTAAGCCCTTCCGTGCTTGAAACCGACGGTACGAATGTTGTACTAAATTCTCTGTACCAAAATAAATAAATATATACATACATACATACATACATACATACACACATACATACATACATACATACATACACACATACATACATACTTGGTGTGCCAAAATTAATAACTTCTTTGTTTTTAAATATTTTTCTTTTCTTTTTTCAGAGTAGTTGAAGCTATCCTTCCAACGTTATCATGAGCAAATACAGCATTGAGGACCGAACCCACATTGTACAATGATACTTTGAATCACATGGGTCAAATTCAGAAACCCAGTGGTCTTACCGACGATATTTGAACACTAGAGATGCGCCAAGTGTAAATGCCATTAAAGCCATAATAAGCCATTTTCAAAAACAAGGTGCACCATGTGACCTCCCGAGACCCGGAAGGTCTCGTCCAGTAAGAACTGAAGACAATCGGGAAGAATTGCCGCGAAGTCTGGAAGAAGATCCAACAGTTTCAATCAGAAGAAGATCCCGACAGTTGGGAGTTTCACGATTCTCCTTACATGACATGGACATGTTTCCATACAAAATTCAGCTTGCCCAGCAGCGTCAGCCTCAGGATTATGAGCAAAGACCAGAATTGGCTATTAGATTTCAGGATTTGGTAAATGGTGCAAGTGATTTTTAAGACAACCTGTATATGTATATGTGTATATATATATATATATATATATATATATATATATATATATATATATATATATATATATATTTCATGATTTTTGGGGGAGTACAACATTTTATTATCGCAAGCAGGAAGGGAAGATGAATTCTACCGTGCGCTAGGAATTTTAGCATGGACTCCTTCACCATTCTCAGTCATGCTCACTCGTTATACCATCTCAAAATCTTGGAGACGATCCACGTTCGTCTTAAACGTCCCTCCCTTTTGTACGCAAAGGGAATGTCTATTGGGACTAGATGTGATCAGTCTCTAAGATTCATCCTCCATTGTACATATAACATAACGCTATTTTATTTTCTGTACTCTCTCTTCTCACCACCCCCTTTTTCTTTTTTTTTTTTTTAAATCCCTCGTTTTTTTTGTTTTTTTTTAATTCCTCGATCCAGCCTTTGTTAAGAGAGGGCGAAACCGGTCGGCTGGCATTTTTTTTTCTTGATATATATATATATATATATATATATATATAATTTACGCAAGGGTTCCTCGAGACATTGTAAGGGTTACGCAAACTTGAGGAAAGTTGAAACACGCTCCTCTAGCTTAAAGACTTTTCAGACTACTTTCGAATGGCTAGGATAAGAAACTCAAGTAAAATGGCTGACTTGGTTTACTGCTGCGACACTTCCAAAGTAAATATTAAATGTTTCAGAATTTCTTTAGAGTAGGATTGATAATTTGGATTAATCGTTCAAGTTTCAATCCTTACCACAAGCGACAATAAGAATGACATAAAAATTGACACGTCGGTAGTTTGTTCTTGTTCCGTCAGCCACCTATCGACAAATGTGTTCATTTCCATCTTATTTTTAGTCATAAAAGTAAGAATAAAACCATCAACGTCCAGAAGACCTTAACTTTGGACTGATTGTTAACCAATGCCCTTAACCGTTACGCCACGGGTTCATGGCGGACGAAACGAGAACGTTGGGTCAGGTTAAAATTTTATATAGATTTCAGAGTTCAAAAAGAGGGAGCTCTGGTAGCAGCACGGTCCCAAATTGAAAGGTGAATTTGGGAGGCTAAAACCTACACAAGAGAAAAATGGTCTCAAATCCACGGTCCACCTTTTCTGTCTTCATGTACATTAATTATTAATTGTAATTAATTTTTAAGGAGACATTTTTATTTGTGATTTTCATTTATTTAAAATCAACAAAAGTTGAAAACAATTTCATGTTTAGTTACGATTTAACTCCAAAACCTTAAAAAAAACTTAAGTTAAAAGTGATTCTATTATTACGATGAAATAAAAAATCGACCGTGAAGAGTTTCTCGGCCTTTTGGCCAAGATCAAAGTGTAGTATCTGTTCCGATGGATACTGAATCCCATAAACTGGTATTGTCTTGGCCTTCGGGGCTTGATTTACGCCGGTCTATGGGTCTGTCCTGTGCAGTTCTAGGAGGTCCACCCTCCCAGGCTTTGCCTCCCCTCTTTGTGGATGAGTAAGTTTATTGCTTACTACCTAAGGCGCCCCTACCAGGGAATGCCGACGGGGCTGCCCAGACATTTTTTGTAGGCCAGAGTGCTCACCTTCTCGGGCGCTGGCTTTTCAAATCCCACTTTCCCGACCTTGTGTCACATCTTACCGCTGTGGAAGGTAGATAAATAACTTGAGACCATTAAATTAATTAAAATGACATTCGAATTCGACTAGAGTAATCTTATCCTTTTTTTTAATTTTTTTTTTTAGATATGGGCTTTGTAGTAATTAATATCATTTCATTGTAATAATAGAATCACCTTTAACTTAAGTATTTTAATGTTAAGTAGTTAAACAATAACTTTAAAAAATGTCTTCCACCCGTCGATTTTAAATAAATTAAAATTAAAAAGAAAAAATATATCCAATTAATTTTTAAGACAATTATTTGTTTATTTAAAATAAACGAGTGGAAAACAATTTTTGTAGTTATTGTTTCACCCCCTTTAAAAACAACTGTAATAAAATTAAGTCTTATGTTAAACAATACCCCCCCCCCCCCCAAAAAAAAAAATTTCCATTCTCGTTGTGTTTAAATAAATAAAAAAATAAAAATTGTCTTCCTAAAAATTAATTATTGTTAATAACTAAGGTACACGAACAAAAAAAATGTAGACCGTGGATTTGAGACCATTCTTTTTCGATTGTGTAAGTTTTAGCGTCTCAAATTCACCTTTCAATTTGGTACCGTTCTTCTACCAGAGGTCTAAATAAGGCACCTGAAGAAGGCCATAGACTACATCGGCCGAAACGTTGTGAAAATAACAACAAAGATGAGAATCGTCGTCAAAACTATCCAAATACTAATTTTTAAATCTTTTTACTGAATATTAAGTAATGTTTAGCTTGAATTAAAGTTAAATGCCCCCATAGCAGTCAAGTATCCTGGTTCCTTTGTGCTTTTAAACCAAATGAAAACATTTTCGCGCCCGTGTAACAAAGAACGCGCACCGAGGTAATCTTACAATATCGTTAACAGCCAAGAAATCGAAAAATAATATATACAACAAATAACTTTTACCAAACGCATTAAAATGACATTTTCTACCGACCTGTATACTTTTAACGTTTCTTTATTTCAAAATTTGAAATCGTTCAAAGCTTTCTTAACGACACACGAAAACAAAATGGCCGTCTGTTATTAGTCAATCGACGCCATTTTTAAAAGAAATTTTCGTGCTTCGATCATTCAACTTAACAATAAAAAAAATAAAAGATAATAGACCCTACAATAAGTTGTCAAACTTTAAAAGTATACAGGTCGGTAGAAAATTAATTTTTTATGCGTTTGGTGAAAGTTATTAGTTTTAATTATTTCCGATTTTACGACTCTTAACTATATTGCAAGATTACCGGTACTTATTAAGGTAAGATAGAAAGTATCCACTCCACTTGGTCATGGCCGCTGGTTTTGAAATCGGAAATAGACAACCGGTGTCTATCAAAAAATCACTTCCCATTATATTTTAGGCCAGATGGTTTTTGTTTTGTTTTTTTTTGGGGGGGGGGGACAATTAATAATTTGTTTTCAAAAATGTGTTTACTTATTAACGCATAATAAAATCAAACCTTTTTAGAATTGGATTTTAAAAAATTTTGAAGATATTTTTAAAATAATTAAATCAAACTTTTTTTATAATTTGAATTTTTTGTTTTTTATTTTGAAAATATTTTATTCAATAGCGCAATAGTTTTTTTTTATAAATAAAATTTTACAACATTTAAATATATTCCAAATTCAACTTTTTCTATAGCCTAACACTTTAAACATCAAAGTAATAACGAATCCAATACAGATTCAAAGCGGTCTGAAACAATGTTTTCTTTTTTTTTTTGTTTTAGAAAACACCGGTTGTCAATTTCCGATTTGAAAAAAGCGGCGGCCATGACCAAGTGGATACTTTTTTATTTTATCTTTATTAACCCCAAACTAATCGAAGTTTACAATTTTTTTTTTAAGTAGACGAATAATTGATGAGGAAAAAAAAACAAAAAAAAAACAAAACAAAACAATCTGCTTCAAAAGAACCACTAGAGACACTAAGTAGATATTTCGGTCGTAACAATGACCCTACACATTTTCACTTAACAGGGCGGGGGTCACGTCTGACAGATCTCCCGTCACTAATTTTCAATTCATTCTCGGTTTTACAGCTACGAGTGTCTAAAAACCGACATGATTATTGTTTTTTATGAATAAAAGTAATCACAGACAATTACACACATAATAATAATCTCCGCATCCATATTAATAAAATTGTGAGACAACTTCTCGTGTGTGTGTGTGTCGTCTGTACGTACTACGGAGAGTTTACATCCTTCGTCAAAAGTGACGGAAAAGCATCCTTCGCCCGTGTTCGCACTGCTATTCAAAACTAATATCTGAATCGGTGAAGTTAAAAAAAAAAAAGGGTGTGCTTCTACAGAATTTGAACCGAACTGTTTGTTTTTTTTACCCCAAATTAACTAACTTTTAGATTTAATACAACAAAAGTCGGTTTGGTTAGGTGAAAATTCTGTAGAACCCCCCCCCCCCCCCAAAAAAAAAATACAAAAAACATCTCAAAATGTAAAGTTGGACAAAAAGAAAACCGTATAAATCATTACAGATAGCAGAAAAAAATAAATTAAAAACGCCTCATTATGGAAATAGATTGACGGTCGAGGGTCTAAGTATTATTTGTATTCTCAATTTCCCTAAATACTTGAAATGGATTCGTCAGACAGCTTTTTACTCGCTAACTTTCCCGTGACAGGACGGATATATATATATATATATATATATATATATATTTGTTCATAGGTATATGAAACGGACCATAAAGTTATACGGATTTTTTGTAAAATGCATAAAGAAGTGGTAATTTGAAAGTAACATATATATATATATATATATATATATATATATATATTGGGAAAGTATATGTTTGTGCATATACTTTTTATTTTTTCATGGACTAAGTTTTTCAAGGTAAAAGCTCGATGATTGCTTACATAACAACAGAGCATATATAAATAAACAATATTTGGCTAAATTCCAGT
The DNA here is from genome assembly GCA_963556195.1 of Sepiola atlantica. NCBI lineage: Eukaryota > Metazoa > Mollusca > Cephalopoda > Sepiida > Sepiolidae > Sepiola > Sepiola atlantica. Next base: position 15,932,796 of record OY744554.1, on the reverse strand, counting down.
GACTAAGATAAATAAGCCATCAAGTTGAGGATTGATGACTTATTTATTAAAATATAGAATGCAATAGCGTCAATTAACAAAAAATTACTTGTAAAAAATCTTATAAAAAAATTTATTATAAAATCAACTCCATCATAATGCATTTCAGGGTAATTTTATAGAATCACTCCTGTCTCCAATCCGAGTAGGTTTTTAGAGTTAGGGTTAAAAATTATTTTTAAGTCAATCGAAAAATAAAAAAAATAATTATAAAACCACCCAATTGTATGACAAGGGATTCTATAAAATAACCCAAATTGTTTTCTTTTTCGTAAAGAAGTCAGCCATTTTAATTCTTTGTTCATAGTCGGAAAAAAAAGAATTACTTCGCGATCCTTTAAAATTTGAAAGGAATTTTTAAACGTTTAAACTGTCGAAGAGAAAGCCATTCAAACAAGCTTTTAAATTCTCAGCATATTTCCCATTGCTAAAAGATTGGAAGTTTTAGAAGTTGTTTATATCCAATCAACCAGAATGCACTTCGGTTTCTTCGTAAACAAGTCAGACATTTTAATCTTTTGTTAATAGTTGAAAGCTATTTACATACAAATAAAGATTAAAACGACATTATCATAACAAAATTAGTTACAGTTTTACAAGAATTTGGCTCAGTTAATAATTTTATGATCAAACAATAGCTTGATGAAATTTAACTTTCAAAATCCTATTTTAAAAAATAGCAACAGAAAAGAAAAAAAAATGATATAAAAATGGAAAAGACAAAACAAAAATGAAAGTAAAAAGATTCCTGGGCAACGCTGTGTACATACACCTAACTGTCTCACTAAAATTAAACTAATTACATTTTCTTATATACGTAACTCTCCACTCTATAATGAAGACTAATACATAATATATATATATATATATATATATATATATATATATATATATATAATGATATGAAATGAAGTAATAAAATAAGGTGCCAATCAAATTTGATTAGAATTCAAAGTTCAAGCAAAGTATCTTAACGTCCTTAATTCATGAGTTTGCAAAGATAATTCTTCTCCTCAGAGGACCATTACCGCAGTGACATTACTGCATGAAATAAAATTACACTTTTAAAATATATGAAAAATATATACAAAAATACATAAAAGTATATAACATCAAATATATCAACCCCAAAACATACTTTTTTGTTAAATCTATACAATCCATCCAAGTCATACAATTTAAAAACATATTGAGGAAAGATATGCAGGAGGTTGACTGAAGATTGATCCAGGTAATGAGTGACAGTCCAAAAATAAAAAGTTGAAAATATATATATATATATATATATATATATATATATATATAATAATGGTAATAATCCAGGTAAAAAATATCCACAGGGTGGTAATCCAGAGAATTTTAACCGGGTTTATAAAAAGTGCTCAATATCAAAATAGAGCTTTATATATGATAATTTTATTTACACAGACATGTACAAAATCTGCGACACCGGCACGTGGAGAGAACCAAATTAAGCTTTTAAATTCTCTCCAAATATGATCTGAGGTTAAGATCGGATTCTAACTCTGCCTGATGAGATCTCAGTTTATAGTAACTGTTGATCGATAACATCGACATGCCAGTGTCGCAAATTTTGTACATGTCTGTGTAAATAAAATTATCATATATATATATATATAAATAATGCTACTTTCAAATGACCACTTCTTTATTCATTTTACAAAAACTCGGTATAATTTTATGGTCCGTTTCATCTACACACGAACAAACAACCAAATAGATATATAGTTTGAAAAGTCACACATTGAAACGTTGCTGAAATAGCAATAATAAGTAGAATATTTTTAAAAAATATTTAGAAACCCTGGACAACGCAGATATTTGTTTTTTAAAATAAATTATTTATTTACTTTAAAAACTTTCTTATTTTTTTAACTTGAGTACTTTCGGTAATAAATACCGCTGTCAGAAGTATAAGCATATTTTTTTTCTCTCTCTTATTTCTCCATGACCGAGACATATCTATTGCAGTCAAGTTGAAATTCGTCTTGAGTAATTTATAAAAAAATATATTCATTGTAATTAAGCTACACAGAAGCTTCCGCGTTTAATCCCCGTATGGAATCGTCATTTTAGCCTGACGATTCCCTACAAGGATCAAACGCGGAAGCCTCTGTGTAGCTCAATTGCCCTAAATATATTTTCATAACTTACTACCTAGCTCTACTCACTCACTGTTGAAGTAAATACTGAAAATCGATACATAAAATATTATATCTTCTTACAACATATTTCATGTGGATACATGAAATAATATGTGTGTGTGTGTGTGTGTGTGTGTGTGTGTGTCAATAGAACATATTGACACCTAACTCTGAAATTAATGTTATTTTTGTATTTTCATCTATTTCTGCACTCAGTCGCGAAGAATAAACAAAGTAAAATACTATGAAATCAATCATAAATGTTTTCCCAAAAAAGGTTAACAATTATGTGAAAAGCGCACCAATTAAGGCTGGTAATTCAAGCTAGAGTCATATGTAGCACACTAATACAAGTTGTCAGTCGACAGATACGGAATATGACTTGTCACTTAACTGCACGTAGGCCCGAAGTGTTTGCACAGACTACATCGTAGAACGAGGTGTTTGTTAAAGAGTAAACGTTCCCTGCTACCCATGGGCACCCGCCATATCTTACAAAATAACTCACAAACCCTACTGTCCACTAATATATATATATATATATATATATATATATATATATATATATATATATAGAGAGAGAGAGAGAGAGAGAGAGAGAGGGGGGGGAGAGAGGGGGGGGGAGAGAGAGAGAGAGAGGGAGAGAGAGAGAAAGAGAGGGAGAGAGAGAGAGAAAGAGAGAGAGAGAGAGAGAGAGAGAGAGAGAGAGAGAGAGAGAGAGAGATAGATAGATAGATAGAATGAAAAGTCACACTTGGAAGCGTTGATGAAATGGCAATAATAAGGAGAATATTTTGAAAAAATATTGTTAAAACCTGGACAACGCATTTATTTATGTTTTTAAAGATAAATTATTTATTTACTTTAAAAACTTAAGTACTTTCGGTGATATACACCCTTGTCAAAAGTATAAGCAACTTTTTTTCCTCTTTTTCGTTTAATCCTTGATTGAGACATATTTATCGCAGTCAAGTTGAAATTCGTCTTCATGTTATCGACGATTAATGTTGATATATATAACACATCCATTCACGCAAAACTTAGCGAATAAGATACGTGCCTTTTCCTATTCTCCGAATGAAACCATTTTTAAGTGTGTGTGTGTGGGGGGGGGGAACGAAAAAGCAAATAGCAAGTAAGGCAGAATATTTTAGCCCCTCACCCCTCAAAAAGTCAAAAACACTTCTTAAAAAAAAATGAATAAAATAAAATAGAGTTGATTTACTTCACTTAAAGAAAATTATTAAACCGATTCTTAACAAGGAGTGTTGAAGGGGGGGGGGTACCCTCACCTTAAATCAGGGGAAAAAATGAGGTCGTTTCATTCAATGTGACTAACTGATTGTTCGGCGACGACCCGACAATTTCCGGCCGTTCCGTTAATTACTCCCTGGACATAAATTATTTGAAGAAAATTATTAATTGAATGAACTTTTTCTTTTTAAATTTTGTTGTCTTAAATTTTTTAACCTTATTTAATTGGAGGGGCGAAATATTTTTGTAATCTAAACCTAAAGAAAACGGTGCATTCTGCTCGCATTTGTTGCAATATTGCATTGGTGTAATCTGCATATTTACATTTTTTTCGCAGCTTTCAGATCATAAACTGCTTTGACCCCTATTCACTGCCCCCACCCCCGCCACTCCAAACGAGAGCATAGAGTTAAACACAAGATTGGTTTTGATGTGGGAAAATACAGCCATCCACCCCCACCAAAAGAAGGGGGCACTCTGGATTTGGACAAAAATTTAAAAAAATACTCAGTTTAAAAGGATTGCTTCAACGATTACGTGTAGTATCAGAACAGATACTAAAAAACTGCTTCGGCCATTTCCGTATTGTTCCGTAAATAGCAATCGGAAACATTCGGGCCGATATGGGTCCCCTTTTATAAAAAGCACCACTATTTTTGTACCCGACCAGAGGGAGCTGGTTTTCTCCACGTTAAACTACATTGGGAAGCCCGTAAATATCAGAATGGAGTATTGATTTACTCCTCTCCAGGAGTTATGCACAAGGCCAGTTTTTATCTTACTCCCACAAGATGTGACACAACGTCGGGAAAGTGGGGTTTGAAAATTGTCTGGGCAGCCCCGTCGGCATTCCCCGGTAGGCGCCCCTCAGGCAGTAAGCAATAAACTTACCCCTCACCAAAGAGGGGAGGCGAAGCCTGGGAGGGCGGACCTCCTAGAACTGCATAGGACTGACCCATAGACCGGCGTAATCAAGCCCCGAAGGCCAAGACAATACCAGTCTATGGGGTGCAGTATCCATCAGAACAGATACTACACTTTGATCTTGGCCAAAAGGCAGTAGGCTCTTCTGTTCAGTTCTCGGAAGACATTCTCCCAGTCATTACTTCCTTCTTTGGGAAGGGGTTTGTTTTAATGCTGATAGCCTGAGACGTCTCTAGCGGAGAAAATACCGACGGGTCCATACTCAGCTATTTTTTATAGACGACCAGAGTGTCCCCCTCGAGTAATTGGGGTGGTGCGATGGCCCCCACAACCACGTTAAACCGACTTCATGTAGTTAGAAACGTATAAATAACTGGTCGAAATTAACGTCGTAAATCCACCAAAATGCATTTCGGTTTCTATGATAGAAATAAAGATGAAGGTACAGAATAGTTAACAATGGGTTTCTGAATAATATATCTTTTAGAAACCCATTTCTTAACATAAGGGAAGGGGTGGGGCTTTGCTAACTATTCTGTACCTACATTGTAATAAATATAAAACAAATGCTTTAACAAATTTTAATCTGGAAATTTGGATTTCTTATTCCTGATTGAGGCAATCAAACCCGAGCTAGATGGGTGAACCAACGGGTCACTTTATTTTTCGTGTTACTTTATATTCATGAATATTAAATTGCTTCAAAATGACGTAGAATCACTCCAATCAGTTTTTTTTTGGTGAGGGACCCCCCCCCCCTTTTTTTTGGTGAGGGACACCCCCCTCCCCGAAACCCTATTTTTTTTCTTTGGCGACTATGTGTAAACACCACAAAAAACTTCTAAAAAAGAAAAAAAAATCCCAATAACCCCACCACTAACCCTAAGGCAGGAAGCCCTGTTTGGAGACGGGAGACTTTTACATTTTACAGTTTTCTCATAAAAAAAATAAAAAAAAATAATAAGGAATAAAAAATAAATGAATAGAAAATGGGTAAAAGCCCAGAATAGTTAACAGTCGATAACTCGTAAACAAAAAATAAAAACGGAAAACTTATATAGCAAACGCATTAGAATTAGATTCTCTACCGACCTGTATGCTTTTAACGTGTGGAAACTACATGATTTTTTTTAGATTTCAGATATAAACACCAAAATGGCGGCGAGCTAAAATCATGCTGAAAAAATATTACAATTTTTTTTTTTCTTAATTACTTAGCCCACCAGTAAGACTAAGTCAGAGTAGAAATACCCCCCCCCTCAAAAAAAAAAAACATTTGTACAACCACACGTAATCGCCTACGTTTAGCGAAGTCAAGCCATCACCTCAGTCGCCATTTTCGTTTTCGAGTGTCTTATCGACATACGAACATCGAAATACAATTTTGAAAAAAAAAAAAAAAAAATCTTAGTTTTTTTTACGTTAAAAGTATACAGGTTAGCAGAGAATTTAACTCTAATGCGTTTGCTATAGATTATTTGATTTTTTTTTTAACGAGTTCTCGACTGTTAACTATTCTCGACTTTAAACCAAAAACTGACACTACCTCACTAAGTGCAAATTAAAATAACGAAGGAAGGAGGGGGGTATTTATGTTAACGAGACAAACAGATTGTCAACATCTAAACATTTAACCATACTTATTATACAGTGTTTGGCAAATCGATGGCATAACTTGGGGATTATGTTCTATATGTGTAAAAGGGCCTGTGTGTGCGGGGAAGGGGGCTCTTTTGTAATAGCACCCCGTTACTGGTCTAATTTCCTTCGTGGTCCATTTCTTCATCTGCGTGCTCTGGTGATAACATATTTATTTACTATTTTAGTTCAGTTAGTTCTCAGAGATCACGAGCGCCCCCTCCCTCCTGAGGGGAGGGGGCTAACCCTTGATTTAAATTTATATCAGAGTACTCTTAAGGGTAGACGTTGTCCCTATTTAGGGGAGCTATCTGTACTTCGTTATAACTTGGTTTTTCGGATTTGTGTCTAGGTATTTTTAAAAAAAGATTTTCATTTTCTTTAGGCCAGTTGCCCCTACCACGACCGGTATAATGTTTATTTCTGTCTAGTACCATGCTATTTTAAAGTCATTCTAGAGGTCCTGATATTCTGGACCCCCCCCCCCCCCCATTTGGCTCTATTGAGACCATAGTCACTCGGGGCCGTTACATCAATAATGAGAGACGACGTTTCCGGTTTATGCAATACAAGTTATTTATCTACCTCCCACAGCGGTAAGATGTGACACAAGGTCGGGAAAGTGGGATTTGATGAAACAGCGCTCGAGAAGTTGAACATTCTGGCCATTAAAAATTGCCTGGGCAGGCCCGTCGGCATTCCCCGGTAGGGGCGCCTCAGGCGATTAGCAATAAACTAACCCGTTCTCAAAGGGTGAGAAGGCAAAGTCTGGGAGGGTGAACCTCCTAGAACTGCACATGACAAACCCATAGACCGGCGGAAATCAAGCCCCGAAGGCCAAGACAATACCAGTCTATGGGGTGTATTATCTATCGGAACAGATACTACACTTTGATCCTGGCCAAAAGGCCGAAAAAAAAAAAAACAACTCAATATGACAATATCTCCGAATTTGATCTGTTGTATTTTGTGACATGAAATAAGGATCAATATTCGCAGGATGGTTATCAAAAGAACCCCTAGCGATCATGACGTCCAGATCATTATTAGGAGCCCCTTATGTGTCATTTTTGTGCCATTTTGGAGCTGTGTGTCATTTTTGGGTTTCATGTAATTTCTTTTGGTCTTTGGCTTCCGTTTTATTTTTAGCATCATTTTTCATGGTTTTGTTCGAATATGTGGCAACACCAGACCCAGGCTTATTTCACCTGTAATCGTGTCCGAGGCTTCGGGTCAGGATTTACGTCGGTCTATCGGTTGTCCGTCTTGTGCAGTTCTAGGAGGTGCACCCTCCCAGGCGTTGCCTTCTCACCCTTTGAGAAAGGGTTAGTTTATTGCTAATCGCCGGAGGCGCCCCTACCGGGAAATGCCGACGAGGCTACCCAGGCAATTTTTAAATGGCCAGAGTGCTAAAATTCTCGAGCGCTGGTTTTTCCCCTACTTTCCCGACCTTGTGTCACATCTTACGTTGTGGGAGGAAGATAAATAGAATCATTTATCCCATATATAAAGAAATAAAAGTGAACTACCACACATATCGTACGTGTTAGATGTTTGGAATAAATAATATGGACGAGTATTTGTTTCAATGGCCGATAACTTGGAAAGCAAACGTTTCCGGACCGATATAAACATATTAAACATAATACCGAAGTTAGGCCATCGATTTTTCAAACGAACTATTTATTATGTCCAGCAAAATGATACAAGAAAATGAAAATGAAATAACGGAACAGAATTATTTATTAAATTTGACTTTTAAAATATTTTATGCAAATTAGATGGAGAGTCACTCTTAACACTCTTAAAGTATTAAATAAATATTTCAGTAAAATTTGATCCAAATTTGATTTGAGCATAAATTTCTCCGTCTTATTTACCGAAGGACATAAATATAAAATCCGTATTAATATTCGAAAATGTTCGCGCATATATATATATATATATATATATATATATGTATGAGAGAGAGATATATAGATAGATATTTTTTTCACATTTTCAAATAAACATAACATTCCTGTGAGATGTATATTTACGACTCGTTTTTCTGGAGGTGAATCAACCAACATTATTTATCAATATCGGCTCTGCTACACCTGAAGATAATCAGAAAAATCCACATATATATATATATATATATATATATACATATGTCGTTCCTTTCATTAAAGAAATAGAACGCTCTCAGACGTGAAGCCGCCGATAAAGTGTTAAAATTATCACAGTTTATTCGCTATTTAAAATTGGCCGTGTGGTTAAGGCGTCGGATTTGAGTTGCAAAATACTTGTAATCCGGGGTTTCGAACCGGTAGTGAATAGTCATATCACTATGCTGATGAGTCCCGATTATTAAGGACGAAACGTATACGTACATAGATAAACAATAACAAATATATATATATATATATATATATATATATATATATATATATATATATATATATATATATTTGTTATTGTGCAACACTCGTCGAACTTAATATAAAAGCCAAGATTAAAAAAAAAGAATGAATTTTAATTTAAAAAATTATTTGTTCTTATACGTAGTTACCAAAGGCATTTTGCTCTTTTTCAAAATTAATATATATATATATAAGTAAACAACTATCCATCATCCAGCGGCTATCACCCTAGCTCTAAGTATTCCTCTTATATGACATATCCTTAATATAAATTTATTGTAATTTAAAAACTTAATAGATTTGATTTGAAGAATTACCTCCTTGAAAACTAAACAAACGGTTTAGCAATTTTCTTTTTTCTAAATTTCTTTTTGGAAATCGCTCCAGACAAGGCATGAAGCCGCTTGATGTAAAGGTTTAACAAGAATGAAAGATGATTATCGCAAAGAGAAGAGATGCCTATTAGCTTTAGCCTTAAAAACACCATGGTTATATGTAAGAGGAAAACAGTAAGCAGGAAGAGAGTTTCACAAGCATGTAGTTCTTGGGAAGAATCTACTGGAATAGGAAGCTTTATTAACATGAGATATCAAAACAGCGAATTGGTGGAGACCACTAGACCAACGAGCTGGAACAAAGGAAGCAGGGATATAGATCAGCTAATTCTGAAGAACACGTGCCATAATAGTATTTATAGAAAAGACTGAGACTAGCAACATAACGTCTGTGAGAAAGAGAGAGAGAGCGTGTGTGTGTGTGCAGAGAAGAAAGGGTGTGGCCAATCAAATTATAGATACGTTTCTGCACTTTATCAAGAACCTTCAATAGGAACAGAGATTCAATAGCCCAAATATGAGAACAGTACTCCATATTATTAAATCACTTTAATTAATTACTGTTAATATCGAAAAAACCATTGCATATATATGGGAAAATAGGACAAATAAAATTACAAATGAGTAACACGAAACGTAAATTTATTATAAAATTATTAAAATATCAGAGTCGGGGCATTGCACTAAAGCTTTAAGGTGAATGTTTATTTGCAATCTTGCCGACAATTTTACTTGGAAGGGGCTTACAATATTATTAAATTATTTCTTAATATTATGTATATATATATATATATATATATATATCTTAATATATATATATATATATATATATATATCTTAATACATATATATATATATATATATATCTTAATACATATATATATATATATATATATCTTAATATATATATATATATCTTAATATATATATATATATCTTAATATATATATATATATCTTAATATATATATATATATATATATCTTAATATATATATATATATATTAATATATATATATATATATATATCTTAATATATATATATATATATTAATATATATATATATATATATCTTAATATATATATATATATATCTTAATATATATATATATATATATCTTAATATATATATATATATATATCTTAATATATATATATATATATCTTAATATATATATATATATCTTAATATATATATATATATATTAATATATATATATATATATATCTTAATATATATATATATATATCTTAATATATATATATATATCTTAATATATATATATATATATTAATATATATATATATATATATCTTAATATATATATATATATATCTTAATATATATATACATATATATCTTAATATATATATATATATATCTTAATATATATATATATATATATCTTAATATATATATATATATATCTTAATATATATATATATATCTTAATATATATATATATATATTAATATATATATATATATATATATATCTTAATATATATATATATATATCTTAATATATATATATATATCTTAATATATATATATATATATCTTAATATATATATATATATATCTTAATATATATATATATATATCTTAATATATATATATATATATCTTAATATATATATATATATATCTTAATATATATATATATCTTAATATATATATATATATATCTTAATATATATATATATATATATCTTAATATATATATATATATATCTTAATATATATATATAAGATATATATATATCTTAATATATATATATATATATATCTTAATATATATATATATATATATCTTAATATATA
>OY744554.1:15909712-15917212 GCA_963556195.1 Sepiola atlantica | reverse complement strand
GACTCATCAGCATAGAGATATGACTATTCACTACTGGTCATGCGATTCGAAACCCCGGATCACAAGTATTTTGCAACTCAAATCCGAAGCCTTAACCACTCGGCCAATTTTTAATAGCGAATAAACGGTGATAATTTTAACACTTTATCGGCGGGCTTAACGTCTAGAGCCTTCTACTTCTTTAGTGGAAGGAACGATGCATTTAAAGCTATATCTATCTATCTATCTATATCTCTCTCTCTCTCTCTAATATATATATATATATATATATATATATATATATATATATATATATATATATCCTATCAGCCCCTTTCGGGATGATATAGTTCCGTTTTCAGTCCCAGAAAGTCCACTCTCCCAGGCTTTACTTTTTCTCCGAGAAGGTGTTAGTTTATTGCTAATAGCTTGGGGCGCCATTACCGGGGAATGCCGATAGGGCTGCTCGGGTATTTTTTCCAGGATGCGCTGGCTTCTCAAAACCACACCTAAACTTGTGTCTAATCTCCTTGTAAGAAGATGATAATAATAATAATAATAAATAACAGAGGCTGAATAGAGTCCGGTAAAGAAGACTACTTATAGGTCCCCTTCGGGTTGATTTAAAACCGACGGTACCGATGTTGTGATCCTGTAATATATATATATATATATATATATATATAAATGATTATTTTTATTTACACATACATGTACAAAATCTGCGACACTGACATGTCGATGTTATCGACCAACAGCTATTATAAACTGAGATCTCATCAGGGAGAGTTAGAATCCGATCTTAACCTTAGATCATTTGGAAAGAACCTGATGAGATCTCAGTTTATAATAGCTGTTGATCGATAACATCGACATGCCAGTGTCGCAGATTTTGTACATGTCTGTGTAAATAAAAATAATCATATATAAAAGCTCTATTTGATATTGAGCACTTTTTTATAAACCCGGTTGAAATTCTTTGGATTACTACCCTGTGGATGTTTTACCTGGATTATATATATATATATATATATATATATATATATATATATATATATATATATATAAGCAATGCTTTTGTTAGCGTGTTATAAAAATCAATATGTAAACGTAACATTGAAATAAGTTTCAATAAGGGCTACATTTTTAACAGAATCTAAAATCATCGTTTAAATTTTCCGTTGATTCTACCTGGGGTCACTAGGGGTAAATAACGGTTAGGTCCATAAAATAACTGAAATATATTAGAACCTAAAAAACGACATTCATATTTTTTTTAAATAGCTTTTCTTCGTTACATAAAACAGAAATAAAATTAATTAAAGAATATCTCTAAAGAATGTAAAAAAAAAGTTTAAACATTTGACCAATTATTTTTATTCTTATTTTTTAGATTTAAAATAAACGAGTTCGTTTCGAGTTTGATTTGTTAAACCGGTTTACAGTTTTACAGCTACCTTGAAAAACTAGTATTTTTTTTAAAAGAAAACATAACTTTACTAACAGTTTAAAAAAAAAAAAATACTTGACTATATTTAAAATTATTTCCAACAAGCAATATATGTCCACACGGGCAACGCTCGGCGAATATTGCTAGTATAGATATGTTATTGTAGGCATAACAAAAACAAGTTGATTAGAGATCGCTGTAACTCATCTTTTTTTCCTTACTTTGCCTTTTGGTCAAGATCAAAGTGTAGTATCTGTTCCGATAGATACTACACCCCATAGACCGGTATCGTCTTGACCTTCGGGGCTTGATTCCGCCGTTCTATGGGTTTGTTCTGTGCAGTTCTAGGAGGTCCACCCTCCCAGTCTTTGCCTCCCTTCTTTGGGGAGGAGTAAGTTTATTGCTTACTGCCTGAGGCGCCCCTACCGGGGAATGCCGACGGGGCTGCCCAGGCAATTTTTAATGGCCAGAGTGCTCACCTTCTCGGGCGCTGGCTTTTCAAATCCCACTTTCCCGACCTTGTGTCACATCTTACCTTGTGGGAGTAAGATAAAACTGGCCTTGTGCCTAATCTCCTGGAGAGCAGGTAAATAAAAACTCATCTTTTTTTTTTTTTTTAACTATTTTAAAGTATATATATATATATATATATAGTATGGTATTTTACATATGCTTCCTAAGATATTTTAATGGTGTATGGGTGGGAGTTGAAGCATAAAAAATGCATTTATTTTATTATTGTTCAATAATATTTAATGCAGTGGTGATAAAAAGACGTTGCGTTCTAACACCATACGAGTTCATTCCTGATGAAGAACGCGAGACGTTCGAAATATTAATAACAACAAAAAACTAAAAAAAAAATTTTTTTTTAAACAAAACAAATACATCGTCTTATGCTTCAACTACGACCCATAAAAATATACCACCAGCCGTGGTTTGGGGGTTTTTCATACCAGTCGAGGATTCGTCTGTAACAATAAGTCCGCCAGATTCTGGGTCATTCTGGTGTTGTCTTCTCTGTCGGGCTGAGGTATACTCCTATGCAGTTTCAGGAAGTCCACCTTCCTAGGCTATACGTTCTCCCCCTTTAAGGAGGGGTTGGTTTATTGCTAATCGCCTGGGGCGCCCCAGGCATTTTTTGGTGCTCAGTGTTCTTCCTCTCGGGCGCTGGCTTTTCAAATCTCACTTTCGCTGGCCTTGTGTCTAATCTTCCAGCCGTGGGAGGGAGGTAAATTAACCACCAATAAAAATACGAATGAAGACATGGCCACCAGAATCTAATTTTTTAATGTTATATATATGATTTGACCGGTTTCGTTCGTGTTGGCGAACGTCTTCAGAAACACGAACGAAACCGGTCAAATCTCTTGTTTTTGTTTTTCTCCTGCACTTTAACCTGTTTTCCGTTTGTCATTTTTCACACATTTTGTCCACCACGGCATTTCATTTTCATGAATTATCGTGTACCTTACCCCAATATATATATATATATATATATATATATATATATATATATATATATAACTTCTTTGTAATATAGCAGGAAAAATCCTAGCAGAGTGCTCGATTAATTGAGAATTAAAGTTGAAAATTAAAAATTAAGAGCGTAATATTTATTTATTTTGGTCCAGAAAATTAGTACAACATTCGTACCGGCGGTTTCAAGCACAGCTTCTTTTGTCAGAGATGACAACAGAAGCTGAAGAGAGCCGGATGGCTAAGTCCTTCTGTGCTTTAAACTGACGGTACGAATGTTGTACTAATTTTTCTGTACCAATATATATATATATTGATACATATATTATATATATATATATATATATATATATATATATATATATATATATATATATATATATATATATATATATCAAAGTAAGTAAGAGTCTTTTTAAAGCTTATGTGCACTCATGAGTACTGATCCCCAAAGGAAGAAAGATCATTTCCAATTTAACTATTTTCACAAATACATTGGATCTTTTTTTTTAGAATAGTGACTCTGATAATAACTGTTTATTTTTATTTTTATTCTTTTTTTTAAATCAGTTAGAACTGAAAAGAAAGATAGATAAACTTATTTATGTTATCTTTGACATTGTAAAGTGATTTTTAAGTATTTAAATTGGCGCTTAGAAATTAATTTCTGGTTCGAATAAAAAGACAAGTATTATGTTTTTTTGTACCTCTTACAAAAATGAAAAAAAAGACACTCTTTAAGAAAAAAAAACAACAACCAAAAAATTACAATGACTTTAGATGGTATTAGTAATCATAACATTCACCGAGAAAGCCTAGCGAAATGGCCGAAAGCGCTTGGACAAACGCGAATCAATTGGTTTTATTTATCCCCCCCCCCCACAAGGTAAGATGTGACACAAGGTTGGGAAAGTGGGAATTGAAAAGCCAGCGCTCGAGAATTTGAGCGCCTTGGTCATTAAAAATTGGCTGGGCAGCCCCGTCGGCATTCCCCGGTAGGGGCGCCTCAGGCGATTAGCAATAAACTAACCCCTTCTCAAAGGGTGAGAAGGCAAAGCCTGGGAGGGTGCACCGCCTAGAACTGCACAGGATAGATCAGACCGATAGACCGGTATAAATCAAGACCCGAAGGCCCAGACAATATCGGTCTATGAGGTATCCCCCGGCTGAACGCGAATCAATTGGTATTATAATACACCAAGTCATTTCCTGTTCGTACGTATGTTATCACCTTTCACACTTAAAAAATTAAAAATGTACTAACAGTTGTTACGGTAAAAGCTCTGACTTGATCCATTTTAAAAATGAATTTTTAAGGGTCATGTTAGTGTTACCTTTCCGATGTCGCTAAGGTAAAAAAAAATACGACTTTACCTATTTTAAAATGAATTGTTCCCAAATCAAATGTCGCCCGTCCACTAAAACAGTACAATTTTAAATAAACACATTTCAAAAAGTGACATTCGTTTTTATTGATTTGAAGGGTATTTTGCTCGCAATTATTTTAACGATAAGAGACACATTCGTTTTATTTATTTAAATAATATTTAGCTGACAATTGCAATTATTTTTACAGTTAGAAAACAGAGAATATTTACTGTTTAAAAAAGTATTAAATTGCATCAATTTTAAATTATTTATCTAAATAAGAGACGTATTCGTTTTATTTATTTAAACAAAATCTAACTGACAATGACAATTATTTTTACGAAAAAAAAAAAAAAAACGTTTTTTTTTTCTTGAATAGTAGTGACCCTGACAGACATTCATTATTTAAAAAAGAATATTATTATAATTAAAATTAAATTATACAGATTGATGTCGAAAGCACCGCGGAACTTTCAGGGGTTCTTGCTATTTTAGATTCTTTGGACTACTATCCTCATCTTGGAAGTTATTTTCCCAACGTTTCGGCTGATATAACCTCAGAGCTTCTTCAGGTGCACATGGACCCGTGGCACAACGGATAAAGGCAGTGAGTTATAAGTGACAGTCTTTTGGGGGTTGAAAGTTCGATCCTCACTATTGACTATACAAACTAAAAATAGAAGTAAAAATTACTTCACATTTCAACCCGGTCCTGGCTGACGGAACGAGAACAATCTACCTCCGTGGATTAAAGGGGTCAGTTTGAAATTCCATACAGGTTTTCGAGTTTGAAAACATGCATCTGCAGAGGGTCGAAGGTTAGATCGGTCGAAACGTTTTGAAAATAAAAACCAAGATGAGAATAGTAGTCCGAATAACCCAACTAATACAAATTATCAATCCTCATCTCAAAAATGTCTAAACCATCAGTTCTAGAGTCTTTTTATTCAATTGATAGATGAATAGTCAACTCTCGCAACAACATGTAAAGCGACCCTAAAAAAGGGTTACATCTGTTTTATACAAATATATATATATATTTTATCATCCTGATGAAGTTATATAAATAAAGACGAAACGTTGATGTACACATAAAAAAAATCCATTTTTTGGTTTTCCTTTTTCATTTTCCCATCACGTCGAATTACTTTCATCCTTCTCTTCCCATGATATATATATATATATATATATATATATATATATCTTTTCACCCCCTTTTTAAATCCCTCGTTCTTTTTTAATCCCTTGATACAGCCTTTGTTAAGAGAGGGCGAAACCGGTCGGCTGGCTTTTTAAAAAAAACTTTTAATCATGAACGATAAAATTCGTCTTCCCTTCATGCTTGCGATATATATATATATATATATATATATGATTATTTTTATTTACACAGACATGTACAAAATCTGCGACACTGGCATGTCGATGTTATCGATCAACAGCTATTATAAACTGAGATCTCATCAGGCAGAGTTAGAATCCGATCTTAACCTTAGATCATATTTGGAAAGAATGAAATGGAGAACAAAGAAAAGAAATTTAAAATTTTAAAATTTGGAAAGTCACGTGGTTGGGACCGTTAAGAATTAAAATCTCAAAATCAAATAAATAAATTTATATATATATATATATATATATATATATATATATATATATATATATATATATATATATATATACCTTTTAAGATCCTTTTAGCTAAAAAAAAGTGTTTTATAAATATGTATAAATTTTCAAAGTTTAATGTTACCGGTAATCCTTACATTACCGATTTTTATCCTCTGACTAAAAGCATTTTTCTTTGAAAATCTATGGATTAGAGATAATGAGATCGCTCCTTGTTTTTTTTTCTGATGATTTAATAAATATTGTAATTGTACAACTTTTATTTTCATCATTCATTTTCTGAATGTATTGCTCTATCCAATATATTGAGCGTTCTATCATCACGATAGATTATTATTTAAAGATACATTATTCATCTTTCAATGTTTATATTGATTGTTTGTTTTATATATATATATATATATATATATATATATAACAATGTTTATTTGTCATGTTTACAAAGCGATATGCTAACAGAAAATTTTAATTATTTTATATAAGGGTTTAAATTTTTAATTTTTGTTTTAAATAGAATCACTCCGGGCTCCAAACAGTTTTTTTTCTCTACGTATTTTACGCCGCTATGTAGGGCTTAAATCTGATTTTTTTTTGTGTGTATTGCCATCCGAACTTAGGGTTAGTGGTCGAGTTAAGGAAAGGCATATCCTTTTTTATGACTTAACACTGGCATCTTGACATGACGCGAGAAAAAATCTATTAAATTACTATTACATTTATCAAGGAATTTCATGACACTATTCGCGATTCAAATTATCGCTGTGCGGGGATACAACTGAAAACAAAGCCCTATACCAAGGGTAAAAAAAACTGTTCTGGAGGAAAATCTTACGAGGAATCCAATAGTGAAATTAATTTTGTATTAGGTTTTTTTTTTTTACAATAATAACGTAGGGTCTGCGTTCGCATCGGACATCTATAAATAGCAGAGACAGAGTCTTATTTTTTTTCATTTTCAAAATAAAGATAAAATTGGTAATTTGGGGTTCAGGGCTGGGATATTGTGTACACAGGGTTATCATAACTTATCACGAGTAATGTATGTGTGTGTGTTTCATCACTGTCGATTCCAACTTCATATGTCTATAGCCGAATCATGTCTGCATATATGTAAGGAAAATATATATAAAGGAAATGTCTGCATAAATAAAAATAATATATACTAAATTACAGTTCTATTCTCTATTGAGAACTATTGCATAAACAGTAAAGTTACACGGAATTATCTCCGATGAACACAAAATATTATATATATATATATATATATATATATATATATATATATATATATATATATATATATGACAAATGATAGAAGAGAAATAAAAGATGTGACCATAACATACCTATTACATCTTCAGTTATTCAAAACGAGGTATATTCAATTGATATATATATAAGTTATGAAAATATATTTATGTCAATTAAGCTACACAGAGGCCTCCGCATTTCATCCTCGTAGCGAATCGTCAGCCTGACGATTCGCTACGAGGAGGCTTCTGTGTAGCTTAATTGCCATAAATATATTTTCATTTACTTACTACCTTGCTCTACTCACGTATTGAGCACCGTTGAATATATATATATATATATATATA
>OY744554.1:15897212-15907212 GCA_963556195.1 Sepiola atlantica | reverse complement strand
CCTTCTTTGTAATATAGCAGGAAAAATCCCAGCACAGTGCTCGATTAATTAAGAATTAAAGTTAAAAATTTAAAAATTAAGAGCGTAATATTTATTTATTTTGTTACAGAAAAATTAGTACAACATTCGTATTGTCGGTTTCAATTTTTTTAATTATGTTTTCTGTACCAAAATAAATAATATATATATATATATATATATATATATATATATATATATATATATATATATATATGGGGTATATATTATTTTTACCTACAGAGATATATGTGTTTCATGCTTACGCAATCGTCAGTATTGGAGATGATAATAAATATATATATATATATATAGGTCAATTCAAATGAGCTACAGTCTCAATTTTTGTAACCTCAACGTTCATCTATAATAAATATATTGTCTGTCCGAGGATGGAATTAAAAGTAAAGCCCTATACAAAAGATCAAACTACCTTCTGAGTAAAATTTTACGAAGAATCTAATAGTTGGTCCAAAATTTATTAATTTTTTAAAATTAATATAACAGTGAGATATGCGTTCCGTTGAACAGCAGGTGAATTGCAAATTATAGAAACGAAAACATTAATAGTATTGTGAGGTTCAGGGCTGGGAGCAGAAGCCCACAAAGTTAAACATTCATTGGCGAGAAAGGTTTATTTTGAAATTCTTGTAGAAATAATTTGGGCGGTTTAATTAATACAGTTTAACAATTCCGTCAGAAAAAAACATATTTAGGAAATAATATAATTATTAAAATACCTGTGTCCAAAAATGTATTTTTAGTCTAAAAATATTTCAAGAGTGCTCAATACATGAGTAGAGCCCAGTAGTAGTATTTATAGCAGGTACACAACACAAAAGCCTTCATTTTTTTATATCTCCCGGGAGGATGGGGTCAGGTAATTAACCTGAGGATTTCTACCGAGAATGAAACAAACGTTTCGGTGTAGCTTACTTACCATAAATACAATTTTATACTGCGATATATATATATATATATATATATATATATATATATCTTTCTAAAGTTAAGTATGTGTATATGTTTATATATTTCTATGTATAGGATTCACTCCTAAACTAATTAACCGATCATTATGAATTAAAACAAAAAAGCCATTCATTACCAAAATTAATTTTAATAGTGAAAACATTTTAAAATGCTTATAATACTAATACATTATCAATAATAAAACCAATCACACGGTTCCTGCTAAAATTATTACTAAATATTTACTTGATAAGCACCCCCGAAGATGGATTCGGGTGGATCTGAAAGTACTGGTGCTCAATACGAGTACGGCAAATACATCGGCCAGTTTCAGCTGAAAACCCAAAAACGAATAAGGAACATATGCAGACAAAAGTTGTCCGTAATATTTAATGAGCACACACACACACACACTAAACGGAGCAGAAAGGGAAAAGATTACGAAATACCAAGGTCTTATGTACGACATGAAAAGAAACTGGAATCTTAGGAAAATCTCCATCATACCAGTTATTATAGGAGCAACAGAACTAATGAAAAAGAATTTCAAAAGCTATCTGGCGAGTATACTCGGTGAACCGAGTGCAAGAGAAATACGAACAATTGCACTTAAAGGGACGGTTAGAATCTTAAAAAGATCTCTAGGCTGGAGTGTCTGAAATAGCCGGTAGATGTGTGGCATGCAACATCTCCAGCAGAAACAGAAACATAAGAATATATATATATATATATATATATATATATATATATATATAGTTGCAAAATAGATATGCAAATTAGGATTCCTAATTTCTGTGTAAGGGTCTTTCATCGGTACTATATATATCGTATTTAATAATATTATGTTGTATTGCTTTGACGAACAGTAACCTGTGTTGATGTTAATAAAGGAGTAATACATGAAAATAACTTACACATTGATATTATATATATATATATATATTTTCTTAAAATTATCATCCTGAGGAAGTCTTACAATAAAGACGAAACGTTGATGAATATATAAAAAAAATATCTCTTGGTTTTTCCTTTTTCATACATATATATATATATATATATATATATATATATATATATTAACCTGACTTCTCTCAGACCGGACCTTGGTCCAGCGCTCTCAGCAGCCACGGCTACTACTTTCTCTCATCGACCCATCATGTCAACCCAATATTTCGATGTACTTGCAT
This sequence comes from Sepiola atlantica, assembly GCA_963556195.1. Lineage (NCBI taxonomy): Eukaryota > Metazoa > Mollusca > Cephalopoda > Sepiida > Sepiolidae > Sepiola > Sepiola atlantica. The sequence goes on along the minus strand of OY744554.1, from coordinate 15,905,035 downwards.
GACATTTTTCTTAAAATTATCATCCTGAGGAAGTCTTAAAATAAAGACGAAACGTTGATGAATATATAAAAAATATCTCTTGGTTTTTTCCTTTTTTATTTCCCATATATATATATATATATATATATATATATATATATAGTCTGCAATATATATATATATATATAAGTCTGCAATATCTTGGATTTAGTTAGTTTGTTTGGGTATTTAAACTGCATTTTACAATTTTTTTTTTTTTTTTTTTTTTTTAATTTTAATGACTCAAAGCTTCTTTAGACTAATATATATATATATATATATATATATATATATATATATATATATATACTTGTTTAATCTTTTAACCTACTTTTATCATTTTCATTTAATTTCCTGCACTTGCATATTTGTTTGTATCCTGCAGGGATTAAGCTATATATATATATATATATATATATATATATATATATATTAGTAATCCAGGTATGGTTTGTATCCACAGGGTAAAAATTCGGAGAATCTTTACTGTGTTCATATAAAAGTGCTCAATATTAAATAGATCTATTTAATTTATAACGAAAACGTTATGTACACAAACATAGCATAGCTACACATTTCGAAACACGCCGAATCCTAAGACTAAAAAAAGGGTTCGTTCATTACGCCCTATGCGCTTCACCCTACAATTTGAAGACGTTAAGAACGGGCCCGTTTTTTGTTTGTTGTTTTTTTGCCTGAATGTAGCGTTTATTATAGCTACGAATGAAACATGTTCCGAAATTATATATATATATATATATATATATATATATATATATATAGTTAGATTTTTTAATTTTTAATTTTAATTTTTTAACGGCTTTAATTTTTGAAATGTTAAATTTCTTTCTTTCTTCTTCTCTTTCTCTATCCCTCCACTTCATTCTCTCCAAATATGATCTGAGGTTAAGATCGGATTCTAACTCTGCCTGATGAGATCTCAGTTTATAGTAACTGTTGATCGATAACATCGACATGCCAGTGTCGCAGATTTTGTACATGTCTGTGTAAATAAAATTATCATATATAAAGCTCTATTTTGATATTGAGCACTTTTTATAAACCCGGTTAAAATTCTCTGGATTACCACCCTGTGGATATTTCTTACCTGGATTATTACCATTATTATTATATACACACACACACACACACACACACACACACACACACACACACACACACACACACACACACACACACACACACACACACACACAATAGTCAATTCGAAATAGCCATAATCTTGAAGTCAAACACATACACTTTTTATAGCCCCAACGTTAACCTCTTATAAATATAGTATCTGCCCAGGGGATGCAATTAAAAACGGAGCCCGATATCAAAGATCCAAAAATTGTTCGAGTAAAATTTTACCAAAAAAATAGACATATTAACTTCGTATTTTTTTTTTTTTCATTTTTCTTTTGTTTTTTTATACAAAATCATGGGGTCTGTGTTCTCATAATCAGAAGATATTTTACTTTATAAATTGAAAATTGCAATTATAAAAAATTTGGAAAAAAAATAATGGTAATACAAGGTTCAGGGCTGGGAGCAAAAGCGCACTAATTAATTACTGGGAAATTGTGTAGTTTCTGTTTATTTGTAGGTACTTTTAATCCTTATATATAAAAAAAATGTTTACGATTTAGCGATTTTAATAATATCAAAATTAAATAATATGATCAAAATTAAATATCAAAATTAAATAATATGATCAAAATTAAATAATATGATCAAAATTAAATATCAAAATTAAATAATATGATCAAAATTAAATAATATGATCAAAATTAAATATCAAAATTAAATAATATGATCAAAATTAAATATCAAAATTAAATAATATGATCAAAATTAAATATCAAAATTAAATATCAAAATTAAATAATATGATCAAAATTAAATATGATCAAAATTAAATATCAAAATTAAATAATATGATCAAAATTAAATCATATGATCAAAATTAAATATCAAAATTAAATAATATGATCAAAATTAAATATCAAAATTTAATAATATGATCAAAATTAAATAATATGATCAAAATTAAATATCAAAATTAAATAATATTATCAAAATTAAATATCAAAATTAAATAATATGATCAAAATTAAATAATATGATCAAAATTAAATATCAAAATCAAATAATATGATCAAAATACTCTACAATTTGAAGACGTTAAGAACGGGCCCGTGTTGTGTCTAATATTGTTTATTTTAGACTAGAAATATTATTTAAAATTGAAATGTTTACGTTTTTTTTTTTTAATTATATCAAAGTGATCTTCCAACCATAAAAAGGGGGTTCAATTAAATAGATATGCTTTAACTGAATTTAGGTAAAATGCCACAAGTGGATCAACACGAAAATAGTTCACGAGAAAAATGTAGCTTAAAATCTCACACCGAGATTATCAAAATCTAAGATGCAATAAAGAGAAAACATTAAAAAAGTTGCCAAATTAAAAAAGAAAATTATGTCTACGTTCAAAATTAAAGTAAACTTGTAGATGAGGAGTGAAACCTGCAAAAATATAAAAACATAACTTTATATAAATAGAGATATAGAAATGAATTTCGGTAAGAATGACACAAATGGATAAATAGGAAAAAACGGCACACGAGAAAAATATACATGCAAATCTCACAATGAGTTTTTTCAAAATCTAGGCTACAATACCTAAAGAGAAAACAAAAAAAGTTTCATAAATAAAAAGAAAATTATGTCTACATTCAAAATTCAAACATTTAACCTAACATTTTTTTATAAATTCGCCCCTGGGGTTAATTATTATGCTTACGCCTTACTTATACAGCCAATAACTAGTAATATACAATAACAGATATACAATTAGAATTAGTGGGGCCGCGGGCATGTCTTGAGGGGCATGTTTGGGGTCACCCGAGGAAAAAGGTTGGGAATCACCGGTCTATGTTCTTGCTTTGTGCTATTTTTTCGTATTTATTCACTTGTGCCATTTATTCACTTTACCTGTGCCGTTTTTAAATATTTTCTTAGTTTCTGACCAGATTTCATATAAACTCGATTGAATTTTTAGCGTCTATAATTTTTTTAAAGATTATTTCCAAATTTTTATTTTATTTTTTTAACGCAATTGTTTTTTAATTAAAATTTACAAATATGTTTTTAACCTTTTACTGTTTGCTTTTTAATTCGTTAAAACTGGTTTAGTTAAAAAGAATGTTCAGTTTTTGTTGTATATAATATTCGAATGAAATTACGGTACTGATATCGATCCTGAACCAATTTTCGTGAGGTTCGACTCGGAAGCGTTCGGCTGTCCTACGCAAACGCCCGAGTGTTGACGAGCCGAATGGTACCAGACGACAACTTTGATACGGTGCTGCGTCCTGTGATTGTAAGTTATATTTTCAAGAAATTTTCTAAAAGAAACAACAAAAACAACAAAAAAAAACAAGCAAAACATAGCGAAGTTACTGTTATCAAATAAATATTTTCTGTTATTTTACTACGTTGCTGCGTCCTATAATTTTTAGTTATAGTTGTAAGAAATCTTTTAAACAACAAAACAAATAAAACAAGCAAAACAGAGCGAAATTACTGTTATCAAATAAATATTTTTAACCCTAACCCTAACAACAAAAAAACAAAACAAGCAAAACATTATTATCATAGGACGCAGCACCGAATCAATATTGTCGTCTGGTACAAATCGGCTCGTCAACTCTCGGGCGTTTGCGTAGGACAGCCGAACGCTTCCGAGTCGAACCTCACGAAAACTGGTTCAGGATCGATATCAGTACCGAAATTACTTTGGGTAACCCCCCCCCCCCCAAAAAAAAATACAAAAACAAATAAAATCATAGCCGCACGGGGTTACAACTTTATGAAGCGAAGTAGAATTTCGGGACACGAAATGCAATCCAATCAAGCCTATCTTACGGGCAATAGGCGAGATATGCTTACATACATTAAAATTGAACTCACATCCCAGAAAACATGAGTAAATATATGTACAAATAACTTGAATCGATTTTTAACGTACATACCTAATTTTATATCGAGGGCTTTTCGCTATATCGCGATCTTTTCAAAAAGAAATAAAAACCATAAAATGCATTATTTTGAAAGGTTGATGTAGTTGGCTTCAAGCATTGGTTTTATTATTAAACTTTGCAAGTATGTTGATGCTTGCTTTTAGAATTCGTTAAAACCGGTTTGCTTGAGAAGAATGTTCGACGAAAGTGTAGCATAGTTAACAACTAAAAAAGGGGGAAAGACACAAATATGCAACAAATAACTGTTACCAAACGATAGAAAAATTAATATTCTGTTGACCTGCATAGTTTTTAACTTTTGAAAATGTAAGTTTTGCTATTTCGAAATTTGTTTTCTTTTTCAACTTACTACGTCAAAGATGGCTATAATTTTTTTTTAGTTTTGAGATGCTCGCTTACATACATTATATATATATATATATATATATATATATATATATATATATATATATATATATATGGGAAGAGAAGGATGAAGGTAATCCGACGTGATGGGAAAATGAAAAAGGAAAACCAAAAAATGGATGTTTTTTATGTGTACATCAACGTTTCGTCTTTATTTATAAGACTTCATCAGGATGATGATATAGAGAAAAGATGTCATAACATCCATTTTTTGGTTTTCCTTTTTCATTTTCCCATATATATATATATATATATATATATATATAAGGCTTACGGTACCACTAACTCTAGTCGGATTATGGTAAGCTTTTTTTTTCTCCTTTTTTTTTTTTTTTTAACTTTTAAGCCTGAAATTACCGACCACCTTAAAAAGAAAAGTTCGACCCCCATTTTTGATTGACGAAATCGGTTAAGTGAAAATAAAACAAATTTTCAAATAACAAAATTTACAAATAGTTTAAAACTATACAGGTCGATATAATATAACATTTTCTATCGTTTGATAAGTTATTTGTTGTATATTTGCCCCCCCCCCCTTTTTTTGTTTTAATTATACTACACTTTTGCCGAATGTTCAGTTTATTTTGTGTAAAAAAAGTGTATTTGGTATGATATTTAAAAGACATTACTTTTGCGCAAAAAAAAAATCAATGAATAACATGGCCGCGCGCGATTTAAACTTTAGCTAGATTTTCAAAAAGCGAATTAGAATTTCGGGACACGAAATACAATTAAGACCAATCAATTTCATTTTAAGGGTTATAAACGAGATATTCCAACACATCCTTTTGCTATAATTGAAACCCCATCTCCGAAAACATGGATAAATATATGCACAAATTAATTGAACTCATTTTTTACGTCCACATATCTCATTTTATATCACGGATTTTTCGGAGATTTAAAAAAAAAAATTTCATGAAATAAGTGTTAATTACGTTTAAGAAAAATATACAATTCAATCATAAATAGGTAAAAAACAAGACAAATTAAACTAACACAATATATATATATATAGTGGTAGTATGCAAATATATTTATAGCAATTTAAGCTTAATTGGCATAAATATATTTTCATACTACTAAGCTATACTGTTGAAGTAAATACTAAAAATCTACACACTATATTCTACAAACTTATATTATATACGTGTATATGTGAAATATATATACATACATGATATATATATATATATATATATATATATATATATATATATATATATAGGATCAAATATAAACCAAAAGTAAAACTTTTAGTAGATGGAACCTATTGTGAAGAGGTTTAGCTCACTATACGAGATAGAGCAATTGTAGAGATAGAAGAAAAAAGAGTGAAAAATATGCGACGATTGTCCAAATTTATTTCAAATTTCAATTGTGCATTGAACAATTGAAATAAATTTGGACAATCGTCGCATATTTATCACTCTTTTTTCTTCTATCTCTCTCTCTCTCTTCTTCTATCTCTCTCTCTCTCTCGATATATATATATATATATATATATATATATATATATATATATATATCATAGTAACATCAAAATAAGATGTAAATTTATTTTACTAGTGTGAAAAAAAAACAATGAAACTGTGCAAAAATTCGCTAGGTAACCTTTAAAAGAGTGCAGTTGCATTTAAAGGGAAAATCGGAACTTTTTAGGGTATCGGAATCTGAAAAAGTTGAACCTAATTTCCGATTCCAAAAACGATTCTTTTAATTTTAATTTTATTTTTTAAACTTAATTTTCCATTGCTGGTACTGATGATAAAACGATAAATATTTATTGATTTTAAACTACCAGTAAAACTGAAATTTATATATCATAATAACGAATTTAGGTAAAAATGACACCGAAAAAAAAAAAAATGTCCCGCGAAAATAGCACGGGTAAAAATGGCACGAGTGGATTAACAGGAAAGAAATGGCACAATGAATTTATCAAAGATCAAACATTAAGTTTGTCAAATCAAAAAAAAAATTATGTCTACATTTCAAAAATAAGGACCCCACCCTCCATACCCCAAAAATTAAAGTCTACCTATTAGGCGACTTTAAACTCGGAAATTGAATCGGAAAAAATATTGGAATCGTCCCATCACTAATATATATATATATATATATATATATATATATATTTATAAATAAATATTTATTAATTATTTTAATACCTACAGACATCGATGTTTCATGCTAACGCAATCTTCAGTGTAGGAACTAATTCTCAACGGTCGGTGAACGCGATCCCCGATCACAAATCGCCACTGATTCGTAGTATATATATATATATATATATATATATAGCCCTGGAAGGTGCTCAACTGAGCTCCAATCTCTGGTGCAATTTGTTAGACATTCATAGCAAGAACTCGTCTTGTTACCACAACTGAAAAGAACGTTTCCTGCTTCCCCCCCCCCCGTGTACCTAGCTCCAGGCGGGATTTCCATGCACGTGGTTTCTTTCCAATAACTTCCTGTCGTGAAACATTACCAGGGAACTGCTTCGACGCAGACTAAAACATGGTTGTATTCGAATACTTGTCACAAGCAATCAACCTTTGTACATTTCATTCATCATTTTCAATCCTCTCATGATATTCATCATCATTCAACAGACACTCGATGCATCCCGCTAACCCATTGGCTTTTTACTCTTGATGTGGTGATGTATTTGTAAAAAAATGTGGATATTATATATGCATTGTTTGTATATATATATATATATATATATATATATATATGATAATTTTATTTACGCAGACATGTACAAAATCTGCGACACTGGCATGTCGATGTTATCGATCGACATGCCAGTGTCGCAGATTTTGTACATGTCTGTGTAAATAAAATTATCATATATAAAGCTCTATTTTGATATTGAGCACTTTTTATAAACTCGGTTAAAATTCTCTGGATTACCACCCTGTGGATATTTTTCACCTGGATTATTAGCATTATTATATATATATATATATATATATATATATATATATAGGTCATTTTGTATTTGTATTCGTTGCTTGACCACTTGATAAGTCAATAAACTTGTAAACTATACAAATTTGATCTATTTCATCACTTCATTATCCGTACATAAATGCTCTATCTACTATATTGAGCTTCGCCGTATCTGAATAGGATATAATATAATTTTCGATTTTTATAGCCTATATAATTATTATTATTATTATCAGTTTATCTTTATATTTTTTAAATTTTATATCTGTAACTTATTCTTTTTTTCTAATATTTGTCTCTGTGTCCACTTCTGTCAATAGATGTTCCTCTACGACGAGCTTGTTATTTTTTCCTTGAATTTCTGTAAGATGTGATGCTAAAGGCGCGGATGAA
>OY744554.1:15862212-15892212 GCA_963556195.1 Sepiola atlantica | reverse complement strand
TTACTTATTAATTGATTTATTTATTAATTGATTTATTTTATTTTATTTGTTTATTTTATCTATTATTATAATTATTGTTATTATTGTGTATTAATTGTTGAAGACTGATAAGGAGTCAGTACCGGTGGTGAATGCTATTTTATTAATTGTGGGTTGTAATTTTTTATGTGTAGGGCTATATATATATATATATATATATATATATATATATATATATTATACTAGTAGGATTGCATGAGAATCCCTACTATCCACCATATTACTTTCTTGGTTTTTACTGCCACCCTCCTCCCGTTTCGACCCCTAACATACTCGGGGGAAGCTGAAATGATAAAAAAAAACACTCTCTTATATATATATATATATATATATATATAGTTTAAATTTTATTAAAATCGGATATACGTATTTGAAGTTTTAAGGAGTGTATGTCCCTATGGGTCGCTCAGAGTTGAGGACACGTAAATATTTGGCACAGAGTGTAACGTAGAGATTCAGGACCACTTCCATTGTCTTCCTCGGATAATTTTAGAGATATTATATAAATGTAATTAAAATAGGATATATATATATTAATTTTATACGTACACGTGTTTCTGACTCACAGCCGTCATCAGCATAGCTAACTTACAGAGATCGAACCCTTGATGTTGATGTCTATAGTCGAGCATTCTACCACTGGGCCAAGACGCTCTGTGTAGAAATATATACGATTTTTATCACCAAGTATTTAATGTATTTCTATGTAATTATTTTTATAGGTGATTTTCAGCTCGTTTTTATTGAGCTTACTATTTCAATTGTTTCACTTCCTAAGTGATTAAGATGCAGAAAACTGCATTATTAGTCGCCCTAAACTTCAAAGGCCGTATTTTTCGTTAATATATATATATATATATTAATGTTATATGTTGGACGACTAATAATGCAGTTTTTCTGCATCTTAATCACCTAGGAAGTGAAACAATTGAAAAAATAATTACATAGAAATACATATATATATATATATATATATATATATATATATATATATGTTTTAAATGATGTTAGCTCCCTTATGTTAGGAGGGCACTTAGAAATTCGGAAACATTTCCATTGTCTGATTTGAAGAATTGTATACATATGATATTTTTGAAGTTTTAAAGGAGGTTAGGCACTCATAGTCCCCTTAAGGGTAAACTTAGAGATCCGTGAACACTGTCTTCCCCGGTAAATTTTACATAAAAATACACTTTTAGATTTTATGTAGAATTTTTTTAACTTTCTTTCTATAGGGAACACAAACACACAGACATTGAGTTTTATATAGAGAAGAAATCCCCCGCCCCAAATAAATATCGTTATTGAATTTTCTCGCGGTATTATACCCTCGGGATATACTCACATTGTTGTATGGACTCCAGTTAAACTATATATAGAAAAAATAACTTCTTAAAAAAAACAAAAAAAACTCTAAACGAATATAAACGCACTGTTTGTGGCTAACTTGTAATTGTATTTATTTACCTCCTCTCCAGGAGGTTAGGCACAAGGCCAGTTTTATCTTACTCCCACAAGATGTGACCCAAGGTCTGGTCGGGAAAGTGGGGTTTGAAAAGCCAGCGCCCGAGAAAGAGAGCACTCTGGCCATTAAAAATTGCCTGGGCAGCCCCGTCGGCATTCCCCGGAAGGGGCACCTCAGGCAGTAAGCAATAAACTTACTCCTCCCCAAAGAGGGGAGGCAAAGCTTGGGAGGGTGGACCTCCTAGAACTGCACAGGACCGACCCATAGACCAGCGTAAATCAAGCCCCGAAGGCCAAGACAATACCAGTTTATGGGGTGTAGTATCCATCGGAACAGATACTACAATTTGATCTTAGCCAAAAGGCCCAAACATTTTTTGTTTAAGAACTTGTTTTATTTTGGCACTTCTACAGAATTGGAACTCGAGTTTACAGGTTTAGTTCCATTCAAATTCTGTACAAGCAATTTAATTTTAAATACATTTGTCGGTCGCTATATGCCAGTTTTCAAATAGCGTGTATCTAATTTTAAATCATACATTTTTCACTATACCGCCGTATTTTTGAAAAATTTTTTTTGATTATTGCAATTGTTTTTAAGTAAAATATAATAAAAATAATCAAAGTATATATATATATATATATATATATATATATATATATATATATATATTAGTAAGCTATGAAAATATATTTATGGCAATTAAGCTACACAGAGGCTCCCGCGTTTCATCTCCGGGAAGAATCTTCAGGCTAAAATTTCATAGCTTACTACCTAGCTCTACTTACGTATCGAGCACTGTTGAAGTAAATACTGAAAATTGATACATAAAAAATGATATCTCTTTGTTATGTAGATACATGAAATATATATATATATATATATATATATATATATTATTTATTTATAATATACAACTATGTCCTATTTAGCCATTCGTACCAGCGGTTCCGGAGTCGATTTTATATATAACCCTATCATCAGTGGAGTTTGATTTTACCTACTGCCCGAGAAACCACCGGTACGGATGGCTTATCAGCTCATAATAGTATGATTTAACTATTATATTAAGCTCTTGCCAATGAAGTCAAGTTGGTCACTATTATTTCTTCATATATACCGTATATAGATAGATGTTATTGGAAATTGGAAAACAAAAATCATTTATATGTTCGTAAACGTTTCGTCTTTATTTCAAAACTTTCTCAAGATGATTGATTTGAAGAAATTGTATACAATATTCTAAAAATATGTGGTGCGTTTGTGACGTGAAAATAAATAACGAGACATGTTAATTACACATCGATGAAAGTTACGTATCTGCTCATTAAATCGGTATTTTGGGACTTTCTTTAAATTTTTATAAGTAAGAGATTTGATATTAATAAAACCTCATATCGTCTCAGAAACGATCGTACATAAGCTTTTCTTTACGTTGAATTCTTGCAGCGGAAAAGAAGTTCATATCGTAATTGAGATTATGTGTATATATATATATATATATATATATATATGAGAGAAAGAAGTCATTTATTTGTTTGAGATACTTTTGCACGAATTAAATCATTTATACTGTAAAGCATTTTACTTAAATGCTAGTTGGGAATAATTATCCCTTCACCAATTTGATGCCCCCTGATAGCGAACGACATATTTAAAAAAAATTATCCACGAACATTTTATATATACATAGCTTATATACATGCATATATATATATATATATATATATATATATATATATATATATATATATATATATATATATATATATATATTCTTTTAATTTTATGTGTAGATGGTAAACGTGAAGATTAAATGACGTTTAAGATTTTTCGAAAAGTCGATATGAAAAAACTAAAAAACTATACATATTTTTAAGATTATGACATGCTGAACGTTTATGAGTTAAAATCAATTGAGTATTACATTAATAGGAGAAAAAACACCTTGAGACACTTTAAATTAGTACATCGACTTATTATCAATATGGCGGCATGATCGATACAAAAAGTGGAATGGAAACGAGGGCTAATGAAAATAAGTAGACTTTCATAGTGTTATAAAAAAAAAATATTTAAAAAAAATTTAAATATTTTTTAAATATTAATTTTGCAATACTATTCGAATGATTTTTAAATAAGTGACTAGAAAACTTTACTTCTTTTTATCGACCGTACTTTCGATTTTGTTTTTTTAGCGACAAACTTCGATCCAATCAAACATGTGGAAATAAGCCGATAATACTAGCATATTTACTCGTTTAAAAAGTGTTTTTCCTAAGATTTCATGAGTAATAATAAATTGATTATAACTCCGGTACATCTAGCATCTTATAATCTTTTTCTTTTAAGTTACAATTTTTATCGCCTATTCGAAAAAAAACGTAAGTTTCACCTAATCTTCACGTGTGCTATATATATATATATATGTGTGTGTGTGTGTGTGTAAATAAATAATTTGTATATATACATATATATATATGTGTGTAAATAAATAATTTGTATATATATATATATATATATGTGTGTGTGTAAATAAATAATTTGTATATATACATATATATATATGTGTGTAAATAAATAATTTGTATATATATATATATGTGTGTAAATAAATAATTTGTATATATATATATGTGTGTAAATAAATAATTTGTATATATATATATATATATATATATATATGTGTGTAAATAAATAATTTGTATATATATATATATATATATATATGTGTGTAAATAAATAATTTGTATATATATATATGTGTGTGTGTAAATAAATAATTTGTATATATATATATATATATATATATATATATATATGTGTGTGTGTAAATAAATAATTTGTATATATATATATATATATGTGTGTAAATAAATAATTTGTATATATATATATATATGTGTGTAAATAAATAATTTGTATATATATATATATGTGTGTGTGTGTGTAAATAAATAATTTGTATATATATATATATATATATGTGTGTGTAAATACATAATTTGTATATATATATATATATATATATATATGTGTGTGTAAATACATAATTTGTATATATATATATATATATATGTGTGTGTAAATACATAATTTGTATATATATATATATGTGTGTGTAAATACATAATTTGTATATATATATATATATATATGTGTATGTAAATACATAATTTGTATATATATATATATATATATATATATATATATTGCTTTAATATTAACACACTTATAATAATCGGTGACCTCCGTGAAACTACACTAATTAGTTACGGTTAAATGCAGTATATATATATATATATATTTATATATATAAACATAAACACTAATGAGAGCGGAAGCTTTCAACGACGTCGTATGTAGGTATAAAATAATTCAATATTTACTTGTGTGTTTTTATATATATATATATATATATATATATATATATATATATACTTGTACTATCAAATAATATATTGTGGAATATTGATTTCAGTATCTACTTCAGCAGTGTTCAATACACGTGTAGAGCATCTGAGTAGCATCAAAATATACTTGTAGCAAGGAACCATCGCACGGACTCACACGTTTGACTTTCATACTACATACAATAATATCATGAAAATATACTTATGGCAAGTAAGCTACACATAAATCTTTACTTCATGCTCGCCATAAGGCTAATTGAAACCGTTTTTGTAGCTTACTTGCCATAATCGTATTTTCACACTGCAACTAAGCTCTACTTTTGTATTTAACACTGATATAGTAAATATCGAAATATATATATTACGTAATATATTATTTTATAATGTAAGTGTATACTTGAAAAAATAATTATATATATATATATATATGTATTTTATTCCATTAGTTGCGACAAAACAAGTTTTGTATATATATATATATTAAACAAGTTCAAATATATTGTTAAATGAACTTATAACTAATATTTATTTCTAAGAGTGCTCAATACAAGGTACAGCTTTATAAATAAATAAACTTTATATACACATTAAATAAGTTTACACTAACGCATGGAAACAGATTAATTTTTTTTAATGTTATATATACATTATATATATATATATATATATATATATATATATATATATATATATATGTAGAGATTTTATTTTTCAAACATGTAATCGCCTCGCTTGGATACTTGAAAAGGCCGGAGGGTCGAAATAATTATCGCACCGGTGATTATGCGATTCCGTGTTACTTTATTTTATTCTTGCTCTGTTTATTACATTGAGCTCTCATACCCAGATTTCCTTCTGGAATCTATTTCACTCTAACACACACACACACATATATATATACACAGGGTGAGCCAAAAGTAGGTGGACAGTAAAAAACATTAATAATAATAAATAATTGCATTAATATAACTGATACATAAACCTATTCCAAATGCTGTCCACCTACTTTTGGCTCACCCTGTATATATATATATATATATATATATATATATATATAAGATAGGGAAACATACCCGACTACGAGTCAGTGGCGACTTGGAAACCGGGTTCGAGCTCTCGGATCGACATGAATTAACATCCCTACACTGAAGATGCGTAAGTATGAAACATCAGTGTCTGTAGGTAATAATATATATATATATATATATATATATATATATATTGCATTCGTATTTTAAAGGCAAAAAAACAGTATTGTCTTAATTAGTTCAACATTTTTAGTAACAGTACGATCATTTCGCGTTCATGATATTGCATATATATATATATATATATATATATATATATATATATATATATATATATATATATATACTACTAGAAACCAGGCTACGAGTCAGTGGCAACTTGGAAATATTACAATATATGAGCGAGTTAAAATATTAAAATTTCAGACAACATGGAATAGTGATTAAGCATAGCAACAGACTAGTAAAAATAAACATTTGTTTGATGTTATATATATATATATATATATATATATGCGTGTGCGATAAAATGTAAGATTACGAATCTGACAATGTGTAGACAAAAAAAATAGAAAAAGGATAAACAAAACAAACATAAAAACATGTAGAGGACTAATATTTCGCTTCATTTTATTGAAGAAGCTTCATCACGAATGATAAAGCGAAATATGTGTCTTCTACATGACTTTTGATCTGATCTTGTCTTTTACGTTTCGTTTCTCTCGCTCACATATATAAGATGCCCTTTAGGCTGACTATTCCATACGGGGATGAAACGCGGACGCCTCTGTATAGCTTAAATGCTATAAACATATTTTCATAACTTACTACCTTTCTCTACTGACGTCTAGAGCACTGTTGAAGTAAATACAAAAAAATCGATACACAGTATATTATATCTCCTTTTCATATATGTGGATACATAAAATAATATATATAAGAAATGTTACTATAAAACGGATTGCATATATTTGAACATAGATTCGTATGAGAATCTATCGTTTAGGATCAATTATAGGAAGCACTTCCAAATTGCTGTTTAGAAGCTCAATATTTACAATATAATAAATAGAGCTTAGTAATATATGTTTAAAAATTGATAAAATCATATATAATAGAAAATATATAATATAATATCATTTAAATCAACGTACGTATGTGACTGGAAGTTTAATGGTGTTTATAATTGAGTCGATAAATAAAACTCAGAATATAAGTAAGTCTCAATTCTACATAAATAAGATATCAATATTCAGTGATATAAATCTCCCTTTTGGGTTATCAATGAATAAAAACACTTCAGGGGTTAAAAACAACAATATAATTATGATAACATCGAGTAATTTTTTTTTTTAAATGATAAAAGTCCAAGGTATAAATAATCCAAGATTTGTGGTTATTATTTCATGTAGAATTGGGAGATATCGGATTTTTTTTTCCAAGACCGGGTTTTTAAATTTGTAAAACTAAAAATGTCTAACCCCGGCTTTTGACGATTTCTTGCTATACAAAAACATTACACACGCATACGAGCAAAAACAACCTACCTGCCATCCAGTGATTATTAATATAGCTCGAGATAGTCTTATCAAATATCGAACTTACATGATATATCGTTAATATAAATCTATTTTAATTTTTTAAACTAATAGTTTTCTTCTGAATTACCTCCGTTGAAAATTAATGAAAATAATATTTTAAGAACGGGTTGGTACTTTATTCTTTTTTATTATTAAATCACTTTAAATTAATTACTGTCAATATCGACAAACCTATTGTATATATATTGGAAAATAGGACAATAAAATCACAAATGAATAACACCAAACCTTAATTTATTATAAACTGTTTAAAAAATATAATTTTACAAATTAAGAAAACAAATAGATGTTTTGAGGTCTTTTATCTCTAATTATATATATATATATATATATATATATTTTGATACAGAAAAATTAGTACAACATTCGTACCGTCGGTTTCAAGCACGGAAGGACTTAGCCATCCCACTCTCTTCAGCTTCTTTTGTCATCTGTTTCGACATAAGCTGAAGAGAGCCGGATGGCTAAGTCCTTCCGTGCTTGAAACCGACGGTACGAATGTTGTACTAATTTTTCTGTACCAAAATAAATAAATATTACGCTCTTAATTTTTAACTTTCATTCTTAATTAATCGAGCACTCTGCTGGGATTTTTCCGGCTATATTACAAATAAATATATATATATATATACAGGGTGGGCAAAAATAAGGGTCCTATTTTTTAAAATTCATAACTTTTTTATTTATTGATTAAAAAAATTTTTTTTTTTAGAATAAGTAAAGGACTCCTTCCGAAGCAAGCATGAGCCGTATTAGCCCTAAGGAACGTACCCTCATTTAGAAAACATTATTTTTGCTTAAAAAACTCAAAACAGTGTAAAAAACAATACTTTAGTTTTTGTAAGTTTTAAGAAGTGTTTTTCGGCTAAAATTTGTTTCGTTTATTTCAAAAAATCTCGGAAGGGTCAGTCTACACACACATAAAGTTTGGTGAGTTTAACTTTTATTTTGTGGAAGTTATTCAAATTCAAGTTATTCAAATTTAAAGATAGGACCCTTATTTTGGCCCACCCTATATTAAACAACTAATAAAATAGATGTATAGAAGGTGTTTTATGACTAAGCGGTTTACTGATCAAATTAAAATATAAATAAATATGCGCTTTCTATTTCGCGGGTTTTCACATATCGTTGAGGAGGGGGTCCCGAACACATTAAACGTGATAGACTAATTGCAGAGTGAACAGATACTACACCTTAATCTTTCAAACAGAAATTATATATATTATTTTATGAGATGCTTACATATTTGATACTAACATAATCTAATTTGTAAATCTCTTATTAAATATATTACCCACGGGAATTGAACACTCTGATCAATTTTACTTAAAAAAATACTTATATAGTAAATATAACACCATGCATTAATACGATCAACCATCGATACCAGCGGTTTCAGAGAAACACTGGAAATTCGGCCTGCCTACACTCGGAATTCTTTAGTCGAACAGGCTCGATTTCAAATGTTATATATATTTTTATATATATATATATATATATATATATATATATATATATGTGTGTGTGTGTGTGTTTAAATTTTATTTCTTATTATTTGGCGTAGAGAAATACAGAGTGTGTTTTTAAAACAGAATTTTCGGCTCCTACCGGCAACCTTCTTCACTGTAAGCGGGAATATATATTTTCCCCTGCTACCAAAACTCACCGTGCACACATATGTCTCAATACACTGAGGAAGGCCGAAAATTGTTTTTTTTTAGAAAAAAAGATTTTCTTTTAAGACGTTTCGTATTCCTATACGTTAATAAATAAATAAATAGAGAAAAGGTATTAAACATTTTTCATATAAATGTTTTATACACATACACGTATATATATATATATATATATATATGTATATAGAATTATAAAAAGAAAAAACTATACACACATTAAGGTTGTACACATTATAACTTATTTCGACCCCTTAATTAGGTCTCCTCAGATGTATAAACAACCACGTCTTTTTTTTTGTTTTTTGACGTGGTTGTTTATACATCTGAGGAGACCTAATTAAGGGGTCGAAATAAGTTATAATGTGTACAACCTTAATGTGTGTATAGTTTTTTTCTTTTTATAATTCTGTTTTGCTCTGTTTAAATTACTTTGAGCTCTGTTATTCAGATTCTCAACACTAAATTGAAATCTACACACACTATATATATATATATATATATATATAAAAGGAAGTTTGAAAAATGAAATACAAAATTTCAGAAAAAATAGAATGGTTAGCATATGGAATGAGTCGATAAGCATTAAAACAATCTAGTTAAAATATTGACACAGACCAGTACAGTGCACCAAACTTTCCATCTATTTCCAAAATAAATTCAGAGCAAAATTCGGCGATTTAGACGATTCGCAGCCAATGAACCGTCAACTAACTTCTAAATTCATAAATGAGTAAGTAAACCCAAATAAATTATTTTGGACTAATTTCCCGACTATATTTTCTTTTAAAATAATTTAAGATAAATTTGAAATTACTCCAAAATAATTTATTTGGGTTTACTTACTCAGTTATGAATTCGGAAGTAAGCAGACGGTTCATTGTCCGCCATTTTGGCTGCGAATCGACTAAATCGACCCAAATTCTGTTTATCGTCAGTACATCGTTTTTCTTTTCTTGCAAGTTCCCCAATCGAAGATCAGATTTGAAGAATTTCAAATAATATGATGAAGTTCAAAATATAAAATAACATTTCAGAATGGTTTGATATAAAATTAGTAGATAAGCGTGCAAACAAACTAATTAAAATAATGGCATATATATATATATATATATATATATATATATATATATATATATAAAGCGAAACGTTATTTCCGTCGGGAATCCGACCTTAATCTATGGTAGAAACCAAAGGTCATGGTCGGATTCACGACCAAAAGATCGATGGTTTAAAAAAATGTGTCATTATATTTACTAATTTGTTGACATGCTTATCAACTAATTCCATAGGCTAACAATTAATACATATACATACATACACACACATTATATATATATATATATATATATATATATATATATATATATATATATATATATATATATATGCATACATTGAATGTTGAATGCATTTAAAAAATTTTTTTTAGCCAGACTGGATTTTTATACACTGATGAAGCCTCCTCATGAATATCGGTGATATTTTGTATATTATCTGTCAAAGTGTTTTTGAAAGAACTCTGGAATTTTTCTCTAAAAAACTAAGGTTTACATGATGTGAAATTAAGAGCTCTAGTCGTATAAAATTGAGCTACTACATAAAACTTCGGAGGCTAAATTAATATAATATAAATAATATATATATGTGTGTGGGTGTGGGTGTGTGTGTGTGTGTGTTACACATCGATGGCGGGAATATAAATGTTACTACTGCGGTTCTACGACGCCGGTTTGCAATTTTGTAAAAGACCGGATCGGCTTTAGACCATTCCAGAGTCGTATCTTCATTCGAAGAATCCATTATGATCAACCAAACCGATTCCATCTTAGACCGTCGTAGATCACTATCAGTAAAACTTCTCTAAATTATATATATATATATATATATATATATATATATATATATATATATATAAAGTGGTGTACTAAAAGCGAACTTTTAGGAAAAGTAAAACCTATTGTGAAGAGTATACAGCTCAATATCCAGGATAGAGCAGGTAGAATGAAGAAGAATGGAAAGGAATTAGAGAAGCAAAAGCCAAATCAGATTCAATTCAATTGCTCAGAGCAAGGTATATTCCGCAAAAAAGGCAATTTATTCAAGTTAAATTTTCCTTAAGCCAGGCTTTTCAAAGATCAAAATCTTATCATCAGAGGAAGTCGCTGGGATAGATAAGTTGGCAAAGGCCAAGATTTAAAATTTGAAAAAATAAAATAAAAGTTGTAGGGGAAGAAACACAGGGCAAAATTCAGCCCGAATGCAAGCAAATGTCCGATTGTTGTATATATATATATATATATAGTTATTTCCACAATCCGACAACGCACAGTCCACACAAACTATGAAAGCCACAAACCGGAAGTCCTAGACTCGAGTTTCGCACTTCTTTGGGCTCATCAGTAGAACATATACGAACTCTAATTCGAAACTCGAGTTACTTGTATGCGACACGAGTACTCTGCCATTGAACCACTAATGTATATATATATATATATATATATATATATAAGTGATAAAATCGTTTACTATTTCCACAAAAATTTTCTATTTTCATTTTCAGACATATATCACACAGATATACTAGAATCCATTGTAAATATTTTATTTGCGGGATTCGATCCCTGTTATAAGTCCGGCGTTACCAAAAGAAAAAAAAACCCTTTAATTCCGGATTTTTATCCAAGTCGAATTCGACTTTCGCAAACAATTAACACCGATATATCTCAATTGAAATTATGAAACAAAAATAAATGTGTGTGCAGTCACACACACACGTGTGACTAGGTGTGCATACTGTATATATGTATGTGTATAATTTATATATCCAATTTATATCTTATTTGTATGTGTGTATGTGCCCATGCATCTAATTTATATATATGTGTGTGCGTATGTATCTAATTCATGTGTGTGTGCGTATGTATCTAATTCATGTGTGCGTGCGTATGCATCTAATTCATGTGTGTGTGTGCGTATGTATCTAATTCATGTGTGTGTGCGTGCGTATGTATCTAATTCATGTGTGTGTGCGTATGTATCTAAGTCATGTGTGTGTGCGTATGCATCTAATTCATGTGTGTGCGTATGTATCTAATTCATGTGTGTGCGTGCGTATGCATCTAATTCATGTGTGTGTGCGTGCGTATGCATCTAATTCATGTGTGTGTGCGTGCGTATGCATCTAATTCATGCGTGTGTGCGTATGTATCTAAGTCATGTGTGCGTGCGTATGCATCTAATTCATGTGTGTGCGTATGTATCTAATTCATGTGTGTATGTCCGTATGTATCTAATTCATGTGTGTGCGTATGTATCTAATTCATGTGTGTATGTGCGTATGTATCTAATTCATGTGTATGTGCGTATGTATCTAATTCATGTGCGTGCGTATGTATCTAATTCATGTGTGCGTGCGTATGTATCTAATTCATGTGTGCGTGCGTATGTATCTAATTTATATATATGAGTTAATATATGAATAATATATGTATACTCTCTATATTTATATATACAATTTATGTATGTGTATATATTATTTATATGTATACATATATCTATGTGTATCTATAATTCATATATACGCATGTGTATATATTTATGGGTATCTATAATTTATATATATATATGTGTGTATGTGCACAATGTATACATATTTATGGGTATCTATAATTCATATATATGCATGTGTATATATATATATATTAATGCGTATCTAATTTAAATATACGCATGTGTATGCATAATGTATTTACATACATTATGCATATATACACATGTGTATAATGCATAATGTATATACATACATCATGCATATATACCCATGCGTATAAATGCATAATGTATATATGTCATGCATATATACACATGCATATATATGCATAATGTATGTACATTATGCATATATACACAATGTATGTACATTATGTATATATACACATGCGTATATATTTATGCGTATTTAATTGATATACACACATGTATATATGCATAATGTATATATCTATAATTCATATACATGAAGGTATATATTTATAATTTATCTATATATATGAGTATACATGTATAATTTATATATATTCATGTATACATGTATATTTAGATATATATGCATGTATACATCTATTGTTTATATATTCCTGTATGTATCTAATATATATATTTATATATATGCTAATATATATCTGTAGTTTATATATATATATATATGTGCGTGTGTACGCATATGCATAGAAATAATGATTACATGTTTATGAACAATATATAATTCATATATAATGTACACACACACATACAGAGCTTTATAATACGCACACACACACACACATATATATATATATATATATATATATATATATATATATATATATATATATATATAGGGTGGGCCAAAATAAGGGTCCTATTTTTAAAAATTCATAACTTTTTTATTTATTGATTTTTTTTTTTTTTTAGAATAAGTAAAGGACCCCTTCCGAAGCAAGCATGAGCCGTATTAGCCCTAAGGAACGTACCCTAATTTAGAAAACATTATTTTTGCTTAAAAAACTCAAAACAGTGTAAAAAACAATACTTTAGTTTTTGTAAGTTTTAAGAAGTGTTTTTCGGCTAAAATTTGTTTTGTTTATTTCAAAAAATCTCGGAAGGGTCAGTCTACACACACATAAAGTTTGGTGAGTTTAACTTTTATTTTGTGGAAGTTATTCAAATTCAAGTTATTCAAATTTAAAGATAGGACCCTTATGTTGGCCCACCCTGTATATATATATATATATATATATATATATATAATACAACAAAAGATATAAGAGGCAACTAATATCTTTAATTAGTGAACATCCGGAAAAAACTGAAGCTCAATATACTGGATAGAGCATTAATAGCATTAGATAAATTGAAAGAATAAAATAAAGTGCGAATCAAATTTTATTACAATTTTAAGGGATAATCAGTTGTTTACCATGAAATATATATATATATATATATATATATATATATATATATATATATATATATACAGGGTGGGCCAAAATAAGGGTCCTATCTTTAAACTTACTTATATATAAATATATGATTGACAAATTGAAAAATACGTATGAAAAATTTTAAAAAGAAAAAACTGAAAATATTGAATTGAATTGTAGCTTTTTCAGCTGGACGGGTAACCTTTTTGGGCACTGATGACAACCCCCCCCCCCCCCCAAGGTAAAAATTGTCGATATTTTTGTATAATTTTGCATACTTTTTTTTATCAAAAATATGTATGGGCAGAAACAATTGTATGTCAATAAAAACTGTTTTTGATGAACTTATGGGAATTTGCTCTAGTATTGCACTATTGGGCTATAACATGAACCTATGTTGTTGTTATATATATATATATATATATATATATATATATTATTATTAATATTATTATTAAACATGTGCGTTGCTCAGGAAACATGCACCGGTTTAAACACGTGGAGAAATTGACAATCATATGGAAAATTAGTTTTGCAACATATATATATATATATATATATATATATATATATATATATATATATATGCATGTGTGTGTGTGTGTACGAAATAGTTAAGAATCGGTTTTTAGCATAAGGGGGTGGTATCTATTCTGTTCCCACACCACACACACACATATGTTAATAATATCACACAATTAAGTGTTGATTAGCCATTCGTACTGGCGGTTTCTGGAGCATATGCGTTATTACACTACTTAATCATCATCGGAAATTACTAACCACAGAACAGAAACCACCGGTGCGGATGGCTAATCGCATAATGGTACAATATTATTAATAAATATATTGTCATCTTACTAATGTAGTTTAGCACTGTAATTATTTCTTCATACACACACACGAATATATAATATATATATACATATATATATATATATATATATATATACACACACACATGCATACACACATATGTATATATATACATAAAAGAATGGTGAAAATAAAAGTTGGAAAGAATTTCAAATTTTATTAAATCATCAATAGTTCGAAAACAAGGAGAAATCCTAAATCCTTAATCCATGGATTTTGAAAATCTTTGAAAATCCATGGATTAAAGATTTGAGATTTCTTTTTGTTTTCCAACTATTGATGATTTAATAACATTTGTAATTCTTCCAACTTTTATTTTCATCATCCATTTTCTTGATTTATTGCTCTATTCAGTATATTGAGCTTTCCATTATCACGATAAATCATTATTTAAAGATACAACATTTATTTTTAAAAATTCATTCATTGTTTATATATATATATATGTGTGTGTGTGTGTGTAGATAAATATATATTTTTATATATATATATATATATATATATATATATATATATATATATATATGCATATATATATATTAAGGAAATTGATCATTTTTCTTATTTTTAATTTAAGGATATTAACCTTTATAAGAGCAAATTGAATTATCTGTGTATAATATATATTCTGAACATAACATGATTGAACATTACAGAGAGAAGCCCCCCCCCCTCACATAAACAATATCTACATTTTACAAGTGTACATTGTATAAATGATACTATTCACACACCACAATTCTATGCGGTGTACATTATACAATTCCTTACAACGATCAAAATATATTACCAACCAGCGACCACACGTTAAGTCACCGATGAATACTATTAAATAATGATTTAAAAAATAGAATTCACATTTAAAAAGTGTAAAAATATTTATGTAAAAAACAGTAAACATGACAATAGATATAAATTTAAAAAATGAATAAAATAAACAAACATTAAATCGATGGGTGGGGGGTCAGCAGGGATGGGGTCACCAGTTTGGTGTGGGTATCAGGGTGTTCAAACGTGTGTGTTCTAATTCATTTTATGTTTTTTTTTTTTTAATGTATGGGGGAGAGGTAAGATTTCTTTTTTTTTTAAGCGTTGTATTATTTTTTTTTAAATTACTTTCTTCTTATATATATATATATATATATATATATATATATATATATATATATGTATGTATATGTATATGTATTTGTATTTGTATGGAATCCCTCCAATCTCCAAACGGGGTTTTCCTACGTATTTTAGTCCATTAGGGGGTACTTCTGCAGTTTACTGACCGTGCTATTTTTTTCGATAGGATTTTCAAATTAAATTTTTTTCGATAGGATTTTCAAATTAAATTATTTTTTTACGGTATCTTTTGTTCATTAAATTTTTAAGTGAAAGTACAACATAGTTAACAAGGTGTTCAGAATGCGTTTCTAAATAATAGCGTTCTCATTTCAACACGGTCGGTAAACTGCAGAAGTACACAGAGTTATGGATATGGTACGCAATAAAAAAAATAATTTATTTGCGACGGTTTTCAATATCAAAATCGTTTTCAGAACAATCAAAATACTTATAAAACCACCCGATTGGAGACGGGAGTGATTCTATAAAATTACCTATAACTATCGTATACATATTTTTAATGATAATATTTTTGTGTTGGTTTGAGTGGATAAGTGCTTGACTACACGAAGATCTCGCCAACCTAGGCATCATACCAAGTGAACAGCTAGGAACACAATGTCATAGATCCTCTTGGGTAGGGGATAATAGGGTGTCCAACGTTTTTAAGAATAAAGAATGATGGTCAGTGCACTGAAGGGAAGGGGGAAAGGGATGGGGCGGTGTTAATCTTTTTTTTAAATGCAATTTCAATTTTTTTTTTAAATAAAATTTAAATAAATAAATAAATATAAAATACTAACCTTGCTTGTGCTTCGTCCAAACTTTGGTCTGTAATGGTCATTATCTGTTGTAGTATATCGCTGATTTCTTGCTTGCGTTGTTCCTGTTCGTCGCCCCCTCCGCCCCCGGCTCCTGGTGGGGGCAGGTAGCCATGCTGGGGAGGCATGGCCCCCGACATACTCACGGGGCCACCCCCAGCCTGTTGGGCGTGCATCAGCCTCTGACCATCATCCATCGTGTAGTTAGCGGTAACGGTATGGGCAATTGTGGTAGCAATAGTGAAAAACTTACTCGGGTGGTTATACGGGTAGGATTCGGGCACCGACTATTAACCTATTATTATTATTATTATTACTATTAATTATAATAGTAATAATAATAATAATATTTATATATATTGTTTTTACATTTATATTATTATTATGAATCTAGGGTTTTTTTCTTTGTTGTACCTATAGTGTTTTAAGGTGTCTACTTATTAATAAACTCGTGCTTTTTTGGTTTGTGCCAAGCTACCTTAAATTAGTATTATAGATTCGTTTTTTTTTTTACGTATGGGTTGGAAATGTACTGGTTTAATTACGTCTTTGTCGGAGATGTAAATAAACGACTTTTTATTTTAATAACTATTAAAAATGGATATATCTTAAAATATTAAGAGGTTGTTTATTTTATTTATTTATTTAAAAAAAAAAAGGAGGGTATCTTTCTATCTTTCGCTAAAACGGAATTTATTTTTAATGTTAAAAACAAAACTTCTTGGTAAGTAATAATAAAAATATACTAAGCAGAGAAAAAAATTCGTATTTAGGAAATTTATGCAAAAAGAAAATAAATAAATAAAATAACGGAAATATATTTAAAATAAAAAACAAATAATGAATTTTAGGAGGAACTAAAAAGTTAAATAATTAAAAAAAAAAAAAACAAAGACGAAAAAACTAGTTAATTCAAAAAATAAATAAATAAGGTGCGCGAATTTTTAAATACGTGCAGAAACAAAATAAAATTAAAATTAATTAATAAAAAATAGTTTTTATCTATTTAAATGTGTGCGTTTATATTGTATTTAAATATATATGTATATATATATATATATGTACTAGTTTTTAGACCTATATATACATATATTTATATTCATAGTTAGTGAGAATAGTATTTTTAAGAGAGGGGGAGGGGGCACCACGCGCACTGCTCTTCCTCCTACTCTAACGAATTGGAGTAGAGCAGCAGTAGGAGATGCTTTTTATAAGGTGGTAGCAGGGGTAGTAGTCGTACTGCTTATTAGGGTTGACTACAGACGGCGCGCCACGTTCCTATTGGAACTCAAACGAACAAACGATACTGGGTTTGTATTTTAAATAATTAACAATACGCTTTAGCAAAATACCAGCTTTCTTTTTTTTATATAAATTAATTAACTTCTAAAAAATATAATTTTTAAAAAATTAAATTAAAAAATATTTTTTTAAAAGCAAAAAGAGTTAAAATAATTATAATGAAGGTTCTTTATTATTTCACTTAAATATAATTGTAATAATGTAAATTTTTTAAATCCCTTTTTTTTTAAGAAATATTTTTTTTTAAAACATATACATATATATATACACACTTTGGTATATTTTTTATTTATCTACTAAAATTATTAAAATTTAGAATAATTTTTTCTTCAACTGTAAAGGTTCAAATTTTTAAATTAAAAATAAAAATATTACTTTTTTTTTATAACAGGGACTGACAAATACAAAAAACATTCATTTTAATAATATTTTTTGGGGGGGTGGGGGGGGAGAAGACGATAGGTACACTACTAATTTTTTTTAAACTAAAATAAATTTACCCTTAATTAAAAAAATTATATTTTAAACTTATAAGTAAATATTAGAAAAAAAAAGAACAAAAACTTATTTATATATATATATATATATTTTTTTTTTTAATTTGTTGGGGTAAGGTAGGGGTAGGGTATATATGAAAGGGGGATTTTTTTTTTTTTTTGAAAACCACTTTTTTTTTTTTTCAATTTTTTTTTTTCAAAACTGAATTAAAAAAATAATGAAAAACTTAAATGCCACCGTATTTTTTTTTTTTTTTTTTTTTTTTTTTTTTGAGGGAATATATCTCAGATCATCTGCGCCAATTGTAATCCTTTTTTGGGTAATGAAGAAAATCCATCGAAAATAATATCGTCGTCACGTCTATCCAAAGTTGTAAGTAATTAGAGACTTATATTTATACACATAGACTCATCACATTAAGTAAATGATGAAGATGATAGCGACACACGTGTAATATATAAATCACATATATATAATATATATGTAAATATATATTTTTAGAATTATAATTTTAGACGTATCATGGACTGATATATATAATATATATATATATATATGAGATTAATATATATATATTTATATATATATTATAGATGTGTGTGGTGCGATTTTTTTTCTGCGCGTGTAAAATTCGAATTCAAAATCAATTTTTTTTGCGCGTATATAAATTCAAAATTTATATCAATATACTTGGATATTTTTTTGTGTATTAAAAAAAAGTAATGATTTTTCGATTGTGTTGAAGAAAAAAAGCGCGTGTTTTTTTCTCACGCAAAAAAGATTGTCATGTCGGAAAAAATTAAAAACATTTTTTACTTATTAATTAAAAAGGAGCTTTCATTATATTTATATAATATATATATATGCGTGTGTGAGGATATATATATATATTTTTCCTTTTTGTTTTCTTTTTAGTTTTTTTTTAAAGTTTTTTTTTTGCGTATTGTAGATTCCTTTTCTTTTTTTTTTGTAGTATAATCCAATTTATTTGGTCGATAATTTGCGTTTCCTTGTTGTCGTCTTATGAAGATAAAAGAGCAAAAATGGTATTATCCCAGGAAATGTTGTCAAAAAGAAGAAAAAAAATCCTTTAAAATCAAGTCGGAAAAACGAACGTCGCCACCAAAGATTTTTTTTTTATGACGAATGATTCAAATTTGATGTACGTAATCCATGCGAGCTTGTCACTGTTTAATGTTTACAATATAAGTAAACGATAAAAAAATAAATAAAAATCCCTATAAGCAATATAATATAATATAGACCGCCAAATGATATGTAAATATATATTATTATTATTATTTGGATTTAGAGGTGCGCGTATGTGTATACGTGGGGACGCATTTTCTTAGAAAATTTGGGGGGGTTCTTGTCGGTGAACATGAAGATATGTTAAAAAAAAATACATTTTCAATGTAGATCAGAAGATATAGACCAGAAATACTTATATTGTATACATCACGATAATCGTAAACACGTTTTCTTTTTGCTTATAGATTTTTTTTAAAATTACGAATGGAAATGTATTAGGGGTTTTACTAGCAGGTGCGTGTTTGAATATGCATACAAAAGGTGCGTGTTTTATTGTATGCAAGTGCGTGTTCGTATATGAAGAGTTATATGTATGTATTTATGCATATATACGTTTCATTATTATATATATGTACATTTAATATATATTTGTTTCTTATATATATATATATATATATATATAAATATATATATATATATATATATTTGGTTCTTTTTGTTTGCTATATATAGGTTTCTATTTGTTTCTTATATATATATATATATATATACGTATATTATACATATATATATATGTGTTTTTTATATATATATTATATATATATAGATATATATAGATATAAATATATATTTATATTGTTTTCTTTTAGGGTGGCTGTAGGATCAGAACTCATTCACACACACACATAGTGTGTTATTATACACATACACAATAGTAGTGTGTTTAGGATTCCTTTTTTGTGTACATACCGTTTTCTAAGACTTGACATTTCCCATATATATAGTAGTAAACATCCCGTGTAGGTTTCTTGGGTAGGGTACAGATCTCATTTTTCTTCCTTCTCCTGGTTGTGTTGTTGTTTTTTTTTCTTTTTGTGTGTGTGATATTATTATGATTCAAAAGAATAAATGTACCACTGTACTACTTAAAAAAATGATTTACATATATATGTATATATGTTTATATATATATATCATGTATATGTATGTATATATATATATATATATATATGGTTTCTATATATTTTTTCCTGGTTTGAGGGTTTAAAAAAAACTCTCGCGGTAGTAGCCACAACTACTGTGGCGTGTGTGTAGAGGTTTTAAAAAAAAACTGGAAGGAGAGGGGAGAAAAAAAAACCCTAGCAATATGTGTTATGAGGAAAAAAAGGCCTTTTTTCCCCAGGTTTTCAAAAAACCTCCTTCCTCTATTGTAGAACACACACACTATGCAAGTGCGTGGTGGGAGTAGGCGTCCAACGACGCGGTAGGAGGCCGTGAGCCAAGCAGGTGGTGGGAGTACCGACCGGCGGGGCAGCGGGAAGAGTAGGCCAAACAACGGCGGTGATAATAAGACTACCAACACTAGAGACAGTTAAGAGTAACGTTCTCTCTTTGTACTCCGTCTCCCTTTCTACTCTTTTCTTCCTTTTCTTTAACTAGTAGTACAAGAAACTCTAAGTGAGACTTTTAGTAGTAGTAGTAGTAGTACTAGTAGTAGTTGTAGTAATAGTCATTGTATTCGTCCGTTAGTTTCTTCTGTCGATTAAAAAATCTCGATTCCCTCTTTTTTTTTAGAAAGAAATGCTTCGACATAGACGGACTTAGCTTTAAATTCTCCACAGCATGTGTTCGCGTGGACATTTTTGTTTTTAAAATTATATATATATATATATATATATATATATATATATATATATATATATATATATATATATATATTATTTGGGTTATGTATATATTATATAAAAATATATTTATAGAAATATTTATTATATATGCATATATTCATGTATATATATATGTATATATTCATATAGATATATATTTATGATATATAAAAATATTCATGTATATACATATTCACACACACAGACATATATATTCATATACATATTCATATATATTTATATGTATAACTATATATATATATATTCATATATATTTATATGTATAACTATATATATATATATATATATATATATATTCATATATATTTATATGTATAACTATATATATATATTCATATATATTTATATGTATAACTATATATATATATATATTCATATATATTTATATGTATAACTATATATATATATATATATATATATATATATATTCATATATATTTATATGTATAACTATATATATATATAAATATATATATATATATTCATATATATTTATATGTATAACTATATATATATATTCATATATATTTATATGTATAACTATATATATATATATATTCATATATATTTATATGTATAACTATATATATATATATATATATATATATATATATTCATATATATTTATATGTATAACTATATATATATATATATATTCATATATATTTATATGTATAACTATATATATATATATATATTCATATATATTTATATGTATAACTATATATATATATATATATTCATATATATTTATATGTATAACTATATATATATATAGATATATATATATATAATTATATATATCATCTCACATTCAAGAAATCTAATATATATATATATATATATATATATATATATTCATATATATATATTCATATATATATATATATACATATTTATTTATATGTATAACTAGATATATATTCATATATATATATTCATATATATTTATATGTATAACTAGATATATATTCTTATATATATATATACATATATATATATATATATATATATATATATATATATTCATATATATTTATATGTATAACTAGATATATATATATATATATATATTCATATATATTTATATGTATAACTAGATATATATATATATATATATATATTTATATGTATAACTAGATATATATATATATTCATATATATTTATATGTATAACTAGATATATATTCATATATATATATATTCATATATATTTATATGTATAACTAGATATATATATATATATATATATATTAATATATATTTATATGTATAACTAGATATATATTCATATATATTTATATGTATAACTAGATATATATTCATATATATATATATATGTATAACTAGATATATATTCATATATATTTATATGTATAACTAGATATATAATGATATAACAATGATAGTATTGGAATGGTAACTTGTGAGCGGTATCTTGAATGATTTAGTTCTTTTGTTTTTTTGTGGGGGAGGGGGATTTATTCATCATTGTGCCGGCCGACGTGAAAGTGTATTATCGCACATTGTTCCGGTTTTATGGTTTTATTGAATGTATTTGGGACCGATTATTTGCTTGTTGGCTTGGTGGAAGAAATAATGCACGAGCTACTTTTCTAAGACTTTTCTAGGACTTTCTTTATTTATCGTTGTTCTTCCTTGCTTTTTAATTTTGACTTTTATTTTTATTTTTTTTCCTCTTCTCTTCTTAAGTGACCTCAACTATTGCAACGCCACATTGTGTATTGTCGGCAGTTGAAACCAGTATTCCAGACATTTAATTTCCCTGATGATCTGCCAAGCAAGTAACTGCTTGGTAGTGAAACACGTGTAGGAAAAAACATTTAATTTGAATAAATAGTATTTGTAAGAAAAAATATCTTTAATGGTGATCATTGGTGTCCTGAAAGGAATGCTTTGGTAAACCTTCATAAAATCACATATAAATGCTCTGTACTCTGTAATCGAGTATCATCGAGCTTGTTTTTTATTGGAACAACCCCGGTCTTCACTGAATGATCTATTTTATAAGTGAAAAATCTAAATCTATATATATATATATATATATATATATAGAGAGAGAGAGAGAGAGATAGATAGATATATATATATTCTTATACATTTATATGTATAACTAGATATATATTCATATATATATATATATATATATATATATAGATAGATAGATATATATATTCTTATACATTTATATGTATAACTAGATATATATTCATATATATATATATATATATATATTATATTCTTATATTCATATATATATATATATATTCATATATATATATATATATTCTTATATTCATATATATATATATATATATATATATTCTTATATATATATATTCTTATATATATATATATATATTCTTATATATATTCTTATATATATATATTCTTATATATATTCTTATATATATATATTCTTATATATATATATATATATATATTCTTATATATATATATATATATATATATATATATATAGTGAATGCTTTTATTCAAACATGTACAAGGTCTGCTACACTGGCATGTCGATGTTATCGATCTATAGCTCTCAAGAGCTGAGGTCTCATCATGCAGAGAATTATTTATGATCCAACCTGGTCGCTGAATTCCTGAAATTCAGCGACCAGGTTGGATCATAAAAAATTCTCTGCCTTATGAGACCTCAGCTCTTGAGAGCTGTAGATCGATAACATCGACATGCCAGTGTAGCAGACCTTGTACATGTTTAAATAAAAGCATTCTACAATACAGCTCTATATTTTTATTGAGCACTCTTTTATAAGCCCGGTTTGATTCCCTTTGGATTTCTAGCCTTTGGATTTTTACCCTACCTGGATTACTATATATATATATATATAATTTCGCACACACATGCACATTTTAATGCACACAATCAACGAGTGTCTAAGGTTTCGTTGTACAGGGGTTTGTCAGGATAACTTCGCATTAGGATACTTCCCACGGCAAGTAAACCCTGGTCAAATATTAAAAATAACATAGTATTCGAAGCCCAAATAAGATCACTTGGTATGGCTACCCCACACTGGCTTATACGTGGAATGGTGCACCTTCTCGAAGCGATGTTGTCTCTAGTAATAGCACTAAGCTGGATACTCCACCAGACTAGATGAATTCTTGTCCTGGAATCCGGTATTACCAAGAGATCACAAGAAAGATATACTATGACATACCTAACAGGTCAATTGGGAAGAGGAAAATTAATGTTTTTCACTTTTTTACTAACTCAACATTTGAGAGGTAGAGGATAATCTTGATTGAACACGCGGATATCTATTTATCTCATATAGAAATCAAATGTTCACTCAAGAATTGGGAACCTTGGATTTCCGAGAATTCACTGAAGTAAAATGAAAACAAATAAATAGATAAGTATATATAAAATGAATACGGGAAATAAGCAAAATAAATTGCATAGACAAAATGGAATTAACACAGGTTTTTGCTTATTTGTTTCCATTTATGAAACTTTATCAAGTAAGCATTTTATTAAACAGAGTCACGTAAATATACATACTGTTTGGGTTGTCTTGGGAGAAAGAAAGGTTTAAATGCGTAGTTGGTAAAGTAAGGGAGAGTATTTATATGAGATAAAGTGTTTGTTTACAAATGATTTATGGTAATGAATACATAAGTAGAAAGGAGACTGCGCATTAGGGACGGCATAAAGGAAGTAAGAGCCAATGTTGTGGGGGGTGGTAGGGTTCCTTGTGGGATGTCTGGTTATGGAAGGCGATGTTTGAAAACAAAGTAGGAATTTTTAAGCGGTGGGCAGAGAAGAAATGACTTAGGTAAGTGGAAGGTGGGAGAAAAGCGATTTTGGGAATTTAAGGGATATGTGAATGTATGTTAAATGTGAAGTTGAAGAAATGGACTCTCAATATCTAAATTAATATAATGCTTTGCCAGGATAGTTTGTGTTATGGCTGTGGATGTTTAAAAATCTCGCTTTCAGGTCGATGTTTTTAAACTGATATATGAGGCTAGCTTCTATAAGCCGTCTCAGTTTATAATCGTGTGCATGTTTTATTATCGAAGATTTTTTGGAGAATTATTTTATGCTTTAAAATTAACATGTGTGATACGAAAGCGTTTTTAATGTTACCTAATTTTATGAATCTTTTGTGTTCATAAATTCTTTATTTGCATAGTCGCTGAGTTTCATCAATATATACTTCATTAGTATAAGGGATTCTGTTAATGCATGCCAGTGTATTTGGGATGGTCTTAGTGTTGTTATGTTTGTTAAAATATTAGTAATGATGAGTGAGGTGGAATGTATGGTTAGGAATCATATTTGGATAAGGCGCTTTTTAGGTTGCTTTTTTAATACTTTTATTCGCTTCAAACAAGATATATTGCTACTCATGTGTAAATAACTACTGTGATATGTGCCATGTTTATAGGGGGCAATCTGTGGTGTGAGTTTGGTATCAAGATTTTTGTTCACATTACATTTAAATTACTGTTTGCTCGTACGGACAAGGAAACAGGGAGGCGGAAGGAAATGCCAAAGGCAAGCGAACGGTCCTAGGAAAGAAGGTATCGGGGTAGAGAACCTCTGCGGTAAAGGGGTATGATTTTGCTACTCGCCAGGTGGGTCGGGTATTTTCGTTGGATATAAGTATAGTATATTTATTGTAGCACATTCCATGGAAGTATTTGGAAAACAAGCACATGGGGTGCCACATTGTGGCGATGTAACAGACGTGTGAGCTTGGGAGACAGTGCGAGACCTATGGGGTAAAGAGGAACAAAATTAGTCAGGGTGAGTCGAGATTTAGAACGATTTTTTTCCATGGACCTTTGGTGTCAAATTATACATTTTGTTCTGACAATTAAAAATGCAATCTTCTCTCTATATATAAACCTCAATGCCTGTGTAGTGTTAGTGTGTTCTTTATAGAAAGAAAGGTTAAAGAATCTATATAAAATCGAAAAGTGTATTCTTATGTAAAATTTACCAGGGAAGACTATGAAAGTGTTCCTAAGTCGTTAAGTGCACCCTAAAGAGCTATGAGAGCACAACACCCTTAAAACTTCAAATATATTCTATTTTGATTAAATTTATATCATATGTATAAAATTCTGTGGGGAAGACAATGGAAGTGGTACCGAATATCTACGTTAGACTCTATGTGACTAATATCTAAGTGCCCCACCTCTAAGTGACCAATGGGGACAAAACCCCTTAAGACTTCAAATACGTAAATCTAATTTTAATGAAATGTAAACTATATGTATAAAAAAATAATTCAGAGAGTTGTCCAACATTTCAGATTCTTCCGGCTATATTAGGGGCCGAAAACAGAGCAAGGGGTCTATAAAAATAAAGAAGGTAATATTGTGTTATGAGCATAGTGGACAAGTGATCAATCCCGAGAAACATCAGGTCTACCTGCTAGTTTCCTTTTAAAAACAACTAACTTAAAAGTATTTATTGGATTTAAATTTCAATATTTGGTAAGACGTTCATTCGAATTTATTGCAAAACTGAGCCAAACAAAATTGAAAGTAAAAAAAACTCCCAGGCAACGCCGGATAATACAACTTGTATTATATTAAAAAAAAAAGCTATGTGTATGCGTGTGTATCCTGCTAAAAGTTTGAAACTACACAAGATACATTTACAAACCTTACATCGTCTGATTTAGTTTGACCCCGAATTGTTTTGGGTCAAAATTTTTCTTTCATGGAAATCGTCCCAGACAAGGTATGAAGTCACTTGATGTAAGGAGCTAACAAGAACAAATATGATTATTGCAAAGATAGAAGATGCCTATTGGCTTCAGTCTTGAAAAGACCAGGAGTATATCTAGGGGAAAACAGTCAGCAGGAAGAGAGTTCCACAAGGCTGCAGCTCTTGGAAAGAAGCTACTGAAAGAGGAAACTGTATTACAATGAGTAATTCGTTAAAAATGTTGAATGTTATAATGTAGTAATTCGTCAACGATTTTTGAATGTTATTATGTAGTAATACGTCATCGAGTTGTTAATGGCATTATGTAGTTAATCGTTAACGATTTTTTAAATGTTATATGTAGTAATTCGTCAATTGAAGTATAATATTGTTATGTAGTAATTCGTCAATTGAAGTTTAATATTATTATGTAGTAATTCGTCAATTGAAGTTTAATATTATGTAGTAATTCGTCAATTGAAGTTTAACATTATTATGTAGTAATTCGTAAATTGAAGTTTAACATTATTATGTAGTAATTCGTCAATGGTATTTTAATATTATTATGTGGTAATTCGTCAATTGAAGTTTAATATTATTATGTAGTAATTCGTCAATTGAAGTTTAATATTGTTATGTAGTAATTCGTCAATGGTATTTTAATATTATTATGTAGTAATTCGTAAATTGAAATTTAATATTATTATGTAGTAATTCGTCAATGATATTTTAATATTATGTAGTAATTCGTCAATTGAAGTTTAACATTATTATGTAGTAATTCGTCAATGATATTTTAATATTATGTAGTAATTCGTCAATTGAAGTTTAACATTATTATGTAGTAATTCGTAAATTGAAGTTTAACATTATTATGTAGTAATTCGTCAATGGTATTTTAATATTATTATGTGGTAATTCGTCAATTGAAGTTTAATATTATTATGTAGTAATTCGTCAATTGAAGTTTAATATTATTATGTAGTAATTCATCAATTGAAGTTTAATATTATTATGTAGTAATTCGTCAATTGAAGTTTAACATTATTGTGTAGTAATTCGTCAATTGAAGTTTAATATTGTTATGTAGTAATTCGTCAATGGTATTTTAATATTATTATGTAGTAATTCGTAAATTGAAGTTTAATATTATTATGTAGTAATTCGTCAATGATATTTTAATATTATGTAGTAATTCGTCAATTGAAGTTTAATATTATTATGTAGTAATTCATCAATTGAAGTTTAATATTATTATGTAGTAATTGGGCAATTGAAGTGTAATATTATTATGTAGTAATTCGTCAATTGAAGTTTAATATTATTATGTAGTAATTCGTCAATTGAAGTTTAATATTATTATGTAGTAATTCGTCAATTGAAGTTTAATATTATTATGTAGTAATTCGTCAATTGAAGTTTAATATTATTATGTAGTAATTCGTAAATGGTATTTTAATATTATTATGTGGTAATTCGTCAATTGAAGTTTAACATTATTATGTAGTAATTCGTCAATGATATTTTAATATTATTATGTAGTAATTCGTAAATGGTATTTTAATATTATTATGTAGTAATTCGTCAATTGAAGTTTAATATTGTTATGTAGTAATTCGTCAATTGAAGTTTAATATTATTATGTAGTAATT
The DNA here is from genome assembly GCA_963556195.1 of Sepiola atlantica. Taxonomy (NCBI): domain Eukaryota; kingdom Metazoa; phylum Mollusca; class Cephalopoda; order Sepiida; family Sepiolidae; genus Sepiola; species Sepiola atlantica. The sequence continues at coordinate 15,863,103 of OY744554.1, read as the reverse complement.
CGTCAATTGAAGTTTAATATTATTATGTAGTAATTCGTCAATTGAAGTTTAATATTATTATGTAGTAATTCGTAAATGGTATTTTAATATTATTATGTGGTAATTCGTCAATTGAAGTTTAACATTATTATGTAGTAATTCGTCAATGATATTTTAATATTATTATGTAGTAATTCGTAAATGGTATTTTAATATTATTATGTAGTAATTCGTCAATTGAAGTTTAATATTGTTATGTAGTAATTCGTCAATGGTATTTTAATATTATTATGTAGCAATTCGTCAATGTTTTTAAATATCATTATGTAGTAATTCGTCAATTGAAGTTTAACATTATTATGTAGTAATTCGTCAATGATATTTTAATATTATTATGTAGTAATTCGTCAATTGAAGTTTAACATTATTATGTAGTAATTCGTAAATTGAAGTTTAACATTATTATGTAGTAATTCGTAAATTGAAGTTTAATATTATTATGTCGTAATTCGTCAATTGAAGTTTAACATTATTATGTAGTAATTCGTAAATTGAAGTTTAATATTATTATGTAGTAATTCGTCAATTGAAGTTTAATATTATTATGTCGTAATTCGTAAATTGAAGTTTAATATTATTATGTAGTAATTCGTCAATTGAAGTTTAATATTATTATGTCGTAATTCGTCAATTGAAGTTTAATATTATTATGTAGTAATTCGTCAATTGAAGTTTAATATTATTACGTAGTAATTTGTCAACGATGTTTATGTTATTATGTAGTAATTTGTTAACGATTCTTTTCAGTTGCCAGAGAAAGCGAGAGATTGGGTAATAAGGAGAGAGGGAGAGGGTACTAGATAGATTGGGGAAGAGAGGAAAGAGGAGAGGGGAAAAAGAGAGAGGGAGAAG
>OY744554.1:15829712-15859712 GCA_963556195.1 Sepiola atlantica | reverse complement strand
CCCAAATGTATTGCATTTTACACTCGCCACATCGAGTCACATACAGAGGGGGAGGGGCACGCACGCGCGGCTGGTTATAGATGTAATAAGAGCAGTCCTTTCGGGGTTTGTTCCAGATGACAATGTCTGGTTTAATGGCTTTGTCTTTTATGTATCTGCCCGCCTGTATGTCTTCATCATAGAACACTGTCTCCCTTTTCAGTTGCATTTTACTTCAGTTGAAGTTCTCAGAAATCAAGGGGCCTCTACCTGGGGCTAACACTTGATCCCTATATGAGATACATAGATATTCGAATATTCTATTAAATTTCTTTTATCTCTATCGTTGAGTTAGTAAAGAAGTTAAGAACATTAATTTTAATTTTCCTCTCCCCAATTGATCAGTTGATTATGTTATAGTATATCTTTCTTTTGGTCTCTTGGTCTTACCGGATTCCAGGACCAGAATTCATCTGGTCTGGTGGAGTATCCAGCTAAGTGTTGTGACTTGAAGTAACATTACTTAGAGAAGGTGCCCTATTCCTCGTATGAGCTAATGCCAAGGGGATCTTATTTGGGCTTCGAATACTATGTTATTTTGAATATTTGGTCAGGGTTTACTTGTAGGGGGCAGTATCCTCATGTCAGGTCGTCCTGACAAACCCTTGTACAGAGAGACCGAAGACACTTGAGGATGGTGTCTAGTAGGCAATTCAAACTCCTGTACGAGTGTGTGTGTGTCCAGCTAAAAGCAAACAAATAACAAAACAAACCCCCTCACAAATTTGGTATATTCTTGATCAGCATTCCCCCGGCTGAATTATATCTAAAAAAAATGTTTAATTAATTTTTGGTGGCTCAACTGACCCAGGTTTTGTTGTGGGGGGGGGGGGGGGTCAGTCATTTTATTCAGCTATTTTATTTACTAAAGGGAAGTAACTCTGATTTTTTTTATTAAGGTGTTCATTCTCTTATGCCGACTCGTTCCTCGGGGAATCTATTATATAAAGGAGAGTTGTCTGTCCTTTGTTTCATTTTACTTCAGTCGAAGTTCTCAGAAATATTGGGGCTAACACTTGATCTCTATATGAGATGCATATATATTCGAATATTCCATTAAAGTTCTCCTTTACATCTCAAACGTTGAGTAAGTAAAGAAGTTAAGAATATTAATGTTCCTCTTTCCAATTCATCAGTCAACTATGTTATAGTATATCTTTCGTGTGATCTCTAGGTCTTACCGGATTCCAGGACAAAAATTCATCTAGTCTGGTGGAGTATCCAGCTAAGTGCTGTTACTTGAGATAACATTACCTGGAGAAGGTGCATCATTCCTCGTATGAGCAAGTGTATAGCCGTGCCGAGGGGATCGTATTTAGTCTTCGAATACTATCTTATTTTGAATATTTGGTCATGGTTTACTTGTAGGGGGGAAATATCCTCATGTCAGTTTGTCCTGACAAACCCTTGTACAGAGACGCCGAAGATATTACAGGATGCCTGTGTATATGTGTGTGTTTATGTTCAGCTAGAGGGTAATGGGCTGGGTAGAGAAGAAATAGAGGGTTAGAGAGAGGGAGGGGGAAAGAGATAGAAATATGTAACAATGTTTTCCCGGGTAACGCCGGTTAGCCCTGCTAGTCACAAATAAATTATTTTATGGTTTTATATGTAAGTTTTTTTTGTTGTTGTCGTTTTTACTTTTGACGGGGAAACTAATATATCTTTATTTATTTTATCCTATTTAGAATACATTTTTTCTGTGTGTAGGTTCGAACCCTAGCACAGGCACACTTATCTTTAACAAAATAAAATTAATAAATGATAAAAACACATTTTCTCCGGCATATGTGCTTTTTTTTTCTAATTTTCTTCTTTTTCTCTCTATTTACGTAAAATAAAACAAAATCAATCAATAAATATTCTTTATTTTTATAATTTGATTATGTTTTTTTTCTTTTTTTTTTAAAACATAGTTCACCCCAAACAGGGCAGACCGCCACTGTAGACGTAAGGGGCTACTAAGATAAAGGGTGAGAGTTTTTTTAGGGGGGGGGGTGTCAAACTAAATTTTGAGTTATTCAGCGAGATGTCTGTTTACATTAGTTTAAAATTTCCGCATGTCAGTACTGTCAGGAAAACAGGGAGCAGGGAGGGAGTTACAGAGTCCAGCAGCACGAGAAAATAAGTTTTTGGAGTAGAAAGCTCTTCGGCATCTGAGGACCTCCACAGTGAATGGATGGGATTTGGCTGATTGTCGGGTTGGTCTAGTGAATTTGCGTCGTGGGGGAACCAGAGCAGCAAGCTCATCAGAGCACAGTCCATTGGAGTACTTGTAAAACGTTCACAAAGATGGAACATTGCGGCGGTGGGATTGGGATAGGGGCTGGAGCTTTGTGGATAGTGAGGGACCTATTAAGTTGGCGACTCTTTTTTGGACCTTGTCTAAGAGGGAGAGACTAATGGATGATGCACCAGCCTATATATGGCAACAATACTCCATACATGGGCGGATGGTGGCTTTGTAGAGATATAGGATAATGTCAGGTGTGAGAAGTTTACTAGCACGGTAGAGGGAGCCAACCTTATTTGCAGCAGTCATGGCAATGTCTTCAATGTATTTGTTCCAATTCATGTTATCTGTGAAAGTTAGGCCGAGGAGTTTGAATGATGAACTCTCAGGTAGGGTGTTATTTGCCATGACAAGCGGTGGTTAAAGAGGTTTCTTGTAGTTATTGAAGAAAAGTAGCTTTGTCTTTGCGGCATTCAAAGTTACCATCCATTTTTTATCCCAATCCACTACAGACTGGAAGTCATTTTCTAAGGATTCAGCCATCGCCTCAGATATGTGAGCGTCAGTTTTGCCCACATGACGAAAGTAGAGCGTGGTGTCGTCAGCAAATATTCCTATCTCAGTCTCTATTTTAAATTATTTATCATTTATTTTAGCTTTTGGAATAAAAATGAAATTAATATTTATAATTTAATTGTATTTTTCTGTTTGACTTTTCAAGTGGACGCCATTTTTTTAGCAGCAAATGTAAATACTTATAATAAATACTAAAATAATCGATTATTTCAATATTTATTAATAAATAATATTTGAATGATATACTTTTTAAATATAGACACAGACGTGGCAAAAAAACAAAATAAAAAAATATATGAATAAATATTCTTTAATAAAAAATAAAACAGTATTAATAAACTTATTTATTATTTTATCTTTTCGAATGAAACTGAAATCAAACAAATTATTTAATTGTATTTTCTGTTTGACTTTTCAAGTGGACGCCATTTTTTCAGCAGCAAATGTAAATACTCATAGTAAATACAAAAAATAATCGATTATTTCAATTTTTATTAATAAATAATATTTAAATAATATACTTTTTAAATATAGACACAGACGTGGCAGATATAAATATATAAATCGATATTCTTTTTTTTCACTATTTTACTTCTATTAAACGTATATTTTTTTATTTTGCTTAATGTTCACCGTGGACTTTCTACTCTCCCACGATGAACATTAAGCAAAAAGAGTTCAATGAATACATCATGCCTGTTATGACATATGGTAGCGAAATACGGGTACTTAATAATGCAGAAATCGAAAAACTAAGAGTGGCACAACACAAAATGGAACGTATTGTGCTCGGCATCAGTTGACACGATAGAAAAAAGAAACACCTGGATCAGACAGCAAACTGGAGTAAATTACATCATCACTACCATACGAATGGCAAAACATATGATGAGCAGGCCACTTTTCCAGACGTACAGACAACAGATGGACATATAAGACGACAAGATGGACCTCCGAGGCAATGGAAAAGACCTAGAGGAAGGTCTAATTTTAATTCAATGTTTAATTTATTTTTCCTTCATTTTTTCCTTCATTTGTTTCAAATTTTTGTTAATTTTTTCATTCAGTTTTATTTTCATTCTGTTTTTCATTCCTTTTTCATTCGACTTTTCATTAACTAATTTTCATTCATTGTTATCATTCACTTATCTTTATTCTTTTTTTATTCATTTTTAATTATTTTTCATTTATTTTTCATTCATTTTTTTTGTTCATATTTTTCCATTTATTTCATTTAATTCATTTTTTCTTTATTTTTCATCAATTTTTGTTTTCAATAAATAATTTCTCCATTTTTTCATCCATTTCTTTATTCATTTTTTAAAATCAGTCTTTCATTCAATTTTTCCTTTATATTTTATCGTTCACTTACTTTCATTTGTTTTTTTATTTACTTATTTATTATTATTTTTCACTTATTATTTTTCATTCATTTTAAATTCATTTTTTCCTTAATTTTTCTCTATTTTTCCTTTATTTTTTTCATTCATTTTTTTTCATTATGATTTTTTTTTCATTTGTAATATATTTCAATTTCTGTTTAATAAATTTTATTTATGTTAAAAAATATTTAATTGAATTGTTTGACTTTTTAAATAGACGCCATCTTTGTTTCCTAGCAGCAAGTGTAACTACTAATAATAAATACTAGTTATAATACATTAATTAATTTATTATTAATAAATAATATTTTAATAATATTATAATTCTTAATATAGAAATAGACGGGTGAAAAAGATTAAATAAATAAATATTCTTTATATATAATTTTAAAAATAATTTATCATTTTTTATATTCTAAATGAATAATTACGAATTTTATTTTTCATTTCTCCCTCCTATATTACTATAAAAACGGGTTACTCTTATTTAAATAACTAATGTAACGGCATTTTGAAATACTGTATATATTGTACAAACAAAAGGCACATAGACCTAATTTTGAATGCCTAATTTGCAAAAATATTATTTAAACAGTGCATAATATATTACTGTTTGGTGTTATTCATTTATAATTTTATTGTTCTATTTTTTTCATATATATGCAATAGTTTTGTTCATATAACAGTAATTAATTTAAAGGATTTAATAAAAAAAATGGATAAATGATTAAACCTTTCTTAAAATATTTGCTGATTAATTTTCTGGGAAGGTAATTTAAATTAAACTAACGACAAAGAAAGATATACAAGGCATAACCAATATTTCAGAAAGAGGAGAGGTTGATTAACCCCTCTTTCTCTCTCTCTTTCTCTCTTTGTCTCTCGTTAACGGCGCCATATACACAAAGAAGCGTGGATGACTGACTGCTCCCTCCGTTAGCAACCGACGCAACATTTTTTTAAATTATTTTAAATTCAATAAAATAAATTGTAAGTAAAAAGAACAGAGCAAGTACACACACGTGCGCACACGCACGCAAAGACACACCCACACACACGGACACAAACGCACACTAGCAAAATATCGCTCAGGTGAATTTATTTCCTGTTTCTTCTTATTTCTTAGTGGTCTTATTTAAAATATATCTATCATATGAATAAAAGTGAAAGTTGTTGCCTTGTGTTTACAACAGACATATGAAAGAAATGTTTAATATTTACATTTTTAGTTTCAAGTATTTCAAGTAGCGAAGTTTACGAAGCTATAGCGATCTAAGAAAGCCAGCGAGTTTGGAAAAAATGGAATCAATACTAATTACTTATTTGTATTTTTAGTGATTTGACTTTTTAATGGACGCCATGTTTGTTACTAGCAGCAAATGTAAATACTTGCAGCAAACGTAAATACTAGCAGCAAATGTAAATACTTGCAGCAAATGTAAATATTTACAGCAAATGTAAATATTTGCAGCAAACGTAAATACTTGCAGAAAACGTAAATACTAGCAGCAAACGTAAATACTAGCAGCAAATGTAAATACTTACAGAAAACGTAAATACTTGCAGAAAACGTAAATACTAGCAGCAAACGTAAATACTTGCAGAAAACGTAAATACTTGCAGAAAACGTAAATACTTGCAGAAAACGTAAATACTTGCAGAAAACGTAAATACTAGCAGCAAACGTAAATACTTACAGCAAATGTAAATATTTACAGCAAATGTAAATATTTGCAGCAAACGTAAATACTTGCAGCAAACGTAAATACTAGCAGCAAACGTAAATACTTGCAGCAAACGTAAATACGAGCAGCAAATATAAATACTAGCAGCAAATATAAATACTTGCAGCAAACGTAAATACTTGCAGCAAACGTAAATACTTGCAGCAAACGTAAATACTTGCAGCAAACGTAAATACTAGCAGCAAATGTAAATACTTGCAGCAAACGTAAATACTAGCAGCAAACGTAAATATTTGCAGCAAACGTAAATACTAGAAGCAAACGTAAATACTAGCAGCAAACGTAAATACTTGCAGCAAACGTAAATATTTGCAGCAAACGTAAATACTTGCAGCAAACGTAAATACTAGCAGCAAACGTAAATACGAGCAGCAAACGTAAACACGAGCAGCAAATATAAATACTAGCAGCAAATATAAATACTTGCAGCAAACGTAAATACTTGCAGCAAATATAAATACTTGCAGCAAACGTAAATACTTGCAGCAAACGTAAATACTAGCAGCAAACGTAAATACTTGCAGCAAACGTAAATACTTGCAGCAAATATAAATACTAGCAGCAAATGAAAATACTAGCAGCAAATGTAAATACTTGCAGCAAATGTAAATATTTGCAGCAAACGTAAATACTTGCAGCAAACGTAAATACTTGCAGCAAACGTAAATACTTGCAGCAAATATAAATACTAGCAGCAAATGAAAATACTAGCAGCAAATGTAAATACTTGCAGCAAATGTAAATATTTGCAGCAAACGTAAATACTTGCAGCAAACGTAAATACTAGCAGCAAACGTAAATACTAGCAGCAAACGTAAATACTTGCAGCAAACGTAAATACTTGCAGCAAATGTAAATACTTGCAGCAAACGTAAATATCAGCAGCAAATATAAATACTAGCAGCAAATATAAATACTTGCAGCAAACGTAAATACTTGCAGCAAATATAAATACTTGCAGCAAACGTAAATACTTGCAGCAAACGTAAATACTAGCAGCAAACGTAAATACTTGCAGCAAACGTAAATACTTGCAGCAAATATAAATACTAGCAGCAAATGAAAATACTAGCAGCAAATGTAAATACTTGCAGCAAATGTAAATATTTGCAGCAAACGTAAATACTTGCAGCAAACGTAAATACTTGCAGCAAACGTAAATACTTGCAGCAAATATAAATACTAGCAGCAAATGAAAATACTAGCAGCAAATGTAAATACTTGCAGCAAATGTAAATATTTGCAGCAAACGTAAATACTTGCAGCAAACGTAAATACTAGCAGCAAACGTAAATACTAGCAGCAAACGTAAATACTTGCAGCAAACGTAAATACTTGCAGCAAATGTAAATACTTGCAGCAAACGTAAATATCAGCAGCAAATATAAATACTAGCAGCAAATATAAATACTTGCAGCAAACGTAAATACTTGCAGCAAATATAAATACTTGCAGCAAACGTAAATACTTGCAGCAAACGTAAATACTAGCAGCAAACGTAAATACTTGCAGCAAACGTAAATACTTGCAGCAAATATAAATACTAGCAGCAAATGAAAATACTAGCAGCAAATGTAAATACTTGCAGCAAATGTAAATATTTGCAGCAAATATAAATACTTGCAGCAAATGTAAATACTTGCAGCAAATGTAAATACTTGCAGCAAACGTAAATACTTGCAGCAAACGTAAATACTAGCAGCAAACGTAAATACTTGCAGCAAACGTAAATACTTGCAGCAAATGTAAATACTTGCAGCAAACGTAAATATTTGCAGCAAACGTAAATACTTGCAGCAAACGTAAATACTTGCAGCAAATGTAAATACTAGCAGCAAACGTAAATACTTGCAGCAAACGTAAATACTTGCAGCAAATGTAAATACTTGCAGAAAACGTAAATACTTGCAGAAAACGTAAATACTTGCAGCAAATGAAAATACTTGCAGCAAACGTAAATACTTGCAGCAAATGAAAATACTTGCAGCAAATAAAAATACTTGCAGCAAATGAAAATACTTGGAGCAAATGAAAATACTTGCAGCAAATGAAAATACTTGCAGCAAATGAAAATACTTGCAGAAAATGTAAATACTTGAAGCCAATGTAAATACTAGCAGCAAATACCCAATATTAAAACATTATTGCATTTATTATTAATAAATAATATTTAAATGATATAATCATTTCTAATATAGAGATAGGGGAAGTAAAAAAAGAGGAAACGAATAGTTAAATATTTTTTATAGTTTTTATTTATTTTATTAATTATTTTATCTTTTGAAATAAAACAAAATAATGAACGCTCCCTTCAAGGTCCGGGCGTTCTGATTTCTATCCATAATACTTTCTTCCACATTCCAGTTTCATGGAATATAAGAAGAGCATTTTTGTAATACTATTAAATCACTTTAGTATTACTACTTAAAACTATTAATTTCCTTTTGACTGAACAAACGGTGGAGACAACTCCCAACGGAGTTGCTTCCCTTGCCTAGAAAGAAATTCAAACGAATTTATTAAATTGAATCTCAATGCAGTAATGGGAAAATAAATGAAATAAAATTTTAAAATAAAAAATATACGTAATAGAAAAATAAAAAAAATAAAAATTAAGAATTATAATATTGACACTGACACTAATAAAATTTAATAAAAACAAAACATTTGAAACAAATTTTTCAAATAAATTTCAAATCCATCTATTTTTGTGCCGAATAGTCCTTACCGATAATGGTTTCCCCATACACGTTTGAATAAAGGTTGAACACACATCTTATGAAGGGAATTTTTTTCCGGAAATATAATATTATATACGGAACTTCCATCGAACCGCACTGACGCAAGTAAGATTGTAATATAAAATGAAAAAAGAAAGAAAAAAATATATTAATAAAAGGTGGAAACTGCAGAACTCATTCCACCGTTATATGTTTTCGTGTTCGTGTTTATCCGTTACACCTCTGCATTGTATCGCCTTCCATAAATTACCTTTAATTTCTTTTTATTTACATAATACGATTTATGTAATAACAAAGAAACATCATTACAGGGTCACTCCGGAAAGTCTTCCTACTGACTGTTTTTCTCCTACATATAGTCTTGTTCTTTTCAAGACTAAGGCCAATAGGAATCTCCTATCTTTACGATACTCATCTTTCGTTCTTTTTAGCTCTTTTCATCAAGTGGCTTCATGTCTTGTTTGGAGCGATTTCAATAAAAATACCTGGAATGAATACTAATTACTTATTTATACTTTTTCGGTTTGACTTTTTCAAAATGGACGCAATGTTTGTTTTAACAGCAAATGTAAATACTAAAAGTAAATATTAATGCATTTTAAAATTTATTATTAATACATAATATAATATATGATAAAATAATATAATAAATAATATAATATATAATACAAATAATATGATATAATATATAATAATATAATATCTAATACACATAATAAAATATAATATATAGTAATAATAATATAATCTACAATAAAATAATATAATAAATAATATAATATATAATCAAAATAATATATGATATATGATAAAATAATATAATAAATAATATAATATGTAATAAAAATAATATAATATAATATATAATAATAATATAATGATATATAATAAAAATGATAAAATATAATATATAGTAATAATAATATGATATAATATATCATAAAATAGCATAAGAAATAATATAATATATGATAAAATAATATAATATAATATATAATATATTAATAAAATAATATAGTAGATAATAAAAATAATATAATATATGAAAATAATAATATGATATAATATATAATAAAATATCATAAGAAATAATATAATATATGATAAAATAATATAATATAATATATAATATATTAATAAAATAATATAGTAGATAATAAAAATAATATAATATAATATATGAAAATAATAATATGATATAATATATAATAAAATATCATAAGAAATAATATAATATATGATAAAAATAATATAATATAATATATAATATATTAATAAAATAATATAATGAATAATATAATAGATAATTAAAATAATATAATACATGAAAATAATAATGATATAATATATCATAAAATAGCATAAGAAATAATATTATGTATGATAAAAATAATATAATATAATATATGAAAATAATAATATGATATAATATATAATAAAATAGCATAAGAAATAGTATAATATATGATAAAAATAATATAATATAATATATAATATATTAATAAAATAATATAATGAATAATATAATAGATAATAAAAATAATATAATATATGAAAATAATAATGATATAATATATCATAAAATAGCATAAGAAATAATATAATGTATGATAAAAATAATATAATATAATATATTAAAATAATATGATGAATAATATAATGGATAATAAAAATAACATAATATAGTATATGAAAATAATAATATTATATAATATATTATAAAAATAATAAAATATAATATATAGCAATAATAATATAATATATAATAAAATAATATAATAAATAATATAATATATAATATATAACAGTATAATATAATAAATAACATAATATATAATAAAAATAAGATAATATAATTTATAATATATAATATAATAATATAACAAATAATATAATATATTATAAAAATAATATAATATGATAATAAAATATGATATATAGTAATATTAATATAATATAATATATAATAAAATGATATAATAAATAATAAAACACATGATAGAAATAATACAATATAATATATAATAATAATACTATGATATAATATATAATAAAAATAATTTATAATGATGATAATATAATATATAATAATAATAATAATATGATATAATATATAATAAAAATAATATAATATAATATATAATAATCATATAAAATAATATATAATACAAATAATAAACCATAATATATAATAAAAATACTATATAATAAAATATAAAATTAAATATTTAAATAACAATTTTTAATATAAAGACAGACTTGACAAAAAAGAGTAAATCTCCGTAAGTCTTGTGAATTCACTTCCGCTTCCGGTGCCGGCGTCTGTCGTTACCAGTGGTGCTATTGGAATTAACTTAATTTGATGCTTAAATAAAAGCATCAAATCCGATCCTCAATAAAATAGACCAATATGTATTTATTTTTATATAAATAAATATATGTACTTTCATTCCGTTATACAAAAGTTAGCTAGTAAAACACGTGCCTTTTTCTAAGCCTCGGGAAAAATCGTTTCAAGTTGTAAGCGGAAGCAAGAAAGCAAATAGCCAGTCAGACAACCATATCAGACTTACCCGTCGCCTCAAAGACATCGACCACTATAATAAACAGTCAACAGTAGGTGATTTATTTCTTTAGGTCATCAGAAATGATAATAATAATTTATGTGTTAAAATAAAAATACTACCTAATTCTATGATTTTTAAATGTTTATTAGACCTGTTTTGGTAAAGGTCAGTAACATATAATAGAAATATGTCGAGAGTCGTACACGGTCCAAACGGTGACTTGAATGACTTGCCTCCTCGTGTCGTGGTGAGAGTTGCCTCCCTTTCATCGCCCTTGGAGCATCTCATTCTCCAATCTCAGGAAGGGGTACCAGCTTACTCCATATCACCCCCCTCTGAGACAATTTCTTCACAACAGAAATTAATATCTTTTACGTTTTGGGCTCGGACTTAACGGTTCTACCGGTATTCTTTTTCTTTTGCTTGACCGTCTTGGAATAACTGTTTCAGCAATTGATGGTGCTGGAATGTCAAATATCTCATACAATATGTCCATCGGGATTTCCTGATCTTCCCTGCCATCTTCCGTAAACCTTGATCTCAATTGATTTAGATGACGTTTATGTTCTCATTTGGAACTTTTCACCATGTACATAATTCCACCAATTCTTTTTGATATTACCCCATCATCCCAAAACGTTTTTCCATTTCTGAAATTTTGGAAAAAAAATTTTGTCGCCGGTATTAAAGAACTTACACAAAAAATTACTTTTCTTCGCGTATTTCTTCGTTGGACTCGGTAACAATCTGTCAAATACTGAGCGTATCTTTCTAGCAAACATCAGTTCGGCTGGTGACATGCCTGAAACTGTGTTTGGGTTTGGTGTGATTCTGTACACAGACAAAAATTTCTGGATGGTCTTCTCCTCAGTGTCCATGTCGTGATTCTTTCTCAATGCCCTTTTAAAAGTGTTCACAAATCTTTCAGCCTGACCATTAGATCTAGGATGGTAAGGTGAAGTTGTTGTGTGGTCAATGGACAAACATCTGCAGAAATCTTTAAATTCACTGCTGGTGAATTGTGTCCCATTGTCGCTTACTATTGCTTTTTGGTACACCAACACGACTGAAAAGTTCGTCTAGTACCTTTATAGTAGTTGTGGATGTCGGGTGTTTACATTTGAACATCTCAGGCCACTTGGAGTAGCTATCTACAACTATTAGGTAATAATGACCATTCATGGGTCCAGCATAATCGATATGCAGTCTCGTCCATGGGACATCTGTTTTCGGCCATGGTATAATTTTCACTGGTGATGCTTTTGCTGCAAGTGGGCATCCTCTACATGCTTTAACAATCTGTTCTATATCCTTGTCCATCTTCGGCCAATAAGTATAACTCCTCATTAAAGCTTCCATACGTGCGATCCCTGGATGCCCTTGATGGAATTCTTTTAACATCCGCTATTGCAGTACAACTGCATCACCACTCTTCCAGCATATAGTAGCACTTCATCGCATATTAAATATGCTGTCGAATTTCTTGAAGTTTTATATTTCTTTGAAATTACTTCTTTCATCTTTTTGATGAAATCGTCTTTTCCAGCCTTGATTCTTATTTCATCTAACGTGACAGGTAATTCACGTATAGCATTGCATAATGCGTCCTTAAAATCCGTTTCATCCTTTTAGGCTGCAATAACCATGTCTTCTAGTGGTTCCGATCTTCGAGGGATTAATCTGGAAAGACCATCTGCGTGCCCTATTTTCTTCAAAGGCAAAAATTCCATTTTAAAATTATAATTTAATAATTCAGTACCCCAGCGCTGCAATCTATTTGCAGTATGTGTGGGAATACCCTTCTTTGATCCATATATGGATAATAGTGGTCTATGGTCTGTTTGTAATAAAAACGATCGACTATGGATAAATTTATGAAATGTTTTAACGCAAAAACAATCGCAAGGCTCTCTTTTTCAATTTGCGAATAATTTTTTTCTGCCGGAAGCAAAGTTCTAGAAACATGGGCTACTGGTTTCTTACTACCATCTTCAAATTTATGAATAATTACAGCACCAATGCCATAATCACTTGCGTCAGAAGCGACTATTATTTCTTGTTTAGGGTCATAATGTGTTAGTGCTAAATCCGACGTCAATACACTTATTTTTTCGAAAGCTTGCTGACATTTATCAGTCCAATTCCATTTTACACCTTTTTTTTTAATAAATTGTTCAATAGGGCTCTCAAGTCATGCATATTTTTTTAATATATATTCCATAGTAATTCGCTAAACCCAGAAAAGCTTGAAGCGTTGTAATATTTTTAGGGATCGGCATATTTTTTATGGCTTCTGCTCTTTTCAGGTCTGGTCGTCTTCCTTTTGCGTCAATTATTTGTCCTAAATATTTAATTTCACACATAAAAAAATCGCATTTTTCTGAACTTAACTTGAAACCGTATTCTTCTATTTTTTGAAATACCGCTCTTATGTGCTCTAAATGCTCCTTAGTATTTTTGCTTTTAATCAGCACATCGTCCAAATATGCTACTGCAAACTCTAGATCAGCCAACATTGTGTCCATGATCTGTTGAAATAAACTAGGGGCGACTTTTAATCCAAACGGAAGTCTATTGAATTTGTACAACCCCTTATGCGTGTTTATTATTAATAATTTTGCAGAATCTTCGTAAACTCTTACTTGGAGGTATGCGTCAGACAAATCAATTTTACTAAAAATCTTTCCTCCATTCAATTTAACAAACACGTCTCCCGGAGAGGGCAAAGGATAAGAAGGTTCCTTTAAACAGTCATTTAGACCCGTAGAAAAATGTGCACACCCACATATTTTATGATTTTTCTTTTTCACAAAAACCACTGGTGACGACCAATCTGAATAACCAATTTTAGAAATGACACCCATTTCTTCCAGTCTTTGTAACTCCTGCTTCACGGTTTCTAATGCGGCATACGGCACCTTCCGCTTTGGTTTAAACACAGGCTTGACATTTTCTTTTACTTCAAATTTTACTTCAGTTTTCGTGCAATTACCGAGACCACCTGAAAAAACTCTAGGAAATTCATTTTTTTAGGTCCTTTATCAATTTATCCGTAACCTTATTTTTACCAGCTGGTGAAACATCAATTCTATTACAAAATGAGTTTATAGGAATCTCTAATAGATCGAACAAGATAATTAAATCACTTCCCATTAGGTTAGAAGAATTTTGTAAAACATGAACCTTAGATTTTTTAGTTTTTCCTAAAAACGATACTTCACACAAAAATTCTCCACTGAACTTTAACCCTCTTCCCGAAACTCCACGGCCTATTTTATCAGTCTTGGTTAACCTGGATTTGTTAATTCTTTTCCACGTTGTTTCATTTATTATGGAGATATCACTTCCAGTATCTAGCTGAAGTTGTACCTTCTCTCCATTTATTTTCACTTTCACGAATTTTCTTTTTTGGCCCTCCTCGATTTCTTTCTTTGTCAAAAACATTCTTACTTTACCTTTTCCGTTCGACATTCCTCTTTCGGTCTGCTTCATTCTACAGTGTGAACTCTTGTGGCCTATTCTATTACACCGAAAACAACATTTGTCTCGGAAAAAACAGTCATTTTTAGAATGAGGTTCACCACATCTGTAGCATAGCAATTTCATTGGGGATTTAAATTTTCTTTCACTTTCACGTGAACTTCTTTCATATGCAAAATATGTGAAATGTCTTTTCCCTCGATTTTAGTATTGTCATGTTTCAGATTCATTATTTTTTTAGCTTCTTCCGTAGCTTTTTGTAATGTAATATCTGGACTCTGTTCCATTTTTGACAATATTTTCGAACGAACATCTTTATCTCTACTATCCGTCAAACCTTTAACAAAAACAAGGCATTTAAACATGTCAATTGTTAACTCGTGTAGGAGAAATCGTTCACACTCTTGGTTTACTTTTCCTGCATACGTAATAAAATCATCATCATTTTGCTTAACAATGTTCAGACAACGAAAACGCGTATGGAAAAGACTGCTTCTTTCACCAAACATGCTTGTGAGTGTTTTTATTGTCTCCTCAAACGATACTTCGTCAGGTTTTCTAGGCAATAGTAAATTTGTGTACTTTGTACTTTCATTAGACCAAGCTACTGTAATGGAAGTCCAACTTTTTGTTCGTCCAACCAAGTTTCGTACCGTTTGTTGAAAATAGTTTCAAACCGCCGAAAATAGGCTTGAAAAGTTATTCCGTTGTCAGGGTCATATACGAATTCCGATATTGAATTTGCAATACCCTCGGCTGTGAAATAATTAGAATTTTCCATCGTTCTACCTTTTGCAACAGCCTCAAATAACACTTTCGTGTCGTTTGCTTGCTGTTTCCGTAACTCTAACATTTCTTGTTGCAAGTAATCTTGGAAATCTTGATGCCTTTTCTGTTGTTCCATTTGAGAAGACACTAATGTCTTTGTCAGTTCGACCAGTTCGTCCATTTTTAAAACTATACACAATACAATGAGTATACCAAAAAACAAAAATATGGAACAAACACAACCTCCCGTAATGTTCACGTCGCGAGTTAGAATTCACTCGGCGTAAAAAAAAATATTTTTATTTACCAGTTAATAACTGTAACTCTTTCGTTTGACTTAAAACGAAGTAAAAAAAAAAAGTCTTACTTTTGACGAATTTTTTTGTTTGTTCCAACCAAGGTTTGTCGAAGTCACAATATCCGGTCGTTGTGTTTCGAAAAATTCAAACGTGCTGATTTTTCTTTCTTTCCGTCGTTCAATGTAAGTTCTGGGATCGAAATCCTATGTCGCCAATATTATGATATTTATTAGACCTCTTTTGGAAATGATCGGTAACATATAATAGAAATATGTCGAGAGTCGTACACGATCCAAACGGTGACTTGAATGACTTGCCTCCTCATGCCGTGGTCAGAGTTGCCTCCCTTTCATCGCCCTTGGAGCCTCTCATTCTCCAATCTCAGGAAGGGGTACCACCTTACTCCACATCAGTAATATATCTAAATAATAAGTAAGCACGAACACTGGCGAAAATGAGTGTTTCACTCATTTTTGACGGGTAGTGGCAACATATACATGTGTTTGGAAAATCGATATCACAATTTTATGATTATGTTCTATATGTGTAAAGGAGTCTCTCTGTGCGAAGGTTACTTTTGTGCAAGCACTCTATTGCTATTCTCATTTTCTTTACGATTCATTTCTGTCTCTGCGTTGTCTTTGTTTTTTGCTGATCATATTTATTTACCTGAATTTAGTTTATAATATTCTATCACCGGAAATAAAAAGAGCCAACATTTGCAGGATTCCAACAGGGTCCCCTATCTTGGCTACCATGATGCTCAGATCTTTCTTCTCAGCCCCACGGCTTTTATGTTTGTTTGGTGTCAGTTTTTCATGTTTTTGTTAGTGTATGTGGAAAAACTAGGTCTAAGCCTATATTGTTTTATCTATATTTTATCTATATTGTTTTATCTATATTTTATCTATATTGTTTTATCTATCTCATATGTAGAAATAACAGTTCACTATAACACAAATTGTACGAATTTTATATTCACACACATTGTACGGATTTTATATTTAAACACATTGTACGGATTTTATATTTACACACATTGTACGGATTTTATATTTACACACATTGTACGGATTTTATATTTACACACATTGTACGGATTTTATATTTACACACATTGTACGGATTTGAACTTCACACACATTGTACGGATTTCATCTTTACACAAATTGTACGGATTTTATTTTCACACACATTGTACGGATTTCATCTCCACACACATTGTACAGATTTAATCTATACACAAATTGTACGGATTTTATCTTTACACACATTGTACGGATTTTATCTTTACAACAAAGAAAGTCGATCAGTATTTGGTTGAATGACCGATTCTTCGGAAACCAAGCCTATATACACATATATAACATAATCCTGACGTTATGCCATCGAATTTACATCCTGTATATAAAAGGTGCGTAGTGTATTTGTGTGTTGGTTTCTTTTGTACTTGTTTCCTGGTTTCCTTTGCGGTCTTTTCCTTCTTCTGTACGGCCGTTGGTTTATGCTGATCATATTTATTTACCAGCATTTGCTCAACTGTATTCTGTTACCCGAAATAACAACGGCCAACATTCGCAGGATGCCAACCGGGTCTCCCATTTTTATCATATTTATTTACTTGATCTAAGAAGAAAAATGGGTAAATTACTCTGATCACTTCTGGTTTCTCACACCACTTGGTTCTTTCCTCAATCTCATCAGGTAGATCGTCATAGTCCATTGTGTGTGTCTTCTGTTATTAGCTTGACGTATGTCCTGTGCGATTTCCCTAACGAATTATACCCCTATTTGGCCACCCACAATATAATTATACCTCTATTTGGCAACCCACAATAGAATTATACCCCTATTTGGCTACCCACAATTAAATTATATCCCCTATTTGGCCACCCACAATAGAATTATACCCCTATTTGGCCACCCACAATAGAATTATACCCCTATTTGGCCACCCACAATAGAATTATATCCATATTTGGCCACCCACAATAGAATTATACCCCTATTTGGCTACCCACAATAGAATTATACCCCTATTTGGCCAGCCACAATAGAATTATACCCCTATTTGGCCAGCCACAATAGAATTATACCCCTATTTGGCCACCCACAATAGAATTATACCCCTATTTGGCCACCCACAATAGAATTATACCCATATTTGGCCACCCACAATAGAGCCAGATTCATCCTGAGCTTGAGTACTGCTATCATATCTTCGGAGATGCCACTCAGACCACTTTTTCTTTGTTCAAAACCGACTTTGCAATCTTGTTAGGGATGATCTATGCTCTTCCCTACAGCCTCTTTCTCACAGAAGATATATTGCTAGTCTTTTTCTGCTCTATCGTTATGTTCATTGTAGGTATTTGACTGCCTCTTCCCTGTAAAACATTCACAGCAAGAACTCCTCCCTCTACAACCGAAGCAAAGAACTTTCCTTTTTCTATCTCTCTTTACCCCAAAACAAAACAAAATGCCATGAACAAGTTTTTTTTTCTTGTGACATCCCAGCCGTGGAACAAAATACCACACGGCTACTTCCCAAACGTGTACAACGTGGTCGTCTTCAAGTCTAATGTAAACAAATACTTCTTAAGCCGTCCTCTTAGATCAGGTGCGGGCAACCTTTTCAGAGTGAGGGCCGGATGAGACTTTTGGAAGGAGATCGCGGGCCGGAGTGAAAAACGAAATCTCAGAATTACTATATTTTGTTAACATGAATAAATTGTACAAAAATTGCATTGAACACTCTACAAATCTGATATTTTTTCTCAGGAGACTTCTGTATGTGATGTTATAAAAGGCGCCGACGAAGAGCCATTTTGGAATCATAAAAAATAATGACGGGGAAATAGCAAGTTGATCCAGCATTCGTTTTGACACACCTCACATAGGTTCTCTGATTCATGCCCTTTCCTCGTCTCTCGTTTCCTCTTTGCCTCTCTCTTTCTCTTTTTCTATTTTTATCTCAGGCCAAGGATTTGAAATTAATAGTTAAAGAAAAATAAAATATACATGCATCATCGCTCGCTGATATTTATACATTTTTATCCCACTGTAAATCTTAATTGAAACCTTCTTTTACGTCTATGTCACAACATGATATGAGTTTTACTGGGAGGCCCACGGGCCAGATTGCAATAATAAAGCATAACAGGGTAGCGGTCCGGGCTAAGCCTTTGCGGGCCGTATGTGGTCCGCGGGCCGGAGGTTGCCCGCCTCTGTCTTAGATAATCGATTCTTTTAAAGTAATCTTCTGCCATTTTAACCTCTTGTTTCCAATCCTCTCGCGATGGCGATCATTGTCCAACTTACAATCTCTTTGATCCTTATCCTCGAGTGGTCCAGGGTCTTTATACGCGGTGAGCCATGAGTAAAAAAAAAAAAGAAAACATCGCTGACGATTTTATCTTTAACCCTCCAGCAAATTTGTTTCTTAGGGAAGTGTCTATTAATTAAAAAAAAAAAACACCAGACGAAAAATCGAAGACTTTGAGAAATTCACATGCTCTGTGAGATTTTATCTCCGCTGAATGAAACTGGTGATTCTTCTTTTGGATAGCAGCAGCCTGGCTGCACCATCATTAATTCCATTTTTGAACACGGACGATTATAATGCAGACGTCCTTTTATTCATATAATAATTCAAACATTGCCTGGACAGATAGAAAACAGGAATAGAGACTGCTTACTGTCTATATCTTCGTTAATAATAATTAAATAACACGGACGATTATATTGTAGACATTTATCTTCATCATTAAAAGGAAGATCTGAATTCCAGATTGCGTTCACCTTGTTTTAGTCTGTAGTGAATATTTATTTTGGAGGTGTAATATAGATCCCCATCCTCAACTATTAATGTTTACAGTAAGATCTGAAACAAGACTGGGCTAGAGTTAATAAAAGGATCACGTGGTAACTTTAGTGAGTCAGTACTGTTGACCCACTTTCTTTCTTAGACCCACTTTGTTTCTTAGACCCACTTTGTGTGTTTGACCCACTTTGTTTGTTTGACCCACTTTGTGTGTTTGACCAACATTGTTGTACACGTTGATGGAAACGAATAGTGAGTGGTGGAAATGAAGAGGAAATAAAGGACTAATTAGTTAGAGGTGAGAGAACAAACTGACTGACTATAAAAAAGAACTTACAATGTAAATTAATGCATTTAGCAGGACTATTTTCTTCGGAAATTAAACACAACCATTTCTGTATAGCTCACTTCACATGAGTATATTTTATACTACTATATACTATATTAAAAATTAATAGACGCTAATTCTGGGGAAATTCCGGGACCGGTCTTGATTCTGTCAGTATGAGACATGTTTTAGGAAGGAGGAGGTCAACTTTCCGAGGTTCTACTTTGATACCCATGTCATCCATACAACTAATCCGGAAATGACGTCATAATGAGTTGGAGTGTGGCGTCTCAAAACTTTTGTTTTTTTGGAACGACAGGACTGCGTCTCTAAACTTTTAGTTCTTTTGGTATGACAGGGTCACGTCTCTAAACTTTTAGTTCTTTAGTACAACAGGGGTGCGTCTCTAAACTTTTAGTTCTTTTGGTATTACAGGGGCACGTCTCTAAACTTTTAGTTCTTTAGTACAACAGGGGTGCGTCTCTAAACTTTTAGTTCTTTTGGTACAACAGGGGTGCGTCTCTAAACTTTTAGTTCTTTGGTATGACAGGGGCGCATCTCAACATGTTTAGTTCTTTGGAAGGACAGGGCTGCGTCTGTAAACTTTTAGTTCTTTGGTATGACAGGGGCGCGTGTCTAAACTTTTAGTCATTTGATATGACAGGGGTGCGTCTCTAAACTTTTACTTCTTTGGTATAACAGAGGCGCCTCTCTAAATTAATAAATATTAATATATATATATATATATATATATATATATATATATATATACAAATATACACATATACATATATAAATATACATATATATACATATATAAATATACATATATATATAAATATACATATATATATACATATATAAATATATACACACAGATATTAACACATATATACAACAAAAATGATTACTTACATTATTATTCACATCATAATAACTATATAAAAAATAGCATGATAATCGGTTTTCATCTCAGAGCTCTGCGTATTTGCAGCCCTGAACATCTCTCTCAGGAATATAATAAAATAGAATCCTCTCTCACTACTTTAAAATATCCCAAACACGTCATTCTTTCCGCTAAAAAGAAAGCGTTTCAAATACATCTAAAAAAGATAAAAAAATACTAATACATCTCCTAATACAACACAATCCATATTAAGGAATGTTTTCCTTCCCACTAACAAAAATAAAGTCCCTTTATCCCCCACTACAGCTGGAATTTATAATATTCCCTGCGCCGACCGTGGAAAAATATATTTCGGCGAGACACAACGTCCGTTAAAGAAACGAATATATGAACATAATCGTGCCATAAAAAACGGCGATACCTCAAATGCACTATGCACTCATATGATCTCTTCCGGCCACCACTTCGATACCCATAAGGCAATCCCTATCAAACATATTCATGACACCAAACTTAGACGTCTCACAGAATCCTGTCTGATCCTATGTCATAAGAACACCATTGCCCAAAGACAAGGTTTCTATAATATTGCTTTTGCTTCGGCTAGATCGATTTTATTCGAGATGAATCTAAATGAATACGACTCTGGCTAACTTTTAACCCTTGTCTCTCTTCTTCACCCTTCCCCTCCTCCCCTGCCTCCTCCTCTTCCCTTGTTTCGTCTCTCGACGTTAACTGCCCCAATTACTACTAATCCTGTAGACCTTTGACGCTCTCAGCCCGAATTCAATCAGCAGGCGATATCTAAGCACTGATTTTTTCTCTCTTTCTTTTTTTTCTCTTCTTCAATAGTTTTCGACAACAACATGTCGATTTACCCTTTCTCACGTTTGCTCTCGCTTTCTCTTCTTCTTCGTTTCGTCTTCTTCAACTGACGTTCTAAAGACACTGGTTGATTGGTATCTCTTTTCTTCTTCTTCTTCCTCTTCTTCATCTTCTTTTTCTTTCTCTTTTCATAACATTCCTCGAATTCCTTTTTCTCCCCGTTTTGTTGTTCTCTGCACGTGACATTTTCTTCCAATCGCATTCTCTGTATAAATTTGAAAACTTTTCCGTTTTGAAATAAATTTATTAACTGATCGAAAATGGTCGTATCTACGGCCGAAATATCTCGGTGGAACTTTACAAGATGAGTTTTTGAGTTTATTTTTGTTAGTTGTTGAATTGCTTATTCTTTATTCCATTTTTATTTTTACATATATACATATATAAGTATACAAATATATATATATATAACTTATATATAAATATAAATATATACACACAGATATTCACACATATATAAGTATACAAATATATATATATATAACTTATATATAAATATACATATATACATATACATATATATATATATATGCATATATAAGTATACATTTATATATACATATATATATATATATATATATATATGCATATATAAGTATACATTTATATATACATATACATATATATATATATATATATATATATATATATATATATATATATATATATATGCATATATAAGTATACATATACATATATACATATATACATAGTTAAAGGGTTAGGGTTAGGTTAATCAAATTACCTATTTTTAACATTGGCTTCGTAACCGACGAAGAAGCTATTTTTTATACTTCCCTGGTAGGCATTACCTTCTCTTTTCGAAGTGCGTGTATTTATTCCCTGACGTCTGACAGTTGTGAATCCTTTAGCCATGATGTTGTTTGTAAAACGAACGCACACATATCTAAAACAATGGCTGATTCCTTTAAAAAATGACCTGCAGTCGAATGGGGACATAAATAGATGGTAACACTTAATGCTACTAAGACAAAGCTCCTTTTCAAAAATGGATGGTAACATTTAATGCTACTAAGACAAAGCTCATTTTCAAAAATAGATGGTAACATTTAATGCTACTAAGACAAAGCTCCTTTTCAAAAATATATGGTAACACTTAATGCTACTAAGACAAAGCTCCTTTCCTTTAACAATTATGAGAAACCTTTCTATCTACCAGTTGTCATGGATAATAGCACCCTACCCGAGAGTCCAACATTCAAGCTCCTCAGCTTAACGTTCACAGGTAACATCAATTGCAACAAATACATAGAAGATACTGGCAAGACTGCTGCAAGCAGAGTAGGCTCCCTATACCATGCTAGAAAACTACTCACACCTGTCAATATCCTATATCTCTACAAAGCAACTATCCGCCCACGTATGGAGTATTGTGATCACATCTGGGCTGGTGCACCAACCACTAGTCTTCCCCTCTTAGACAGGGTTAAAAAAAACTCTCTAATCTAATAGGTCACACACTGTCTGCCAAGCTCCAGCCGCTGTCCCATCGTCGCAATGTTGCACCCCCCGTGCTTGTTTTACAAGTACTTTAATAAAATATGCTCTGATGAAATTGTTACTCTGATTCCACCTCGACGTAACTACCCTCCATCAACCCGACAACCAGCTAAGTCCCATCCGATTAACTGTTTAGGTCTCTAGATGAACCTCATCAGATGTGAAAACAGTACTCCCTCTTAGGACGTATTTGACTCTAAAACAGGTAGACGATTGGGTGCGAAGTGAGGTACTTTCTAGAGCAGTAGAATGATCCAAACATTTTTCTAGCGTCCTTAGCAATCTATTTGATGTAAGTCTTCCATTTCCGATCTGGAGTGAAGGTCAGTCACAAGAAAGAGTCTTCTTCAGAGAGAGAGGGAGAGAGAGGGAGAGGGAGAGGGAGAGAGGGAGAGAGAGAGAGGGTAAGAGAGAGAGGGAGAAGGAGAGAGGGAGAGGGAGAGAGAGAGAGGGAGAGAGAGAGAGAGAGAGAGACAGCTATTTTATTTCAACTGGGGCAAATTGAGGATCTGAGCATTGGTGGTGAAAAGAGAGAAGCTTGGTTTTAGAAGTATTCAAAGTAACTAGCCGCTTTTACCCCACTGCACAACGTGCTCCAAATTGGAAGAGAGAGAATCAGAAAGATATTTATCATCAATGCTCTTTGAGGTGCTGCCATAGATGGTTGTGTCGTCTGCGTAGATGTCTACAAATGATCTCACAATATGATTTGGAAGATTATTGACGAACGTTAAGAAACAGGGTTGGGCTCAGAATGGATCATTGAAGTACACTGGCATTGATGCTGTGTTCTTCAAACATCAGACAACTACATTTATAGACCAATCACAGACAATAGATGCAATAGGTGTGGAGGTATTGCCAGATATTCCATAGTTACCAAGCTTGTGAAGCTACTCCTTATGCCAAACCCTATCGAATGGCTTTGTTATATCAAAAACTATCGCCCTACAAATTAAGACGATTGATTCCTTGATCCTGTGCGATATTACAGTCAGAACGTCAGCCGTTGGTCATGAAGAACGAGATGCACATTGCTTGTTACTAAGTAGATTTCGTTTGCTGAGGTGTTTGACAACTTCTTGATTTATCACAGATTCAAGCAACTTACTCGTGGTGCACAGAAGACTAATAAGTCTTTACTGAGATGCAGAAGACCGATCTTCAGTACTTTTAAATACTGAAAAGACAGACAAACTTTTCAACGGTGATGGGAAGCCTTTCTTCCTTTAGGAAATGATTGAACAGTTTTGTAAGAATAGGAGCTAGTTCCAGTTGCAGCTTATTTTGCACTATGACTGACATGTTGTCAGGACTATTTGCCTCGGTGGCATCAAGGTTCTTGATAATTTGGCAACATCCCGGACATATGGATGTCGTTTAGAGTATGTATGGGAATTCTGGAGGCAGGTGTCCCTAATTGGAAAATGGTGAATTTGATGCAAAGCTCTTTGCGAAAGATTTGGTTTTATCAGATGCTGAGGAAATCACTTTAGATATAGACCGTAATTTCTTTTGAGAAGAAAAACTCTGTTCCAATAAGACGTTTGCTTCTTTCGGTACTTCTACAGTTTGAACCAAACTAAACCGACTTTTCTTTTTACTGAAGCAGAGTTCCGGAACTAGCCGAAAAAAAACGAACTGTTTTTTGAATCGGAAGCCGAAAAAAAAAGATTTCTGACAGACGGCAATTAAAGACAACGTCAAATAAAAAATGATCAAACCTAAAATGAATTTACACGTGTTATCACAGACTAATTAGTTTGCATAGACTATTTAGTTTGCATAGACTATTTAGTTTGTATAGACTATTTAGTTAGTACAGACTATTTAGTTAGTACAAACTATTTAGTTAGTACAGACTATTTAGTTTGCATAGACTATTTAGTTTGCACAGACTATTTAGTTAGTACAGACTATTTAGTTTGCATAGACTATTTAGTTTGCATAGACTATTTAGTTTGCATAGACTATTTAGTTTGCACAGACTATTTAGTTTGCATAGACTATTTAGTTAGTACAGACTATTTAGTTAGTACAGACTATTTAGTTAGTACAGACTATTTAGTTTGCATAGACTATTTAGTTTGCACAGACTATTTAGTTTGCATAGACTATTTAGTTACCACAGACTATTTAGTTTGCACACACTATTTAGTTAGCTAACTAAATAGTCTAATCTAACTAAATAGTCTGTGTTAACTAAATAGTCTATGGAAACTAAATAGTCTATGCAAACTAAAAAGTCTATGCAAACTAAATAGTCTGTGCAAACTAAATAGTCTATGCAAACTAAATAGTCTGTGTTAACTAAACGAACGAACCCGGTCAAATCTCTTGTTTCTTGTTTTTATCCTGTATTTAAATCTATTTTCCGTTTGTCTTTTTACACGCATTTTGTCTATTACGGCATTTCATTTTCATGACATATCGTGCATATATATATATATATATATATATATATATATATATATATATATATATATATATATATATATATATATATATATTATATTATATATATATATATTATATTATATATATATTATATTATATTATATATATATATTATATAATGTATATATACATCATATATATATATATATATTGTATATATATATTATATTATATTATATATATATATATTATATATATTATATAATGTATATATATATCATATATATATATATTGTATATATATATATATATATATATTATATATATATATTATATATATATATATTATATAATATATATATATTATATAATATATATATATATATTATATATATTATATATATATATTATATATATATTATATAAATACAATTATATATATATTATATAAAATATATATATATTATATAGATATTATATATATATAATTATATATATATTATGTATATAATTATATATATAATCATATTATATATATAATTATATATATATATATTATATATATATATTATATAATATATATATATATATTTTATATATATATTATATAATATATATATATATTATGTATATAATTATATATATATTATATCTATATAATTATATATATATCATATCTATATAATTATATAGAGATAGAAGAAAAAAGAGTGATAAATATGCGACGATTGTCCAAATTTATTTCAAATTTCAATTGTTCAATGCAATGTATTTCTCCTCTGATGATAAGATTTCGATCTTTGAAAAGCCTTGGCTTAAGGAAAGAAAAATAAACACTAGTTTATTACTGACAACCTTGCATTGAACAATTGAAATTTGAAATAAATTTGGACAATCGTCGCATATTTATCACTCTTTTTTCTTCTATCTCTACTATTGCTCTATCTCGTATATTGAGCTAATCCTTTTCACAATAGGTTCCATCTACTAAAAGTTTTCACTTTAGTTTATTTTGATCCTATATAATTATATATATATATAATTATATATATATATATATTATATATATATATATTATATATAATTATATATATATTATATATATGTTATATATATATATATATATATATTATATATATATAATTATATATATATTATATATATATTATATATATTATTATATATATATTATTATATATTATATATATATTAATGATATTTATATATATATATATATATATATATATATATATATATATATATGTATATTTAGTAGTTATAAAGCTCTATATTAAAAGATATCGAGCACTTTATGTGTGCAAGATCCGCTGCAGTAAAAAGGATCTGTTGTATAAATATCCGAGTTTATATTTTGTAGTATTTCGTTAATTCGAACTACTATTTCTATTTTCACAACGTTTCGGTCGATGTAACCTCCGATCTTTGTCATATTCATCTTTTTGAACTTGGGAGCCAATGAAATTTCGAATTTTATTTAATCGACGAATGTAGATTGTTCTTGCCCCCTCAGCCATGGCAAATTAGAAGTTTGAATCAATTATTATGTGATTTGTAGTTAGGATGGTACGTTTGAAACTCCAGAAGACTCTCAGTTACTCATGGATTCGTGGCCTTTTGGCCAAGATCAACGTGTAGTATCTGTTCCGATGGATACTGCACCCTATAGACCGGTATTGTCTTGGCCTTTTGGCTAAGATCAAAGTGTAGTATCTGTTACGATTGATACTGCACATCATAGACCGGTGTCGTCTTGGCCTTCGGGCCTAGATTCCGCCGGTCTATGGGTTTGTCCTGTGCAGTTCTAGGAGGTACACCCTCCCAGGCTTCGCCTCCCCTCTTTGGGGAGGAGTAAGTTTATTTCTTACTGCCTGAGGCGCCCCTACCGGGAATTCCGACGGGGCTGCCCAGGCAATTTTTAATGGCCAGAGTGCTCACCTTCTGGCTTTTCAAGTCCCACTTTCCCGACACGATCTTGGGGCACATCTTATCTTGTGGGAGTAAGATACAACTGCCTTGTGCCTAACCTCGTGGAGGGGAGGTAAATAAATACTCATGGATCGGAGGAGCAACTGATAAGGGCGTTTATTCGCAATAAGAGCTTAATGAACGTCTTCTGTGGATTCAACCTTCTAAAATAGAGAGAGAGAGAGAGAGAGAGAGAGGGAAAGAGAGGGGGGGGGGGGGTAAAATGTTTTGCGAGAGACAGGAAAAAAAAAATCTCCGTAGATAAATAATCGAGGTAACACTAGAGAACCGAAGAAATGGATCGCTGTCTTGGTAACGCACACACACGCATTACAGCGCGCTTGCTCGAACACACACACACACACACACACACACACACACACACACACACACACACATAGGCGCGCATGCATAACGAACGCACGCACACACATGCACAAGTGCGCGCACACACAGTTGGACTGATACAATCGACAGTCCACCCGACCTCTCCTCGGCTGCACACCCGCACGCACGGAGGCACGTACGACGGCGGCCACCGAACGTGACACATGTTATAAGATTTGTAGACAGGTTTGACTTTTAAAATACGCTTTTTATAACTGCGGTTTTTTTTTCACGGTTAAAAATATGCTAAAAAGGCAGGTGTCTCTAGTTATATATATAGTATATATATATATATATATATATATATATATATATATATATATATATATATATATATATATATATATATATATATATATATATATAGTTTACATTTATATATATATATATATATATAGTGTACATTTATTTATATATATATATATATATATAGTTTACATTTATATATATATATATATATATATATATATATAGTTTACATTACATATATATATACATATATATATATATATATAGTTTGCATTTATATATATATATATATATATATAATATTATTATACACACACACACACATATATATATATAGTTTACATTTACATATATATATATATATAGTCTGCATTTATATATATATATATATTATATTATTATATACACACACACACATATATATATATATAGTTTACATTTATATATATATATATATATATATATATATATATATAATAGTCACACACACACACACATATATATATTATATGTATATATATATTATAAACATATATAGTATATATATATATATTATACATATATATTATACATATATATATATTATACAAACATATATACAAACATAAATATACATATATAAATATATATATACATTATACATACACGCACATATATATATATATATATATATATATATATGTATATATATATGATACACACATATATATGCATATATATATATTATACGCACATACATATATGATACATATATATATATACACATTATACACCCACATACATGTATATATTATACACATATAGACACACATATATATATTATGCACATATATATATTCTGCATAATATATACATAATATATATGCATATATATATATATTTTACACATATATATACACACATATATATTATGCACACACACACATATATATATATATATACACGTATATATATATATATTATACAAACACACACATATATATATATATATATATTATACACACACACATATATATACACGTACATATTTTATGCACACACACATGTATATATAGTATACATATATATATATACATATATATATTATACATATATATATATATTATACACATATATAGATAAATATATTATATACATATACATATATATATATTATACATACATATATGTATATATACATATATATATATATTCACGCATATATATAAATATATAGATATACATATAGAGAGATATACATATATATATATATATGTTTGTATATATATCGATATATCTGTTTATATATATTTATATTTATATAAATATGTACATGTATGTATTTTTTTATATACAATTATTTATATATATATATTTCATAATTTTCATAATTGAATAAATAAGTTTATATATATATATATGTTTGTATATATATATGTATATATACATATGTTTATATATATGTGTATATATTTTTATATATATGTTTTTATATGTGTATATATGTTTCTATATATGTTTATATATGTGTATATAAGTTAATATATGTTTACATATGTATTTATATGTTTATATATATTTATATATATATATGTTTATATCTATGTATATATATATATATATATATATATATATATATATATATATATACTTATATATGTATTTATTTATATGCTAATATATATGTTTCTATATATGTTTATATATG
>OY744554.1:15804712-15807212 GCA_963556195.1 Sepiola atlantica | reverse complement strand
AGTAACAGTTGAGATTTAAAGCGGAGGAGATTTAAAAGAGATATATAAAAAAAATAATATAAAATAAAAAATAAAAAATAAAAATTTCTATATAATTCTCGTGAATCAATATTGTGAGTATCGTATATTTGGTCGTTACTGTTTGGGGATTGATGATGTGTCTTCTAAAGGAATTAGGAAGAGAAAATGGGGTTAAGGATTAAAGAGGTTAAAAAGAATATATTTATATATATATATATATATATATATAGATATATATATCATACATATACTTATGTAAATATATGTATTATACATATAATTATAAAAATATTTATATTATACATATACTTATATAAATATATATATATATATATATATATATATATATATATATATTATACATATACTTGTATATATATATGATACATATACTCATATAAATATATATATATATATATTATACATATACTTATATGTATATAAATAAATATATATATATACATATACTCATATATATATATGTGCATAAATATATATATATATATATATAAACATTTCAGCATGTATATTCATATATATATATATATATATATATATATATATATATATATATATGAATATACATGTTGAAATGTTTAGCCGTTTCTTAAGGTAATAATGATATATATATATATATATATATATATATATATATATATATATATATATTTATTGGTACAGAAAAATTAGTACAACATTAGTACCGTCGGTTTCAAGCTCAGAAGGCGTTAACCATCCAGCTCTCTTCAGCTTATGTTGTCACCTGGTAAAGAAATTGGAACTCACGTTTGGATACGTTATTTGCTTTGGAGTGTAAAATATAGTTGTTTAAAATGTTGTCTTAAAGAAAGAAATGTGAGGTTAAAAAGTTTAATAAAGTCCGGAAAAAGGACGAGGGGGGTAGTAAAATATGACAGTTACGATTTGAAATTTTAAAAATATTTAAAAGGATGATAATATTGAAAAACTGACTTCACTAAGCCCGGACCTCGGTCCTACTGCTCCCAGTAGTGGCTACTACTTCTTCCCATCAACCCATCATGTCAACCCAATATTTTCACGTACTTGCATGACAGTTTTCTTTAAATTATCATCCTGAGGAAGTCTTACAAATAAAGAAAAAACGTTGATGAATACATAAAATAGACATCTTTTGGTTTTCATTTTTCATTTTTCATTTCCCATTACGTCAGATTAATCTCATCCTTCCTTTCTTGTATATATATATATATATATATATATATATATATATATATATATATATATATATATATATATATATATATTTCTTCGCATTCTGTCTCTTTTTTTTCTTTCTTCCCATCAACCCATCATGTCAACCCAATATTCTCACGTACTTGCATGACATTTATCTGAATATTATTATCCTGAATAAGTCTTACAAATAAAGACGAAACGTTGATGAATATATAAAGAAAAAAACATCCTTTTGGTTTTTTCTTTTTCAGTTCCCATATATATATATATATATATATATATATATATATATATATATATATATATATATTATACTAATACTACTATTGTTAATAATCCCCTTTTCTCCCTCTGTGTACGTAAAACTAAACAGAACGTCCATGAGCAAAGTTTCTTTCCAAGAAGTACGTGTTTAATGTCAACAAATTCTTTTGAAGCCGTCCTTTTAAAATAATGAAATAATGTCCAGTTTCAATCCATCATTATCAATCCTAGCTGACCAATTTATTCACTCTTATCCTTGAGTTGCGTTTGGTTATTGATAAGCGGTTACACATTTGTACATAAAAAATATATACTTACATATATATATATATATATATATATATATACATGCAGGGTGATTCATAAGTCACTTCACTTAGCTATTTTAAATGATTACCATATGAAGCACAAACATACTATGAACTTTTGATGATTTTTATCTTACTCTCTAATTACTGCTATTTGTTATTTTAAATTTGTTCGTTTATATATTTGTTTCTATATATATTTATTTCATAATCAATCAAATATGTTACAAAGAGTCGTAAATTCCTTGCAAAAAACAATGGAGTTATGCATGCAGAACGAAGGTGGAAATTTTGAAAATTTGCAGTAATTTTAAACTCCCATAAATGAATTTGTGGAATAAACTTTCTGTTTTGTATTACCGTATTTTTTAAATTTAGAATTTCAAAAATAAATAGCTAAGTGACTTATGCATCACCCTGTATATATATATATATATATATATATATATATATATATATATATATATATATATATATATATATATATGTACTGTTATTTGTTTCATTTTATTTCAATCGAAGTTCTCAGAAAACAAATGGCCCCTTCCACTTTATCTTTATATGAGATATGTAGATATTCGAATATTCAATTAAAGTTCTACTTTATTTCTCAAATATTGAGTTAGTAAAGAAGTTAAGAAGTTAAGAAAATTAATTTTCCTCTCCCCAATTGACCAGTTAAATATTTT
>OY744554.1:15782212-15799712 GCA_963556195.1 Sepiola atlantica | reverse complement strand
GATAATTTTGCAAATACTAATTTGTTTCTGATTTTATTCGCATTCAATGTTATCGTTGCGGATTATTTTGCAAATACTTATTCGTTTTCTGATTTTATTTGGATTCAATGTTAGCGTTGCGGATTATTTTTCAAATACTTATTCGTTTTCTGATTTTATTTGGATTCAATGTTAGCGTTGCGGATTATTTTGCAAATACTTATTCGTTTTCTGATTTTATTCGGATTCAATGTAATCGTTGCGGATTATTTTGCAAATACTAAATCGTTTTCTGATTTTATTCGGATTCAATGTTATCGTTGCGGATTATTTTGCAAATACTAAATCGTTTTCTGATTTTATTCGGATTCAATGTTATCGTTGCGGATTATTTTGCAAATACTAAATCGTTTTCTGATTTTATTCGGATTCAATGTTATCGTTGCGGATTATTTTGCAAATACTAAATCGTTTTCTGATTTTATTTGCATTCAATGTTATCGTTGCAGATAATTTTGCAAATACTAATTCGTTTTCTGATTTTATTCGGATTCAATGTCATCGTTGCAGTTTATTTTGCAAATACTAATTCGTTTTCTGATTTTATTCGGATTCAATGTTATCGTTGCGCTTTATTTTGCAAATAAAAATTAGTTTTCTGACTTTTGCTTATTGTTTTTTTTGTTTTTCATTTTTAGTTTGCAAAAATTACGAAATTATGAATGAAGATAAAAGATTAGCTTAAAGTAAATCTGCCTAAATCCTACCACTAACACTAACTTCAGCTTCCAACATCTACTTTTTTTCTTATTTCGGTTGGAGTTTAAACATTTTTTTTCGGGGGGGGGGGGGGGAAATCTCCACCCGTACTTAGGGTTTGTGTTAGGGTGAAGAGAGGTATGCTTTATTTTCTTTAAGAAAAACATAATAAAATCAAACACAGTTTATTGAAAATGAAATTGAAATAAAGTACAAATAAAACATAATAATAATGACGTATCCAATATTGCTGAAAACGGATAATTTGCATGGTCGACTTATTCGCAAAAATCAGAAAATCAATTAATATTTAGAAACTAAAAAGGATTAAAAGAAAGTTATATCCGTTTAAATCAGACAATATTAATTGATAAAATAGATTAATTTGTCCTGTCACCTCTTGGAAAGCCAACCGCTTCAATATAAACTATTTTTATTATAAAAACTGTCATGGTGCGATGGTGATCTACCCTATTTCGTGAGTATATGGATTCTGCTAGAAACTATGCATAGAGGAGGCTACGACGAAGGACGAAGATGTCTCTCCACAACTCAGAAACGGTTGGGTGGAAGATACCAGTTGAGGATCCGTCTTCGACAATCAGTCCACCAGAAACTGGGCTGTTTCAGTTGCCTTTTATATGTCGGGCTGAGATATTGGCGAGTGCCGCCCCCTGTTTTGGGGAAGAGTTAATTTATTGCTAACTGTCTGAAGCGCCCCAACGAGGGAATGCCGACGGGGCTATCCAGGAAATTTTTCATAGGCCAAAGTGACCTTTCTTTAGGGAGTCTGGCTTGATTCTCCGTACCTCCGGCCTTGTGCCACAACTTCATCCGATGGGTGGAATTAGATACCAAGTCTCTCGGCAGCGTTTGTCGCTCAGAGACGTTGACTGGAAGATACCAGTCGAGAATCGAAAATCCGTCCTCGACAATCAGTCGTGTAGAAACTTGGCCATTTCGGTGGTATTTGATCTGTCGGATAAGATATTAGAGCTGGGTAGGCTTAGTGGGTCCACCAAACATTTCCTCCTTTCTTTGGAGAGGAGTTAGTTTATTGATAACTGCCTGAGGCGCCCTTCAGGGGAATACCGGGACTTCCCAGGCATTTTATTGCATCAGATTGCTCTTTCTTTAGGGGCCCTAACTTGATTCTGATTCTGATAAATTGGGGTACTTAAAACAACCTCGGTTCACTACTTTCGTTTTCCAGAAATACGAATAAACATATGAACCAAATAAAAGATGTCGTTGTTTTTTTTAAAGTTTTTGTTCTAGGTCGACACGTGTGCTGTTCTCATCCAAGATGTCTGACTGGTAGAACAAGGACTACTTGGCGTATCAGACGAGAGTCGAGTCAGAGAGTGGGGCAATCTCATACGGCATGATCACTCCGGTTCTCGTTAGATCACGACGTTGAACCGGGCCAGTACCAGATGGGTGACCATTTGGGAATACCAGGCGTTGTATGTGGAAGGACGTCGGAACCTCACTGCAAAAACTAACGTCCTCATTTCCTTTGACCGGGATACGCATGCGATTGTGGACCGCTTGTGAATTTGATATTCCCTAGAAACTTCCTCCTTGAAATAAGCCGCTCAACCCGCCTAGGGTAAATTCCGTTTCGTGTTTTTTTTTTGTTTTTTTTTTAAGATGCAGTACTACTGCCACATCTGGGGAGGTGCCGTTTAAAGTACTTTTTCCTGCCTTCACAAAGTACAGAATCGACTTCGAAATCTTGTGGATGAGGATCTATTATATTTCCTACATCCCCCTTTTCTCACAGAAAAGGCGTTGCTAGTCTCTATCTGCTCCATCGTTATTTCCATGGAATGGGATCGACTGAGCTATGATCTCTGGTTCAACCTTGTAAGACATTCATTTTGGCTAGGAGCAAAAGTGAGACTGTTCTGACCCTACACTTGACCTTTTCTGACCTCAGTCGGTGAAGGAGTTGTTTTTCTAAACTGAAGCCTTTTTTTATTTCTGTCCAAACGCAAAGTTCCACTTTTGGAGGAGATAGATTTCCCCTCACATTAAAACCCATCCTTGTGTCTAACTGTGCACTCTAGAAGGGGGGGGCAATAAAATAAGGACATTCACAGCAAGAACGCATCATGCTACCCGTCTGTGAAGCACATTCCCGCCGGATTACTTGCCTGCCTATTACAACATAGTCGTCTTAAAATTTGAAAAGAGTGCTATTAAACCGCCCCATAAGTAATTAAACTCGTTCATTCCATTCATCAATTTCAGTACTTCCATAGTGTTCTTCATCTTTCAGTTATTCTATCTCATTTACTATTTTATCCTTTATTGGCTTTTGGCCTTGACAAAAAGTAGTGTTTTTAAAAGCTCTACGGATAGAATTAATTCGAAACCCATTGTTCCCTACTAATTTGACACAGTATCCATAAGACTGCTGAGTTTTGATTAATTTTCACCCACTGAAGGGACCAAGTCTGTCTTTGAAGTTATCTTGTCGGGTTTTCAAAGCGAAAACTAAATAGCATTTAAGTTGATAAATGAAACTTTGCTTCTGACTAGCCAATTTTCATTTGTTATTGTCGTACAATGTTATTTTACGTAAAGTTATCTTGTCGGATTGTCATAGTCAAGCCCAAATAGCCTTTGAGCTGACAAATCAAACTTTGCTTCTGACTAGCCAATTTTACTTTATTGTTGTCGTACCATGTTATTTAACGTAAAGTTATCTTGTCGGATTGTCATAGTCAAGCCCAAATAGCCTTTGAGCTGACACATCAAACTTTGCTTCTGACTAGCCAATTTTCATTTGTTATTGTCGTGCCATGTTATTTAACGTAAAGTTATCTTGTCGGATTGTCATAGTCAAGCCCAAATAGCCTTTGAGCTGATAAATGAAACTTTGATTCTGACTAGCCAATTTTCATTTGTTATTGTCGTACCACGTTATTAAACGTAAAGTTATCTTGTCGGATTGTCATAGTCAAGCCTAAATAGCATTTAAGCTGATAAATGAAACTTTGCTTCTGACGAGCCAATTTTCATTTGTTATTGTCGTACCATGTTATTTAACGTAGAGTTATCTTGTCGGATTGTCATAGTCAAGCCCAAATAGCATTTGAGCTGACAAATCAAACTTTGCTTCTGACTAGCCAATTTTACTTTATTGTTGTCGTACCATGTTATTAAACGTAAAGTTATCTTGTCGGATTGTCATAGTCAAGCCTAAATAGCATTTAAGCTGATAAATGAAACTTTGCTTCTGACGAGCCAATTTTCATTTGTTATTGTCGTGCCATGTTATTTAACGTAAAGTTATCTTGTCGGATTGTCATAGTCAAGCCTAAATAGCATTTAAGCTGATAAATGAAACTTTGCTTCTGACGAGCCAATTTTCATTTGTTATTGTCGTACCATGTTATTTAACGTAGAGTTATCTTGTCGGATTGTCATAGTCAAGCCCAAATAGCATTTGAGCTGACAAATCAAACTTTGCTTCTGACTAGCCAATTTTACTTTATTGTTGTCGTACCATGTTATTAAACGTAAAGTTATCTTGTCGGATTGTCATAGTCAAGCCTAAATAGCATTTAAGCTGATAAATGAAACTTTGCTTCTGACGAGCCAATTTTCATTTGTTATTGTCGTACCATGTTATTTAACGTAAAGTTATCTTGTCGGATTGTCATAGTCAAGCCCAAAATAGCATTTGAGCTGACAAATCAAACTTTGCTTCTGACTAGCCAATTTTCATTTGTTATTGTCGTACCATGTTATTTAACGTAAAGTTATCTTGTCGGATTGTCATAGTCAAGCCCAAAATAGCATTTGAGCTGACAAATCAAACTTTGCTTCTGACTAGCCAATTTTCATTTGTTGTTGTCCTACCGTGTTATTGGTAATATAATAACGTAATTAGCTACCATTTATTTAAAAACAATATATATATACTTAGTCCGGCCCGGACGATTGCTAATATGAAACATTTAAAAATATTGACAATGTAATAAAAAAAAGCAGAATGGGAGATAACTCATTTTAAATTTTAGAATATAATTAAAATATATGATGTGCCAACAAGTAAAAATCTAAATGACTTCACTGCATCCGAGACAACGCCGGGTAGGGACAGCTGCTTGAAACGCTGGCGTATGTAGACAAAATAATTTAATATTGAATACTTAAAATGTATATTCTTATAAGCCCCTTTTAGACATTGAAGTGTAGCCGTGTTCGGGGAAGTTAAAAATAGACTGATACGTAGCTATATGGCATGTTCCGAACACTCTAGAGACAGTCTTTCTACATGTGCCCCCTTCGCATAAATAGAACTTAAATTCCCTTTCTTGACGTGGTAATGTCTTGTAGGTAATTTTGTTATGACGCTTGCTTGCGGAGTCTAGGGTGATTGTGTACCGGGTTCGAACCTTACGACCGTTTGAGATTATTATTCCCTACACTGATGAGAACGAAAGGTTGAAACGCTGGCGTATGTAGGAAACAATAATTTAATATTATTTACTTAAAATTAATATTGTTATATATATATATATACATATATATATATAATAATAATATATCTGTGAGTGTGTATTCATATATAATATATATATTTATATATATATATATGTGTGTGTGTGTGCATTTATATATATAATAATATATCTGTGAGTGTGTATTTATATATAATATATATATATATATTTATATGTATATATTTATTAATTAATTTAAAATCGTACATATTTCCGGAGGTGTTTGTAGTCTTGTGATGAAACGCGAGACTGCAAACAGTAATATCGTAGGTTCGATCCTTGCCCTTGTTAGCTATGCTGATCACGACTACAGACAGAACCACGTGCCCATGGATTCTTTTTATACGTACGTAAAAATTAATTTATATATATATATATATATATATATATATATATATATATATATATATATAAACATGAAACGTACAATTAAAAAAGGGCGAATTAATACAATATTCTTTACAGCTTAAGAAGTGGAAGATACTTAAAAAAACAATAACAAAAACTACATAAATATATATATATATATACATATATATATATATATATACATACATATATATATACATATATATATATACATATATATATATATACATATATATATACATATATATATATATATTATATATATGGTAATTGAAAAAGGAAAACCAAAAAATATTATTTATGTATTCATCAACGTACCGTCTTTATTATAAGACTTCCTCAGGATGATTTGTCTGAAGGAAACATTACACAAGTACAAAATGTTTGGAATGGACGGTGGCTGCGACTGCTTGAGCAAACAAATTAAAAATATGAGATACAAATAGATGGTGGCAGTAGCAAGCGGCAGTTTAAGTATAAAACACTTAGAAAGTCGGAGAGGTATTACAATAACTGCAGAGGGAGTGGGAGGCGAACGTTGGTCGCGGCTAGAATAAATGTTTATTATGAAGGTGGGAGAGGATACGCGATATGCCCGTTGAATCTTTTTTAATTTAGCCTTCAGATAAGAGATGGGATGCCAAAATGTTAGGGTCGTGTGATAGGGGGGGTGATGCGGCGATTGCAGGGGCAGAGAGGGCGAGAAACAAAGTCAAGCGTTGAGAGGGTGTTAACATTTGACACCTATATGTATAGGTATGAGCATACACACATATACACATTTGGACACAGATATATATGCACATATATATATATACATAATTTATCACGTAAAGTCGTACCAAATGTGTGGAAAGCTGGAAAGCTGAAAACCAAAAAGGAAGAAAAGAAATAATATTTTTGTTCTGACGTGCTCAGGTGAATGATTTGAAATAAAAAGTTCTATGAATATAAAAGTGTGGTTTTGTTCATTATTTTAAGATGAATCCTGATTGCTGGTTGATGGGAAGCGTAATATTTTA
Source organism: Sepiola atlantica (assembly GCA_963556195.1). Taxonomy (NCBI): domain Eukaryota; kingdom Metazoa; phylum Mollusca; class Cephalopoda; order Sepiida; family Sepiolidae; genus Sepiola; species Sepiola atlantica. The sequence goes on along the minus strand of OY744554.1, from coordinate 15,793,063 downwards.
TAATAATAATGATAATGATAATAATAATAATAATAATAATAATAATAATAATAATAATAATTATAATAATAGTATATATATATATTCATAAATATGTATATATATAATATATTTATATATATATATTTATATATATTTTTTCTCTATATATATATTAGATATTATTTAACTCTCTCTCTATTTATTTATTTCTCTCTCTCTCTCTCTCTCTGTAATAGGTATATATATATATATATATTGGAAGTTACTCAACCATTAAAACTATATTAAAAAAACAAACAAAAAAAAACAAGTTGTTCAGTGGAAAATCACTCATGTAAGTCAATTTAACTGTTACAGTTATTATATTAGTTTGCTTCTAACATTATTTAAGGGATCACTAGTTGTTTTCCATAAAAAACGGTTTCGGGAATTTAAAAACAAGACAGTATTTAATTTCATGGCTTCCCAGCAGAGTTGATCAGATCCCACTTCCCTTAAAATACAAAAACATAAACTTCCGTATACTAAACCTAAGTTTTTTTCCGTATAAATGTTTTGCTAACTTATGTTAGTTGTTAAAAAAAAATAAAAAAAATAAAAAAAAATAAAAAAGTCCTCCTTACCTCTTTTGTTCGTCTGTCTAATAAAATTTATCCGTTACTTACAAAAATATTGCTGCATTTTAAAGTGTGTAGACGAATCCATTACACTACTTTTTAGGTGATTAATGTATTTTTAGTTTTAGTTTTATATTAAAAATATAAAAAATATCAACATATCAAAATATTTAAAAAAAAAAATTTTTTTAATTATATATATATACATATATATACTTTTAGTCCTTTTTCCCCACCTCCTTCTCCGCCTCCTCCTATATATATATATATATATATATATATATATATATATATATATATATATATATATATATATATATATATATATATATATATATATACATTCCCTCATGACAAAAACATTTAAAAAGAAAACAGAGAGTATCTAGTGATACCATGTGACGAAAAAGAACGATTAGTTTAGTCTGACTTTACAAGCGGTGACGGGGCAAAATAATTCATCTTTGTTTTTGATTTTTGCGAAGTTTTTGGGTTTTATTTTTTGCAGCTTTTTTTTTACCACGCAGACTTAGGGTTAAGGTTTAGGGGACAGTAAGACAGCGGCTTTGTTGCTGCTAGCTGTTAAATTGTAGGGAGTTCACTCTCCCATGATTTACCCTCTTTGGGTTGTGTATAGCTAATCGCATGAGGCGCCCCTGCCGGGAAATGCGGAATAAACATTGTGTCTTACTTCCTCTAGAGGAGGTAAATCAACACATCTAAAGTAAACATCATAATTATTCGCTATCGATTCTAGAAAATTGGCCCCCACAATTTTATTTTGTACGACGGTAAATCTGCCCGTGGGCTAAAATTCAGATAACAAATAACTTAGGTGGGGTAATAATAATAATAATAATAATAATAATAATAATAATAATAATAATAATAATAATAATAATAATACTTTTTTATATAGGCGTGAATACATAAAAAAATTAAAAATGAATTATAATGTTTTGCTTTGTTTTTGTTTTAATTCTGGAATAACCGAATGCGATTTAAGAAAAGTACAGTGTAACTTGTTTTTTAAAACCCCGCTCGCTAAAAAGGAGAAGATGACACTGAACAAAAAAAAACAACACAAGCAAAATAAAGAAAGACAAGAGAAAACAACTTTTAAATGTAGGAAAGTAAGAAAGAAAGAACGAAAGAAAGGGAACGTTTCTAAACAAAAAGCAGCATAGTTCGTTGTAATAATTGCTATAACTGAATGGATCAATATGAGACGCAATGTTTTAATTTCAATGGTTGTTTGTTTAATGTTCGTCAATCATATTCGGTTATTCTAGAATATGATTATAGCCAATCAAAACGCAATAAAAGCAGAAAGTGTAAGTTTTAGGCAACAACCCTTATTTAGTCAAGAAAAAGCATAATAGGTAAAAGACAATAGCAAAAAGTGAAAAATTAAATAATGACGGACAATTTATCTTATGAACAATATTTTCCGGTGTAAGGTAGTGGCAGTGGAAGTAGATTTCAATGTGTGAGTGAAAATTACTCCGACTCCCTGTATGTATGACTATTTTAAACAAGCCGGAAAAATACAGAAATTACTGAAAGCAAACGAAACGGACGCTTAGTGTCCGAAAATACGCATCAATTCTATATTTGATATATTGCTTGTGTTTACAGATCTATAATGACTGATGAGAAAGAGGGAAATCAACTTTACTTTATTATATATATATATATATATATATATATATATATTAGGTTTATATATATATATATATATAACTCAATGTATATATATATAACTCAATGTATGTATATATATATATATATATATAACTCAATGTATATATATATAACTCAATGTATGTATATATATATATATATATATATATATATATATATATATATATATATATATATATATAACTCAATGTATATGTGTATGAGTGTGTATGATATTTTTGTGTTCCCTATAGAAAGAAATTTGAGAAAATCTACATAAAATACAAAACGGTATTCTTATGTAAAAATTACCTGGAAAGAAAAACTTAGAAGTGCTCCAGAATTTCTAAGTGATCCCCTAAGAGGGTTGTCTATGATGTCATAACCCCCTTATTAATTTATCTTATTTTTTATCAAATTTAAACCATATGTATAACACTGTCTGGGGAAGACAATGGAAATGGTCCTAAATTTCTAAGTTACCTGCTAAACTAAAGGAGTTATGGGGCCCAACTTCTTTAAAACTTTAAATATAACCCATCTTAAGGAAATTTATATCATATGTATAAAATTCTCCGTGGAAGACAATGTAAGTTGTTCCGAATATCTACTTCCCCCACATCCCTTTAAACTTCAAATACGTATATCCAATTTTTCTTAGGAGAGTTATTTTAAAAGTCGACTTAACAAATGCCTTAATTGTTTGTTAAAAATATCATATTGAAAACATCGAGTGTGCGGTTACGATTTTACCCCTATTCTTTTTAAATGAAATCATATGAAATAAAAGAATATATTTTTCCTTGTTTTGATATAATGAAATATAAGAAAGCAATTTTGGTATATTCAGTGCGTAATGCCTTTCCATTCGTCTATTTGTCTGTCTATCTCTCTTATTTCTCGTTCTAACGTTACTTCTCTCTCTATGTATAGATCTATCAGTAGAGTCTATATCTTCTATATAATAAGAGAACGTCCGCGTGTATGGTAAGACAGACAAGTAAGTGTTCTTAAAATATGGAATTTTATCGACATGTAATATTTTCCTAGAAACCCAATGAAAGTAGTTTCGACTTCTAGGTACCTTTCTAAAGAAGTTATGGCCCTTTTCCAACATATTGTACATAAAATAGAAATTTACTTATGAGTGTTATTATTAATTAAAAATGCAGTTAATAAATGTCTAAAGTGTTCAGGTTAGAAAGTATCAGGCTAGAAGTGTAAATCGTGCTGTTTTAATTCTGTACTCTAATTTTTTAAAATAAAGTTATATGAAATTAAAGAATATACTTTTCCCTTATATATATATATATATATATATGGGTAGATAAAAGGATAAAATCCGACGGGATGAAATTAAAAATGGAACAGTGGAAGACCCATAAGCTCAACGTTTCGCCCGATGTGATGTGGGCTTTTTCAAGAGCGGATGACAAGTGTGCTAAAAATGATAAAAGACGTGAAGGTCATATAATTGGGGGAAATATATATAGTGGTGAGGTTTGAATGGAGGGGAATGTATGCAAATATCAGAAACAAGTGTGCAAAATGTCAGCATATATATATATATATATATATATATATATATATATATATATATATATATATATATATATATTTACTTATTAAATATACATATGTATGCATAAATAAAACTGTCATTTCAAATATACATAGTAATATAAAAAAGAGAAGGAGGAACTAGAGAGAAGATAGGGGGCAAAATAAAAAGAAAAGAAGAAAGAAAAAAGAAAGAAGAAAAAGAAGGAAGAAAAAAACAAAATAATATTCAGGGAATCATCCAGTGTCTAGACGTATCTTATTTTCGTTAAATATTGTTTTAGAGAGGTTGGGGGAGATACAGTAGAAACCCATTCTTTGTTTGATTTTGTTTGTAGGGAAGGCTATTACTGCAGATTCTATTATATGGCATATCGACTTTTTATGTACCATCCTGATCAGAGTAGATTTGTTAAAGTCAAAGCTGTGCCCATATTCCATAGTGTGAGCACATAAGGCGTTAAGCATGTTGTTTGTTTTAATTGCTCTCTTATGTTGTCAAGGTTACGTTGCGTTTCTCTAAAGTAGAACTTATTACAGTCTTGACAAGGGATGGAGTATATGCCAGCTTTGATATTAGGCATAATGCTGGATTTAGGTGTTTGGATTTAATTATTAATAGTAGCTGAAGTTTTTTTAGCTATGTTTATTCCTAGTTTGCTGACATTTTGCACACTTGTTTCTGATATTTCCATATATTTCCTCCATTCAAACCCCACCACTCTATATATTTCCCCCAATTATATTACCTTCACGTCTTTTATCATTTTTAGCACACTTTTCATCCGCTCTTGAAGAAGTCCACATCACGTCGGGCGAAACGTTGAGCTTATGGGTCTTCCACTGTGCCATTTTTAATTTCGTATATATATATTAGTCATCCATATACAGAATGTTTCGCTGTATCACAGCTCTTCAGTGCGGCTAGACCAGCCAGGATTGAAACTCAACCGTCGCGATGACAGTCGGCGCCTCTACCCCTGAGCTATCATCCGACACTGACTGAATTTAAGTGATATCTCAATGTAAACACTGCAAGTTCCGGGAGCTCGAATTAGTTTACCCAATGAGCTATGCCTTAAAGCTAATGGCAGTTGGCGATATCCTTACAAATAAGCTCTACCCAAGAAAGGGAGCTTTATATAGTCATTCAATTACAGACTGTTTCGTTGTATCACAGCTCTTCAGTGCGGCTTGATCAGTTAATGCCTTAAGGATTGAAACTCAACCGTCGAGCTGACAATCGACGACTGCGAACGCGTCACTTTTAGAATATATCATTAAAATGGTTACTTTATATTTTGACATAATTATACAGAAAGTACAACCCGTGTCTATGAAACTATTATTCAATAAATAAATTGGATATACATTGATAAACTGATATTAAATATTTATTATTCTATATGAATTAAAATGGTAAATTTATTAATAATAAGAAATAAAATTGTGATATGAAATAAAAAAAAAAAATCTTATAATATTTTAATACTACTGAATATTAAGTGTCAGCGACAAAACTAACTTATAAAGAGTGCTATTTTATGGCTACTTCCGGTTACTGAAGTTGGACCGGAAGTGGAACATGCTACATCACAAATTTGGACATTTGTATGCAATTCAAGGTAAAATAAAAAATTTCAAAAAACGGCTGGAAAAATTGATACTTTCTTATGAAATGTCTAATGTGTATTGTCATTGTTTTTACTTATTGTACTTTTTGCACTTTTTGCACTTTTTGCACTTTTTGTACTTTTTGTACTTTTTGTACTTTTTGCACTTTTTGTACTTTTTGTACTTTTTGTACTTTTTGTACTTTTTGTACTTTTTGCACTTTTTGTACTTTTTGCACTTTTTGCACTTTTTGCACTTTTTGTACTTTTTGCACTTTTTGCACTTTTTGCACTTTTTGCACTTTTTGCACTTTTTGCACTTTTTGCACTTTTTGCACTTTTTGCACTTTTTGTACTTTTTGCACTTTTTGCACTTGCCACTGACGATAGCCAAAGAGTTTTTAAATGTGTTTTTAAATGTGGTTTTACACGTATTTTTGAAACGGATTTTAATGTATTTTAAAACGTACTTTAAAACGTACATCTGTAAATATTTTGAAATACTTAAATTTTTTTGAAAACGATAGCCTTGGTTTTAGCTGAAACAATTGTTATCTTTGATTAAAAACGTTTTTTTCCTGTGAACATCTATCTCTCATCATCATTTTTCAGGGTAAAATAATTAAAACTTTGTAAAATAGCTCTAGTCCCGCACTATACAGCTATAGCTGACTTTATGGTATAAAATTATCCTAATTATCCTTTGAAGAACTGTGAACGTTGAATTAGAAAACACACACACACACACACACACACACACACACACACACACACACACATATATATATATATATATATATATATATATATATATATATATATATATATATATATATATGTGATTTTTGAAGGCTTACCAAGCATTCCGTTCAGGCGACCAATCATCATCACAAAAGACTTTTTCTTTCAAAGATTATTTATTTATCATACATATTCAAATTAAAGAGTTTTTTCCTACACGTGTTTCACTACCAAGCAGGTACTTGCTTGGCAGATCATCAGGGAAATTAAGTATCTGGAATATGGGTTTCAACAACCGACAATACACAATGTGACGTTGCCTTAATTGAGGTCACTTAAGAAGAGAAGAAGAATATATATATATATATATATATATATATATATATATATATATATATATATATATATATATATTAATAAAACGAGAGACCAGATTATAAGATGCGAGCCCTTTTTTTTATAAATGCAACTTTTTTCTCCTATATATATCGGTTTAAAAAAGACCTCCATCAGTGAATAGAGATTTTTTTCTTTTTTTCTTCTTCATGGTTGAGATTTAATGTATCAACGACGTCGGCCGATGGAGCTGTCGCCGGCAAAATAAAGAATCCCGATGAGTAATCCAATTGGTAAATGGAGTGATATTTGATGTTTGGTTCTGTAGCAACCACGCTTGGACGGTACAATTTTAAAAAGTAAGCAAGCTACGACAAGAAGCACCCTTTAGTATCTAGTACCTAGGCAGTATCACTAATAAGATAGTCTGGTCCATAAGCTGGATAAAAGAACTTAGGAATCCTGACCAGAATACAAGGGAACTAATGATCATGCACAAGGTACTACATCGGAAATACTGATCGCTGCAGCAAGATAGCAAGAGACACCGTCAACATGAACAAGACAGGGAGTATTTATTTACCTCCTCTCCAGTAGGTTAGGCACAAGGCCAGTTTTATCTTACTCCCACAAGTAAGATGTGACCCAAGGTCGGGTCGGGAAAGTGGGGTTTGAAAAGCCAACGCCCGAGAAAGTGAGCACTCTGGCCATTAAAAATTGCCTAGGCACCCCCATCGGAATTCCCCGGTAGGGGCGCCTCAGGCAGTAAGCAATAAACTTACTCCTCTCCAAAGAGGAGAGGCAAAGCCTGGGAGGGTGGACCTCCTAGAACTACACAGGACAGACCCATAGACCGGCGCAAATCAAGCCCCGAAGGCCAAGACAATAACAGTTTATGGGGTGTAGTATCCATCGGAACAGATACTACACTTTGATCTTAGCCAAAAGGCGTTATTTAACCCCTACCCACAATAGGAATATGTGACACGGCAGGCCACCGCTGTAGCTTCTTTTCTCGTGCTACTGGCTTCCGGAACTCCCACCCTGCCCCCTGTTTCCCCGACAGTATTGACATGCAGAAATTTAAAACTAATGTAAATAGACATCTCGCCGCGCAGATCCCAATTAAGGTTGCCCCCCCACCTTCTCCCTTTTTCTTCCCAGTAGCCCCTTACGTCTACAGTGGCGGCCTGCCTTGTTTGAGGTAAACTATGTTAAAAAAAAGACGTAAGGGAAGTCTGAGGAGTAGTCCATGAAAGTAGAAAAACAATAAAAGAAAAGATAGAGGAAACACAACTACATGGGCGTTTCATAAGAATGACAAGAGAAGAGACGCACGAAAATAGTTGGGCATGGCTGAGAAAAGGACACCTGAACAGAGGAACGGAATCCCCACTTACGGCTGCACAAAACAATGCGATTAGGACCAACTACATTAAAGCTAAGATAGATAAAACCCAGGAAAACAGTAAATGCAGATTGTGCGGACAAAGAGACGAATCACATGATAAGTGAATGCTCAAAATTGGCCCAAAAAGAATACAAAAATAGGCATGACTGCGTCGGGACAGCAGTACACTGGGAGCTATGCAAGCAAATGCATTTCAAACACTCGGACAAATGGTACAGACATAAACCAGAGACAGTAATCGAAAACGAAAAACACAAAATTCTCTTGGATATGGAGGTACACACAGATAAACCTATACAAGCAAAGAGACTGTTAATAGTTAACAAGAAAGAAAAATCCTGCCAAAGATTAGATTTTGCCGTCCCAGCTGACCTTAGGGTCAAGACCAAGGAGACAGAAAACCGAAGCAAATACGTGGAACTTGCCAAAGTATTGAAGGGTATATGGAGTATGAAGAAAGTATATATAATACCAATAATCGTAGGAGCACTAGGAACAGTTCCGAAGAACCTGGAAAAAGACTGAGAGAAATTGGAATTGAAGGGAAGACTGAGACCATACAATTTACGGCAATGATAAAAACAGCTGACATCTTAAGGAAAATCCTTGAATGCGGAAACCTTTCTACATAAGCTCCGAAGACTAACCAATCACATGCAAGGTGCAATAGAAAGAAAACAAAATCATGTAAAAAGCACCACATAAACTCAAGGTACAGAAACTTAACAAAATGCATAAACTACCCCTCCTCTCCAAAGTGAAGGCACCAGCACCGGCTGATACCACACAAAACAGTCGTGAAGGGGCAAGGAGGATGGAAAGACCGAGGAGGGATAGCACTAACCAGACCTCTGCTAGAAGAGTGCGGAGAGCACTGGGACATTGGGGAGGCTTATTACCATTCAAATCTCAGAGAAGGTCAATTGTCGTTACCAACGAGAAATCGATGGTAAGCGTCTGTTGTGATAAAGCAAATTAATTTGCAATAGTTATTGAAAGAGGTGGAGAGCACTGAAAATCTGGGGAGACTTATTGTCACTCAGACTCCAGGGAACACCACTGGTGATTATCAGTGAGCAATCACTGATTACTGCCTGTGTGAGAACTCCTTGTGAGTACACATAATAATGACAGCTGGAATTGGTTAGTCAGGGGTGATCTAAAAAGATCTACTGAGAGCACTTTAATGTCAGCCCAGGAACAAGCCACTCGCACTAGGTTCATCAAACATTATATGAACAAAACATCAGTATAAAAAATGGAGACATGGCAAAGTCGCTCAGGTACTACACAGGAGTATATGCAAACTTTATGAATTGGGCCACAATGAGAAGTGGTACGAGCATACGCCAGAAGTGGTACAGAAGAACGACAATGTCAAACTTCTTTGGGACATGCGCATAAAAACTGATATGGTTTTTGAACATTCAAAACCCGACTTAATCTTTCTAAACAAAAAACAATAGAACTTGTTTTATCACTGATATAGTCTGCCCCTTCGATACCAGAGTGCGTGAGAAAGAACACGAATAAATAAATAAATAAATATCAAGATCTAAAATAGGAATTAGTTAGACTATGGAAATGTAAAGAAGTAAAGGTGAATCCCGTTGTAATTGGAACGCTTAGAACCATTACATAACGAAAATACACCATAAATGGCTTAAACAGATTGACGAGACAATTTCACTTCCAATTATGCAAAAGGTTTGTTGTTGGGAACGACGAAAGTGTTAAGGTACAGCTTGAATGTTTAAAGTCAAAGGAATTGACTTGATGTTCAAAAATAGAAAACTCCAACTAAAACATACAAAAGTTGAGACTACCTTGAAATAATAATAATAATAATAATAATAATAATAATAACAACAACAACAATAATAATAATAATAATAATAATAATAATAATAACAACAACAACAACAACAATAATAATAATAATAATAATAATAATAATAATAATAATAATAATAATAATAGAAATAAAGAGATTCATTATTTTTAATTTAAAAAGAATGTCTTAAAAGATATGTCGTCACAGTTTATGAATTTTCGAATGAAATCAAAGTCAAATAAATAGTGACAGTGGTTGTGACCCAAAGGGTCACGAGTTCGTTAAGTATAAAATAAATTCTGACCTGACGGGTAAATAAAATAAGTATTGTCGTGCCGACCCCATTTACGAAACGACACTCCTAACAAAACCGGATGTTTAATCCTTTAGCATATTGGTTGGTGTGACAGAAATCAACACAGTTTCTTTGTATTTGCACATATCATGACTTGAGTGGACCAATCAGATCTAATAAAACTGTCGTATCAGTTACAGCTGGTAAAACAGTATAAAAAGGGTGCGTTTTTTCACTCCAGACGGACGGGACTTGCCCAACCCACAGGGTTGCCGTGAGCCAAATCCAAGAACAGACTTTTCATCTCGAATCCCTGCTGGACGGAATGGCACGCTTCACTACCACAACGACGACAGTCAGCAGCAGCCAGCTACGTCAAAAGCAACAGCTCTCAGCGGAAAGAGAAAAGGACACTTCAGCCAGGATAATCATCACCACTATCCTACGGTAACGCTCCATCATCTTTCTTGTCGACACATTGAATCATGAACTCTTCTATACGGCCACGTATTTATTTCTTGAAATAAATTCGATCTTTATATTTTTATGCACAGATTAGTTTGTTTTTTCTTCTTTTCCATTGCCGTATATATGTCTGTCGCCTTTCTTAGTTGTAAGACCGACCAAAAGCAATATATGCTTCGCCAATGTTCGCACTCGCTATTTATCTAGATATCTAACTAAAATATACTTATACCATCCATTTTTTTCTACAAAAACTTAAAAAGTTATCTGCGTCGGATTTGACGGTCATAAGGAATCAAGTTTTATTTAAAACA
>OY744554.1:15774712-15777212 GCA_963556195.1 Sepiola atlantica | reverse complement strand
CATTTTCATGTGTGGCTATTAAGTACATTTTGGCCAGTTTTATTGCGGACTCTGTTGTCACACAACTAGATCTCAATGAAAGTTCTAGCAAAGAATATACTCCAACAGACTTATTGCAGATCGCCTGAGGCGCCTTTACCGGGGAATGTCGACGGATCTTATCTAAGCTATTTTTGTGATCTTCTCGATTGCCCACCCTCACCTGTTAAAAATTCGTCTACTACCTGGCACATTTAAATGTACTACAAAGAGAAAAATCCGAAGTAGTCCTAAACCCATGTGTGCTCAATTCCTGATAAAGCATCCTACCACCAGGATGGCAGTATATATAAAAAAAATTAACAGAATGGCGACTCACAGAGATGGCACCGGGTTATTTTCTGTTTCGTGTTGTTTTGTATAAAAATACCTAAACAATTGTGATGAACCATGAAAATAAAACAGGAAGAATGCAAAGATAAAACATACAAAAATATATACAGAAAATAATAATTTACAGATTATTGGTAATAAATTTCCAACCGTAGGAATTTTAAGATCTAGTCTGGCCACTTCTGCCAGATGTACTTATCTGGACCCCCTCTGCCAATACACAAGATGTACGTGAATCGTTGTGTGACCATCAGAAAAAGTAATAAGTTCCCATAGACTGGTATTGTCTTGGCCTTCGGGGCTTGATATACGCCGGTCTATGGGTCTGTCCTGTGCGGTTCTAGGAGGTCCACCCTCCCAGGCTTCGCCTCCCCTCTTTTGGGAGGAGTAAGTTTATTGCTTACTGCCTGAGGCGCCCCTACGGGGGAATGCCGACGAGGCTGCCCAGACAATTTTTAATGGCCAGAGTGCTCACCTCTCGGACGCTGGCTTTTCAAACCCCACTTTCCCGACCCGACCTTGGGTCACATCTTACTTGTGGGAGTAAGATAAAAACTGGCCTTATGTCTACCTCCTGGAGAGGAGTAAATCAATATTCATCTTATCTTCAGATTTTTTTTTGTCGAGATTAAAATCGAAAATAATCTTTTATTTCGTGTTCTATCTGTATTCTATTTTTTCTTAATCTGATTTTGGTATTTAAGATGCTGCGAGTGTCCTGGACGCCAGGGTGGGCCACACCAGGCAACGTCTCATGTCTGCTCTCCATGCGATTCAATCCAAACGATTGACACCAGTCAGGTTAAATGCAGTCATATCACTTCTTACACACTCAAACTAGGTCTAATAATGGATTATGATCCGATGAATTGCCTACTCTGGTGCCCCCTCGACGTAAATTCACTAGACTAACTCGACAATTTACTAAATCTCATTCATTCACTGTGGAGGTCCCCAGATGTTGGAGAGCCTCCTACTCAAATAGCTTCTTTCCTCGTACTGCTGGCCTCTGGTACTCCCTTCCTGCCCCCTGTTTCCCCAACAGTACAGACATGCAGAAATTTAATACTAATGTAAACAGACACCTCGCTGCGCAGATCCCAATATAGGTTGACCGCCCCCTACCTTCTCCCCTTTTCTTTTTCCCAGTAGCCCCTTACGTCTACAGTAGCGGCCTGCCTTGTTTGGGGTGAACTATGTTAAAAAAAAATTAAACCCTTTTAACACACGTTAAACTGACTTCATATATAATCGTCATTAATTAATCAATCACCTTTATTTTGCAGAACATGAGTGAAGCAACCGGATCTCAATGAGAGTTACAGCAAAGGATACATTACGACAAACTTTACAACAAGACAGGCGTGTTCAAGAAGTGCTAAAGACTTTCCTGATTCAGCTCAAATATGAAAACGACCACTTCAAGAGAATCAGTACGGATCATATGCACTACTTCAAGAATTATAAGACAATGGTGAACGCCAATGCATACAGATACACCTGTGAGAACAACTGGATCTTAATGGGAACTCTTTTTGGCAGTGATGGAAAACAATTTATAAGTAGAAGAAAAAGCGAAATTTTGGATCTTAGCGGCATACAAAAACCTGTTAAATTTGGTGGAGGTAGCGTGATGGTTTTCGGCAGGATATCATGGCAGGGTACATCACCACTTGTACGCTTAAATACTAGAGTAAATGCCACTGTATAAAGACTGTTTTAGAACAGTATGTTTTGCCAGTGTTGCACAATTCTGGTATCGAAAAGCCTGTTTTTATGCATGATAATGCTCCCTGCCATAAGGCAAAGCTGGTCATGAAATATCTGGCTGATCAAGAAGTAGAGGTAATGGACTAGCCTGCTCAGAGTTCTGACATGAACCCTAAAGAAAACTTATGGAAGACTCTAGGACAGAATGTTATGGTTAAGAATTCGGAAAACATCGAAGACTTGTGACTGAAACTGAAAGATGAATGGGCCAAGATAACTGTGGCCCAATGTCAAGATTTAGTGAAATCCTGCAGTCGTAGATGCGCAGCAGTTATTAAAGACAAAGGTGGAAGTACCAAATATCAAATCTCTTTTGCCTTTTTAATGTAATTTTGTTAAAAATGATATTTTGCTCCTT
>OY744554.1:15727212-15769712 GCA_963556195.1 Sepiola atlantica | reverse complement strand
CTGTTCATCGTCCAACTGACAATCTCACAAACCCTTATCCTCGAGTGACTTTTGTTCTTGGTAAGTGGTTATTCATTAGTATAAAGAATAATTACTGCTAAATGTCGAACCAAATGCAGACAGATACTTAAAAAGTAAACAGTGAGTTTATTGTAGTCTTAAGTGGCCGAAGACAAAAGACAACAAGGAAACAGTTAACAAGATGATATATTTACAGAAAGTACAGAAGTAATCCCAGTCATAAAGAAGCCCTACGACAAAGCTAGTAGTGCATTTTATAAATAAGGGATTGGTTTAGGACGACAGTCGGAGTCAGACAGGGCTGTCTACTCTGTTCTACAGTCTTCAACATTTTTTTTAAAGAGAATCATAGCTAACGCCATAGTGTGACGTTATCGTTCTTTAAAACACATGTTCTTTATATCAAACTTCCTTACTTCAAATGTTCTCAGTGGTCATACGTAGCTTTCTGTATACTGACTCACCAGCATGCTTACTCGCTATTGTCGCTGTTTTTTTTTGTTGTTGTTTTTAAAACATAGTTCACCCCAAACAAGGCAGGACGCCACTGTAGACGTAAGGGGCTACTGAGAAAAAAGAGAGAAGGTTTGAGGTGGGGGGTCAACCTAAATTGGGAGCTGCGCAGCGAGATGTCTGTTTACATTAGTTTTAAATTTCTGCATGTCAGTACCGTCGGGGAAACAGGGGGCAGGGAGGGAGTTCCAGAGGACAGAAACACGAGGAAAGAAGCTATCGGAGCAGAAAGCTCTCCGGCACCTAAGGACCTCCACAGTGAATGGATGGGATTTAGCTGATTGTCGAGTTGGTCTAGTGAATTTACGTCGAGGGGGCACCAGAGTATTGATTTACTCCTCTCCAGGAGTTAGGCACAAGCCCAGTTTTTATCTTACTCCCACAAGTAAGATGTGACACAAGGTCGGGAAAGTGGGGGTTAAACATTGCCTGGGCATCTCCGTCGGCATTCCCCGGTAGGGGCGCCTCAGGCAGTAAGCAATAAACTTACTCCTCCCCAAAGAGGGGAGGCAAAGCCTGGGAAGGTTGACCTCCCAGAACTGCACAGGACAGACCCATTGACCGACGTAAATCAAGACCCGAAGGCCAAGACAACACCAGTATGGGGTGCAGTATCCATCGGAACAGATACTACACTTTGGGGGCACCAGAGTAGACAGTTCATTGGAGCATACTCCATTGAAGTATTTGTAAAACAAGCACAATCATCATGGAATTTCTTCGTCGTCTCCGTCGCCGTCATCGTGATCGTTTAGGTCTGCAATTAAAACTTTTTATGCACAGAAAGGAAAAAGACGCAAAGTGACAGAGAGTTGATGGTTGTTTATTTGGGAGAGATTTTCTCGTCATAATTACAAAACTCCACACTCATTTAATTCGAGAGTAAGAGAGACCAATCGTTCGTCCTAACTTAGATCTACTTCGTTACGGGGATAGGAAGGAAAGGCTATCAACTCGCTATCACTATTTTAAGAATTACATTCCCATTTTCCCTGTTTTCTGAATTACATCAATGATTTTGCATCCGTGCACCACGCTCTCGAAACACGGACTGACTAAAAAGCCTTCTTTTTTCTTTCGTTTCCACGATTGTGACGTAATTGCCTCAAATTGCGACTCTGAACCTGTCACCACGCACCTTTTAGATCAGAGATCAGGAAGGAGGTTCAAAGTTCAGGTATATTTATATTTTTAGTCCTCGCGAACTTATTCCCTAGATTTTCGTGTCAAGGTTTTGCACTGGTCCACCTAGATACAAAATCCATACTAGTTGATGTAATCGTCCACATACATACATCCATTATGTAACAATAGAACACACATACAGACAACTTTCTTTATATAGAGAGAGACTGATAAACATTTTTTATTGTAAATACTTAACTAGTCTGATAAGGCTTGATGGCCAATGCGTAAAAATCGGAGTGGTTTCAGCAACGACAACAACTGCAGATTTTGCCACAGAGAAGTAGAGAGTGTGATCCACCTGAAACTAAGTTTTAAGGTTCTGCTGGGGAAAGGCTACTATACAATGCGATACAATGTAAAAGGTTTAATATCTAGTGTAGTAACAAGTCCTGCGAACATATACCAGAAAGAACTGTTGAAAATAAGTCATACAACATCCACTATGACTATGCAATTCCTACAGCCACATATCTAGAAAACAGAGCTGTTAAACCTGACATAGTGATATGGGACAAAGGGGGGAAAGTAACAACTCTAGTTGAAATCTGTGTCCCTAATGATACTGGCGTAAACAGAGCTGAGAGGGAGAATATAATGAAATACCAAGGTCTTATATACGATATGAAAAGAAAATGAAATCTTAGGAAGATCTCCATCATTCCAGTAATTATAGGTTAATGAAAAAGAATTTCAAAAACTACTTGGCGAATATACCCGGTGAACCAAGTGCAACGGAGATATAAACAATTACGCTTAAAAGGACGTTTGGAATCTTAAAAAGGTCTCTCGGTTGGAGTATCTTAAATAGCAGGTGAATATCTGGCATCCGAAAGGATTCCTCATTCCCAGTACTAAACAAAAAGATAATAAATTCGAAAAAAAAAAATCTTTAAAAAAATCACTCCCTGCTCTTTTCGCTAAAATCAGAGTGTAGCGTCTGTTCCGATAGATGCTACACTCTGTAGATTGGTACCGTCCTGGCCTTCGGGAAATAGCGGGTGAATATTTGGCATCCGAAAGGATTCCCCATCCCCAGCAAAAACAAAAAGATAATAAATTTGAGAAAAAAAGTACATTTAACATCAATTACGAACTTACGTTTTGTTAACAACATCGATGGACTTGTAGGGACTGAACAAGAACTGGTCAACTTAGTGGAAAGCCTAGACATGACCTCTACAGCCTATGGGATGCCGGCTTCTTCTCCATTGCATAATTCTAGTTCGTCGATGTCGTAATCATATTTAATCAAAAAATAACGTTTCCACCGCCTCTTCGATCATTACAGCATACATTTGTCACGAACTTTAAAACCTGTCCATCAGTCTGTCACACTAATTCTAGAAAATTATTTTTGTCGGTCTGTCACCTTTTAATTTGAAATGGCATCTTCCTTGGTCTGTCGCTCTAGTTTTACAAAATAATTAGTGTCTCTGTCTGTCAACGTTTCAATTCTGACATAGAATCTTTATTGGTCTGTCACTCAAGTTTTATGGAAGCATATTTGTCGGTCTGTTACCCGTAGAATTTCGAATACTATCATCCTTGGTCTGTCACGCTTATTTTAGAAAAGCACCTTCCTTGGTCTGTCACGCTTATTTTCGAAAAGCACTTTCCTTGGTCTGTCACGCTTATTTTCGAAAAGCACTTTCCTTGGTCTGTCACGCTTATTTTAGAAAGGCATTTTTGTCAGTTTGGCAGCCTTCAATTTGAAATAGCATTTAAATCGCATATGTTGAATGGACGCACCTTACTAATATCCGTTATCCTTTCTGTAGACAAACGTCTGATTCGATTTTTAAAAGTTTACGAAAATCTTGTTTATTCCCCGGGATGAACAGCAACACCACTGGAATCAGACTTTAAACTAAAACCAGAGACTGGTCAAGAATTCTTTAGCCAAAATGATTGGACTTGATGTCTTTGGAAAATTTTTTTTTCCAAAAATCTTTTCTGGTTATTATTGAGTTCTGGATATGAATGACTTAAACTACATCTGATTGGGGGAGAGAGAGGGCATTTCTTCCAGGTAGTAGTACAGGGTCTGATCTGTTGATTAAATATCTTCTTTTTTTTGTAAGAGACAAAATAAATAAAAAAACGTCATAACAAATTGGGGTTAATATTTGGTAGCCTGCCCAAAGAGTGAATGCGGTATTTTGGTGACTGGAAGTAGTTTAGAGAATAGACCAAGAGAATGACACACGATCCTCATCCATCCACCCCAACTTTGGCCTTGTGCCACATCTTTTTTAATTTTTAATTTTCTATTCAAAGAAATGTATCATTTAAAAGATAAATAAATCGGCCTTTTGACAGAGATCAAAGTGTAGTATATTTTCCGATGGATGCTACATCCCTATAGACCGGTACCGTCTTGGCCTTCGGGTCTTGATTCCGCTGATCTGAGCGATTGTCCTGTGCAGTTCTAGGAGATCCACCCTCCCAGGCTTTGCCTTCTCACACTTTGAGAAGGGGTTAGTTTATTGCTAATCGCCTGAGGCGCCTCTACCAGGGAATGCCGACGCGGCTGCCCAGGAATATTTTGTAGGTCAGAGTGCTTATCATCTAGGGCGCTCGCTTTTCAATCCCAATTTACGACCTTGTGTCACATCTTCCCACTGTAGGAGGGAGTTAAAAAAAACCCACTTATGAACAGTAAAGTTTTCCTTAGTTTCCAGTTAACATTAGAACAAGGTATACACTCCGCCTCTGACACTCTATTAATAAAATGGTTAATAATTCCAAGTTTCAACCTGCAGTTCAAATACGCCTAAAGTCCTTACAAGAATTGTTCAGAACAAAAGCAATGGACAAACTAAGATCCATATTGAATGATAGAAACATCACAGTCAGCTCAAAGATAAGATTGATACGATCCCTTGTCATCTCCATATTTCTGTGACTCTTTGTTTCAGTTGCCTTCATGTAAACAGCCGCCTATTATCTCATTCCCCTTATTTATAATATTTTCCTCTATCTGTCATTATTTCAACTGCTTCAATTATACATAAATTGCATCTTTTTCGCTTGTTTGGTAAATATGTACTGGCTTTAACAAATATTGACTATTGTATAGTTTACTTATTTTTTTTCTTTTAAATTCTTTTATATATTTAGCTAAGGAAGTCGTAAAATTATCGACTCCTACCATACAAGCTTTTCTAATACTTGCCATATGGTTGCTGTACTTATATTTAAAAGGGCAACCCGTCAAACCTATGTATGCTGATAACTTGTTATTTTCCACTACATTGCACTTATACACTATACTTA
Organism: Sepiola atlantica; assembly: GCA_963556195.1. NCBI lineage: Eukaryota > Metazoa > Mollusca > Cephalopoda > Sepiida > Sepiolidae > Sepiola > Sepiola atlantica. The sequence goes on along the minus strand of OY744554.1, from coordinate 15,764,714 downwards.
CCGTCATGCACCCTCCTTTTAATAGGCATTCATCTTTCCGCATACAGTTACATTTTCTTGCTTTATTCGAGGGTCCTATATTATCAAGACTATCTTTCGATTTTTTAATCTTAGCTTTATTCGATGAGAGTATAGTGTTTTTAATGTTTGTCATAGTTGAATAGGATACTTTTATTGTGTTCTTATTGAGTAGTTTACTTAATATCTTATTCCATTTGAATTCATTATCGATTATTTTATAGAAGTCCTTAGGTATATCGGATTGTGTGTCGTGGACCCTAGCTGCCGACCTGGAGAGAAGAATACAGGTTACACAGACAAGATGCTATCGAAAGATCCTCAACATCTCATACAGACCACATTACTAACGAGGAAGTGAAGAACAGACTCAATACAAGCAATCGGGTTATATGAGGATCTTTTTAATTAATACCTACTTAATTTTATATACATTTTTCCTTTTTTTATGACTACAATCAAAGGGAAACGTTCCTAAGACTTTATTGGTTCCCCGATTTATAAAATCGGGGGACTTATGTTTTGAGGCACGTCCGTCCGTCCGTCCGTCCGTCCTAATTTTTCTCCGCAACCATCCATTAAATTTCTCTGAAATTTTGAATGAAGTTGTAACTTTGGTCAGGTTAGAAAGTGACATTCTCCGATTTTTGATAAATAATCTGGTAAGCCCCCCCAGGGGGTCAAAAGGCCACGAAATGGCAAAAAATGACATTTTTTGCCCCATAACTTTTCATCCATCCATTCAATTTCTCTGAAATTTGACCAAAATGTGGAGACAATTGTGCTTAATAGAAAATAAGTATCGCTGACCTTGGAAAAAATCTGGTTCGCGCCCCCAGGGGGTCAAAAGCCCCCAAAATGGCAAAAATTACCCTTTTCTCTCATAACGTTTGATCCATCCATTCAATTTTTCTGAAACTTGGCCAAAATGTAAAGGCAATTGTTCTGGATATAAAATGAGCATCCTTGACCTCAGAAAAATTCTGGTTCGCGCCCCCAGGGGTCAAAGGGGGATAAAAAAAAATGTCCCAAAATGCCCAAATTTATTGCATTTTACACTCACCACATCAAGTCACATACAGAAAATGATCTAAAAATAACATGGTCCCTCGATGAAATAAACATCATACCGGTTGTAGTGGGGGCAACTGGTCTGGTGAAAAAAAATCTAAGTAAATACTTAGAAACAATCCCGGGAAAACCAAATTGTAGGGAAGTACAGATAGCAGCCCTAAAAGGAACCACATCTATCCTTAAGAGAGCCCTCGTATATAAATTTTACTCATAGGGAAATCAAGTGTTAGCCTCAAGAGTAGGCCCCTTGATCTCTTTAGATAAACTAAATTAAAATGAAAAAAAAAAAATGGGGAACAAGCACGCGCGGCTTGTTTTATTTTAGTATTTGATGTTTCACAATGTTTGTTATATTTCCTTTTGTTAAATTGTTCAGATTTGTCCTACAAAAAAAAACATGGCTAAATTCACACATGAGAGAGTAATTAATTAACGCTAATCGTTATTGACTTCATTCAATCATTGTTTTCATCTATACTCTACTCGTTGCTGTCCTTATTCTTTCTTTTATTATTAAAGAGTACAAATCTGTCATATCGTCATATATACATTACTTTTATATGGCATGTTATTTTACTTATATTTGCTTCTAAACTAACTTTTATTTTGTATTGCTGTCATAATTTCCTACTAGCATTAGTTTTTTTAGTCAAAAAGCGGAAAATAAAGTGGTCCGGCCATATCACACGTTCATCAGGTCTCGTAAAGACAATTCACTAGACCAACTCGACAATCAACTAAATCCCATCCAGTCACTGTGGCGGTACCCAGATGTCGGAGAGCCTTCTACTCAAATAGCTTTTTTCTTCGTGCTGCTGGCCTCTGGAACTCCCTCCCTACCCCCTGTTTCCCCGACAGTACTGACATGCAGACATTTAAAATTAATGTAAACAGACATCTCGCTGCGCAGATCCCAGTTTAGGTCGACCCCCCCCCCCCAACCTTATCCTCTTTTCTTTCTTCTCAGTAGCCCCTTACGTCTACAGTGGCGTCCTGCCTTGTTTGGGGTGAACTACGTTAAAAAATAAAAAATAAAAAATATACATGGAGGCAGAAAATCCGGAGGGATGGATAAAGATGGTTGCCAGGTCATCGTTGGCGTGCCAACGGTCATCTTGAGCTCGGGATAAATAAGAAAAGATAACGTTTTAATCTTAAATGAAAATCGGAATCTCTTCTTTTATGGTAGCGTTTTCGTTTACCACGCCTGTCCTGTGCAGTTCTAGGAGGTCCACCCTCCCAGGCTTCGCCTCCCCTCTTTGGGGAGGAGTAAGTTTATTGCTTACTGTCTGAGGCGCCCCTACCGGGGAATGCCGACGGGGCAGCCCAGGCAATTTTTAAATGGCCAGAGTGCTCACCTCTCGAGCGCTGGCTTTTAACCCCACTTGCTCGACCCGATCTTGGGTCACATCTTACTTGTGGGAGTAAGATAAAACTGGCCTTGTGCCTAACTCCTGGGGGAGGAGTAAATAAACGATATGTTACGATTAAATCACAGCTTCGTAATGAATAAAAAAAAAATTATTCAATAAAAAAAATAAAAATTAAAAAAGAAGAAAAAAAATGTATTGAAATTTTATACGACTCATTTAATCGTTAAAGAGATCTGATATGCATTATTGTCAAATTCGTTTTGCTGGTTCGTTCGGCGCTGCCTCCTCCCCTTCCCCATTTTAGGGTTATTCTTCAAACAACAAAAACGCTTAACCCTAACCTCCTCCCCCTTCCCCATTTTAGGGTTATTCCTCAAACTCAAAAAACCTCGAGTTTGAAAATTTTTTAGAAATGTGTCTCTATTGTCCAAATATAATATTACTTTTCTACCATTCATAACAATACAAAGATGAAAAATAATAATTTCGATTCTTTAGTACGATAGGTGCGCGTGATAAAGTTACCGTATCATTTTTTGGTACTTCGGTAAAAATCCAGAATAGTTAACAACCGAGACCAAATAATTTATACCAAACGCACTAGAATAAAATTATCTACCGACCTGTATACTTTTAACGTGTAGAAACTGTTTATAAGATTTTTTTTTTAAATCACAGACTACGTGACAGATTATGAATGATGACAGAAGCGACAAGAGACTGCTTATGGATTGGTGAAACCGACTCTGTTTGTCACCACCATTATCGCTATTTATAATGCCAGTCAATGTAGTGACGCAACAGGGTAGATAATCATACCATGCTCCCAGCCCTGAACCATTTTATTTCTAAGTTATAAGTAGAATATAATAATGCTCTCATTTACCATATCTTCCCTGTGTTGTACTCGCATGGATGTTGGCTACCTTCACTTGACAATTTTATTAACTCTTAGCCTCGAGTTACTTTTGGCCTTTGCATTAATATAAAAAAATATTTACTGCTGAATGCCTTATAAAATGCCGGACATAGACTATAAAACGAAACAGTGAGTTTATTGTAGTCTTAAATGACCGAAAATGGAACAAGATAACAAGGAGGTAGTTTAAAAGAGCATATATTTACAGAAAATGCAGATGTAACGATAGACTGCTTCTGGTTGGGTCATTATCACTATTCATAGTGTCCGGAAGAGTCCATGTAGTGAGCCGATAGGGAAGATCACCATAGCAGAGTGATAGATTTCAACACTCGTAGGTCGAGTCCACACCAGAGGCATACGTGGATACCTTATTATACCATATTTGACCTACACTGGACGGACGACAAATCCAACCGAGAAACAAGTAGTCGAAACTCATGAGTAACCACGTGTTTTTAACAAATGCAAGCGTTTGAAACAAACATGTTCATATCTAGCCAATCGTTTATTTCATCTTTGACATGAATAAACAATGGTTCCCCGAAGAATGTCACTCCTAAACGGAATATGATATGTTTAGGGTTAGGGATAGGGTTAGGAATATGATATAGTAATAATACTTGATTCAAAATATCCAACCTAATGCCGGGCATAGACTAATGAATAGAACACTCAGCTACAGAGTTCTGTATTTTATTGTTTTTCTTCTAATTTTATCGTTAACAGATTACACACGCACACACACACACACACACACACACACACACACACACACAGACACTCAATGTATGTATATAAATATATATATATATATATATATATATATATATATATATATATATATATATATATATATATATATATATAAGAGAGTTCCCGTTTTCGACTCTTAAAAAATTGTGAATGCTTTTTCTGTTAGCTCAAAATAACGACCCTTATCACATTTTAAACATCTAATGACATAAATTTACTGAAACAGATACTATTGTGGTACAGGTTTATATATATATATATATATATATATATATATATATATATATAATATTAAATTATATACATATACTCTCTTTATTTGTTCATATATGTGTATATATACGTATGTATATGTATATATATATATATATATATACGAGTATATTTATATATATATATATATATATATATATATATATATATATATATGAGGAATAAAAGAAACAATGTTTCAGACAAAATGTAAAAATAAAAATTAAATAAAGGATAAGCAAATCAACACTAGCGAAAATAAACTCAAAAACACATATTGAAAAGTTCTACCAAAATATTTCGATTGTTAAAATACAATCATCATCGGTTGGTAGCAGAACTTTAATTAAAAACGGAAAAGTTTTCAAATTTATACAAATTGCGTTCTTTGTATAAATTTGAAAATTTTTCTGTTTCTAATTAAAGTTCTGCTACCGATTGATGATGATTGTATTTTAACAATCGAAATATTTTGGTAGAACTTTTCAATATGTGTTTTTGAGTTTATTTTTGCTAGTTATTTATTTGCTTATCCTTTTACCATTTTTATTTTTACACACACACACACACACACACACACACACACACACACACACACACACACACACATATATATATATATATATATATATATATATATATATATATAGATATATATAGTGTGTCAGGTTGTATATGAAAAGAAATCAAATAAAGTGCTCGATCATATAAGAGAGCTAATATAATTTATTTAGATACTGTATATTACATAATTCAGCAATGTACCGCGGTTTCATCCAAATATTACATAATTCAGCAATATATATATATATATAATTCATATATATATATATATATAATTATATATATATATAATTCATGTATATATATATAATTCATGTACATATATATATATATATATATATATATATATATATATATATATGTATATCAATCAATTTAATGTCATATACACTTAAGAAATTCAGAGAACAAATTTCTATAAACTCATAAAAAATACAGTTTTTTATTAACATACAATTGTTTCGGCCTTCTTCAATCATGATATACAAAGTATACACAATATATATCTATCCTAACATAACAACTGACTCGGCTTATTACATTCTAATCATGAAACAATATCATCAAATACCGTATATATAGTAATCTCCAAACTAATTCAAAACAATCGTGATTATTCTCATTTGCATATTTATTTATTTTTAAGTTTCTAATAGATTAAAAAAAAATCCCCCCTTGGCCTTTTGGCGCTGGCTTGACTCTTCCCCTACTTTCCGACCTTGTGTCACATATTCCTGCGGTGGGAGGGAATTAAATACCTGGCCTTTTTGGCTAAGATCAGAGTGTAGTATCTGTTCCGATAGATGCTACACTCTTTAGACTGGTACCGTCCTGGCCTCCAGGAATTGATTTTGGAGGTCTGAGATATTGTCCTGGCCATTTCTAGAAGGTCCACCCTCAAAAAGGTTGCCTTCTCATCCTTTGAGAAGGGGTTAGTTGATTGCTAATCGCCTAAGGCGCCCCTACCGGGGAATGTCGACGGGGCTGCCCAGGCATTTTTTGTAGGTTAGAATGTACTTCCTCTATAATGCAGGTTTTTCAAATCCCACTTTCTTGACATTGTGTCACATCTTACCGCTGTGGGAGGTAGATAAATACCAAGAAACCCTTTCGTTTGAGATCAAAGTGTCGTATCTGTTGCTAATAAATTAATATTTTCTAAGATACATTTTTTTAATTTGTATTTCCAAATGATTTTCTATACACGCAACTGTTTTATCTAAAGTACAGGGTGGGCAAAAATAAGGGTCCTATTTTAAAAAATTCATAACTTTTTTATTTATTGATTTTTTAAATTTTTTTTTAGAATAAGTAAAGGACCCCTTCCGAAGCAAGCATAAGCCGTATTAGCCCTAAGGAACGTACCCTCATTTAGAAAACATTATTTTTGCTTAAAAAACTCAAAACAGTGTAAAAAACAATACTTTAGTTTTTGTAAGTTTTAAGAAGTGTTTTTCGCCTAAAATTTGTTTTGTTTATTTCAAAAAATCTCGGAAGGGTCAGTCTACATACACATACAGTTTGGTGAGTATAACTTTTATTTTGTGGAAGTTATTCAAATTCAAGTTATTCAAATTTAAAGATAGGACCCTTATTTTGGCCCACCCTGTATTATTATTTGAATTATTAATAACATTATTTAAATAGATTTTATTAAAAAATAGGATAGAGTTTTAAAAACTTTTAGAATTTCATTTTCAAGAGAGATAATTCACAAGAAACTTCCGCCAAAGGTCGCTGAAATGTGCAGAACATATACTAAACATTTATCTTAGCCAGAAGGCCAAGGAACCATAAAAATAATGTTTTAGTTACACGGCATTTTTAAATGAATGAAATAAAAAAATAACTCAATTTAATCGGAATATCTTTTAATGGGGTTTGTAGTGTAGTATCGATTCTGTTGTCATAAGACCGTTCTCCCATGAATCATCTCCTCTGTAAGAGCTAAACGTTCGCTCCTGAAAATTTATAAATATACATAGTCTGAAATTAAACCCTTGTTCACTTAACATGCAAATTAATAAAATTTAATTTTAAAATCTTTGATTTTTTATTTTAACTACTATTTTCATACTTTTTTTCGAATAGTATCTAAGTTCTTCGCGATCCTATTTGCACCGTATGAATCTAACTTCCGGTTCCGGTTGAAATTATAAAACATTTCATAACAATACGATTTGTTTCTTGATTTTTATTCTACCTAATATTTTAAGCTTACGCTCATGCAGCAAAACTATATAAAACTAACGTCGTAAGAACCTGACGTATTTTCGACCCCTCAGGGTTAATACCACCAATATGAAGAAATAAAACACTATAAGACAGTCTCGCTTGACAAGGTAGTTTTTACAACGAAAATTCGCGAAAAAAAAATTGAATTAATGAATAAATGGATAAATGAATTTTTCATTTAAAATTGCACGATTGTTTGATTTTCAAAATATTTCACTTTAATACATTATAATCCGTGCTTCTAAGATGTTGACTTCCTTTCCTTACTTAAAAAAAAGCGTAAATCAACGTATAAACATCGACAGGACTAAAAACATAACGTCGTAAGAACCTGACGTATTATCGACCCCTCAGGGTTAATACCACCAATATTAAGAGGAAGAAAAGAAGAAGAAAAAAAACATTATAAGACAGTCTCGCTTGACAAGGTTGTTTTTACAACGAAAATTCGCGAAAAAAAAATGAATTTTTCATTTAAAATTGCACGATTGTTTGATTTTCAAAATATTTCACTTTAATTTATTTACATATTAATGTTTTATTTATTAAAATAGAGGTTTTAATTTCGTTTATTTCCATCATGTGATTCTACGATAGATTACTTTTTTCTCAATCGGTTATATTCGATCCTGGCCATAATATCCACTTTAGTCGATATTAAAATCCTATTCACTCTTGTTTTTTTTTCTTCAATAATTAGTTTTTCTTTATGAATATCTTCATACTATTTGAAATCTAAGCTAAATGTATATAAAGTATTTACCATATACCTTATGATGTATGCATTCAATATATATATATATATATATATCTATATATATATATATATATATATATATATATATATATATATATATATATATATATATATATATATATATATATGATTATTTTTTTTTACACAGACATGTACAAAATCTGCGACACTGGCATGTCGATGTTATCGATCAACAGCTATTATAAACTGAGATCACATCAGGAAGAGTTAGAATCCGATCTTAACCGTAGATCATATTTTTATTTGTTGATCGATAACATCGACATCCCAGTGTCGCAGATTTTTTACATTTCTGTGTAAATAAAAATAATCATATATAAAAGCTCTATTTGATATTGAGCACTTTTTATAAAACCGGTTGAAATTCTTTTGATTACTACCCTGTGGATGTTTTACCTGGATTATATATATATATATATATATATATATATATATATATATATATATATATATATTGTGTGTATTTAGGCAGCATTTTCTCATTCATACAAACATTGTTAAAAATAGCAAAATTTGTCTGTTTCTTTATACCTTGAACAAATTGAACAAATAAGTTCAATTTTCATCATCGTCTTTGTTGTATTAAAATAAAAAAAAATTAATAAATGTTCCATAGGTTTCACGAACGTTTGCTTTTGTGGTAGTTTTAATGTGGCTGATAGTGTTTGTAGTTTATGTAGTTTCCACATTCGAGGATTTTCCTGAAGATTTTAGCTGTTTCATCATTACCGTCCATTGTGTAATCTCAGTCTTCCCTTCAATTCCAATTTCTCCTAGTGTTTTTTCCAGGGTTTTCGGAACTGTTCGTAGACCTACAAGTATTGGTATTATATTCACTTTCTACGTGTTTCATATTCCTTTCAGTTCTAAGGCAAGCTCCGTGTATTGGCTTCGTTTTTCCGTCTGTTTCATCTTTACTCTGTCGTCTGCTGGGACAGTAAATTCTACAATAAGGCAGATTTTTTCTTTCTTGTTAATTATTATCACGTCCGGTTTCCTTGCTTGGATGAGTTTATTTGTTTGTATTTTCATGTCCCAGAGGATTTTGTGGCTTTCGTTTTCCGGTACTGTCTCCGGTTTGTGTCTGTACCATCTTTCTGCATATTCAAAACGCAGTCGTTTGAATTGTTCCCAGTGTATTACTTTCCTCATGCAGTTGTGTCTGTTCTTATATTCTTTTGGGGCTAGTTTGCTGCATTCACTTATTATGTTGTTTACCGTTTCGTCGTCGTCGTCGTCTTCTTCTTCTTCTTCTTCTTCTTCTTCTTCTTCTTCTATTTCTTCTTCCTCTTTTTCTTCTTCTTCTTCTTCTTCTTCTATTTCTTCTTCCTCTTTTTCTTCTTCTTCTTCTTCTTATTATTATTATATTTATTGTTATTATTATTATTATTATTATTATTATTATTATTATTATTATTTTTATTATTATTATTATTATTATTATTATTTTATTATTATTATTATTATTTTATTATTATTATTATTATTATTGTTATTATTATTATTATTATTATTTTGATTATTATTATTATCATTATTATTATTTTTTATTTATTTATTAACTATTCTCTTATTATATTTGTAAATTATTGTATATATATTTTACAATGTCAACAAATACATGTTGACTCGTCCACTTACGTAATCAAATTTCATTCATCGTTTTCAATCCTCTCATAGTATTGTTCATAATCCAACTGGCGATCTCATTAACCCATATCCTCGAGTGGCTTTTCGCCTTGATAAGTGATAACTCATTATTCTATCTATATGAATAAATGCGATCGTTAAAACAATTTCTCGCAATAACGGTAACGTAAAAAAAGTTTAATTCGACTTTATTTTATTTACCTCCCCGGGAGGTACGACACAAGGTCAAGTATGGGGTTAAAAAGCTAGCGCCCTCTGGCCTACAAAAAATGCCTGAGAAGCCTCGTCAGCATTCCCCAATAAACGATTAGCAACAAACTAACTCCTTCTCAAAGAGAAGGTAATGCCTGGGACAGAAGAAACCACACCGGCCCACCTCTGTGTCGAACTGATCGTCGAAGATGTATCCCTGACTGGTTAATTCAACTTTACACTAAAGACGCGCCATCTTTTTTTACATGCTACTTACGGATATACGATATCAGTTGCAAGGTCAACTAATTTGCATATTGGAGTTGAAAAAGGACATTTTATTAATTAACTAATTATTGTTTTAAATTAAATTATTGTTTTGATTTTAATTTAACAAATAATTTCGCTTCGTAATATTTTTTTTATCTCTTGGACAAATATTTATCATTTGTGTTCAAACGTTTCTTTCTTTAGAAGGAGAGACTTGATTTTCAACAAGTTGTGATCTATTTTTTTTTCGTCTAAATCGTAATTAAATAGCAAATTGATTTCTTCTTTCTTTTCTTTTCTTTACGATCACGTTTAAAAGATAAATACATTTGTATCAAAATTACCAAAATGTTATGTTTATCTATCTATATAAATGAATGAGAAATATTTTGTTTCGTGTTTACGACAAAGTTGTGAATGAAATGTTTATTATTTTGAATTGATGTTTAAAGTATTTCAAATAACGAATGAATATAATGAAGCGATAGTGAGCAGGCAAAGCCAGTTAGTATATACAAAAGGTATTAAGTGGCGGTGGAAAAGTTATTAAACAACTCAAAGTGTACGTACGTACTCGATAAGAAAGCTTGGTATATATATATATACAGGGTGGGCCAAAATAAGGGTCCTATCTTTAAATTTGAATAACTTGAATTTGAATAACTTCCACAAAATAAAAGTTAAACTCACCAAACTTTATGTGTGTGTAGACTGACCCTTCCGAGATGTTTTGAAATAAACAAAACAAATTTTAGCCGAAAAACACTTCTTAAAACTTACAAAAACTAAAGTATTGTTTTTTACACTGTTTTGAGTTTTTTAAGCAAAAATAATGTTTTCTAAATGAGGGTACGTTCCTTAGGGCTAATACGGCTCGTGCTTGCTTCGGAAGGGGTCCTTTACTTATTCTAAAAAAAAAAAAAAATCAATAATTAAAAAAGTTATGAATTTTTAAAAATAGGACCCTTATTTTTGCCCACCCTGTATATATATATATATATATATATATATATATATATATATATATGAAATAAATAAAATCCAAATATTATTATTTAAGATTAACTAAATTAATTAATCTGAGTAATCCATTACATATCTTAACTATTGCATTTTCTGCAGGACTTGTCTTTCTTTCTGCGAATCTCATGTTTTTCTTTTTTGAATAGCAGCATCCATTTAGCTTTCCTCAACTGACACAGCCAGTCCAACTTTTGTTTTCTTTTTGAAAAGAGGTCGTTACTCTCGAAATGATTAAAGTATCTACCATTCTGGACCTTTAAATATTTAACAGTAAGCCCACCAATTTTACAATTTACTGTTTTTGTATTTAAATTTTGAAATATAAATGAATTGATCTGAGATTTACCGTCTCTTATTATTTATTCCACCTTCCGGTTTTTCAGCATTGCATTGCTTCTGCCTCGGAATTCTCACCTTCATATTTACATGACATATTTAATTGCTTTATTATGGTATGAAATATGATGATTTGTCAGCTCTAATGCTATTAGGGTATGACTTTGAAAATCCGACAAGATAACTTTATATGTTGGATATTCATTTCTGTGCTGATCAATTTCTAAAAAGGCAAATTTCCTTTATTATGGACTGTGTCATCATCTTCGACTTTATCTTCGTGGTTGGAATCTTTGGCGACCATGCAGTATAGTTAATAAAAAACGTAGTAGAAAAAATACAACAAATAACTGTTACCAAATGCAAGAAAATTTAATCTTCTATCGATTTGCGTAGCTTTTCAGTTTTTGAACTTTTTAATGTTTTTTTTCTTCCTTTTTCTGATCTTGTATCGCTACCTAGAAGGCTTATACAAATAACACGTGAGATATAATGGTTTGGTATAGTGCACAGTATGTTGAAATAAAGAAAAACTCAAAAACAGTCTCAGTAAGTAAAAACTATACAGATCGGGCGAAAATTAAATATTTGACCAATTGATGATAGTTATTTATGGTATTTTTGTTTAATTTTCGATTTTTCACACGAACGTTGTTTTCTGCATGTATGACACAAGGTTGAAACGTAACATTTTTCTGTGAGAAATAGACTGTAGAGATGAGAAAAGAGTATCACCCACTAGATTGCGAAGTCGATTTTTTACTCTGTCACGACATCTGCTATACTATGACAATTAAGAGAAACAGACGGGACGTCACATGGTACAAAGAGAGTGCGTGTGAGAGACTGAGAATAAGAGACAGAGCGTACTTGTGTGGGTTTTGAAAACGGACAACAACCGGTAGCCATTATACTCTAGGTAAATGGTTGGAAATTAAATCGAACTGAAAATGAAATGTATAAAAATGAGAAAATAAATAACTTTTACTTACCTAAAAATTAGATATAGAAGCAATATTTTATTTATGTAAGACCTCACATGGAAACAACGATAGGGCAGAGAAAGACTCACAGCGTTTTTTTCTGTAAACCTCACATTGAAACAACGATAGAGCAGAGAAAGACTCACAGCGTTTTTTTCTGTAAACCTCACATTGAAACAACGATAGAGCAGAGAAAGACTCACAGCGTTTTTTTCTGTAAACCTCACATGGAAACAACGATAGGGCAGAGAAAGACTCACAGCGTTTTTTTCTGTAAACCTCACATAGAAACAACGATAGGGCAGAGAAAGACTCACAGCGTTTTTTTCTGTAAACCTCACATGGAAACAACGATAAGGCAGAGAAAGACTCACAGCGTTTTTTTCTGTAAACCTCACATGGAAACAACGATAGGGCAGAGAAAGACTCACAGCGTTTTTTTCTGTAAACCTCACATGGAAACAAAGATAAGGCAGAGAAAGACTCACAGCGTTTTTTTCTGTAAACCTCACATGGAAACAACGATAGGGCAGAGAAAGACTCACAGCGTTTTTTTCTGTAAACCTCACATGGAAACAACGATAGGGCAGAGAAAGACTCACAGCGTTTTTTTCCGTAAACCTCACATGAAAACAACGATAGGGCAGAGAAAGACTCACAGCGTTTTTTTCTGTAAACCTCACATGGAAACAACGATAGGGCAGAGAAAGACTCACAGCGTTTTTTTCTGTAAACCTCACATTGAAACAAAGATAAGGCAGAGAAAGACTCACAGCGTTTTTTTCTGTAAACCTCACATGGAAACAACGATAGGGCAGAGAAAGACTCACAGCGTTTTTTTCTGTAAACCTCACATTGAAACAAAGATAAGGCAGAGAAAGACTCACAGCGTTTTTTTCTGTAAACCTCACATGGAAACAACGATAGGGCAGAGAAAGACTCACAGCGTTTTTTTCTGTAAACCTCACATGGAAACAACGATAGGGCAGAGAAAGACTCACAGCGTTTTTTTCCGTAAACCTCACATTGAAACAACGATAGGGCAGAGAAAGACTCACAGCGTTTTTTTCTGTAAACCTCACATTGAAACAACGATAGGGCAGAGAAAGACTCACAGCGTTTTTTTCTGTAAACCTCACATTGAAACAACGATAGGGCAGAGAAAGACTCACAGCGTTTTTTTCTGTAAACCTCACATTGAAACAACGATAGGGCAGAGAAAGACTCACAGCGTTTTTTTTTCTGTAAACCTCACATGGAAACAACGATAGGGCAGAGAAAGACTCACAGCGTTTTTTTCTGTAAAAAAAACCCGGCTGTATTGAAGAGAAGCGATGATACCCCAACTAGACTGCGAACTTGATTTTGTACTCTGTCAAGGCACCTCACCAGATGTGGCAGAATTATTCTCTACGAAATATAGCTTCTCCGTATGTATCATGAAGGTCCACCAGCGGTTAACGTCGGATAACCATTATAGTGTAGAAAAATGGCTGGCAATTAAATCTCACCGAAACTGAAATTAGTGAAGTGACGATTCCAATACTTTTCACGATTCCGACACAATAACCGATTCAGTTCTAAATTCCCGATTCCGATACAATTACCTATTTCGATTCCAATTCTTTTAAAACCTATAAATATTTAGCTATAGTGTTTTTTGTTTTAATTTTCGGATTACCGAAAAAAAACATGCTTTATGTGTATATATTTTAACAAACGTAAAAATACACTTGTGGGTGTTATGAAAAAAAAAACATGTTTTATGTGTATATATTTTCACAAACGTAAAAATACACTTGTGGGTGTTATGAAAAAAAAACATGTTTTATGTGTATATATTTTCACAAACGTAAAAATACACTTGTGGGTGTTATGAAAAAAAAACATGTTTTATGTGTATATATTTTCACAAACGTAAAAATACACTTGTGGGTGTTATGAAAAAAAAACATGTTTTATGTGTATATATTTTCACAAACGTAAAAATACACTTGTGGGTGTTATGAAAAAAAAACATGTTTTATGTGTATATATTTTCACAAACGTAAAAATACACTTGTGTGTGTTATGAAAAAAAAACATGTTTTATGTGTATATATTTTCACAAACGTAAAAATACACTTGTGGGTGTTATGAAAAAAAAACATGTTTTATGTGTATATATTTTCACAAACGTAAAAATACACTTGTGTGTGTTATGAAAAAAAAACATGTTTTATGTGTATATATTTTCACAAACGTAAAAATACACTTGTGGGTGTTATGAAAAAAAAACATGTTTTATGTGTATATATTTTCACAAACGTAAAAATACACTTGTGTGTGTTATGAAAAAAAAACATGTTTTATGTGTATATATTTTCACAAACGTAAAAATACACTTGTGGGTGTTATGAAAAAAAAACATGTTTTATGTGTATATATTTTCACAAACGTAAAAATACACTTGTGGGTTTGATGAATATATAGGTTTTACTGATAGTTTAAAATCAATACATATTTATAATTTCATCATAAGTACCAGCAATAGAAATTAAGTTTTAAACAGAAACAAACAAGCGAACAAAAAAAAGAATAATTTTTAGAATCGGAAAATAGGCACACATTTTTCCGATACCGATTCCAATACCCTAAAAATTTCCGATTTTTCCGATTTCTGATTCCGATTCCGCTTAATTGTGCTAACACTAATTGAAATGTATAATAATGAGAAAATAAATAACTTTTACTTATCTAGCGATTGGATATGTAAACAATTTTTATTTATAAATACCAACAAATTGTGCGATTTCATTGGATAATAATCTATGCTTATTATCAAATGAAAAAAAAATGAAAGAAAACGGTGAATATTTAGAAAAAAAATATCTTACTGAAAGAAATTCCCGGTCGGATATAATATGTAATCGAGTAAATCGATTGGAATAGTATACTTTATATTTAAAAAAATCAAGACTGGCAACATCAAATATCGATTTTTTTAGATCAAACATATAATTAAATTAAGGGTTAGGCTTAATAGACTATGGATTAATAGAAACGGATATGACGTCACCTGGTTCAAACAGAAAGCGTGAGTGAAAGAGAGAAACAGTTAGTTCCTTAGACGAACGCAACGCGTGAACATATGAAGTTGAAATGTACTGACAAAATATGATTGAAAAGTGATTATCGATATCTCTCTCTGTCTCTCTCTCTCCCTCTGTCTCTCTCTCAGCTTACTGGGCAGTTATTTCGAACAAAGATCAAGTGGAATAAACCTTTTATGTCTTTCATCAGTTCTCGACCTAGTACTTTTGAAATTATTAATAAGGATCTTGATTTAAGCACGGCAGATATAAGCAAAAGAAAATTAGAAAAGTATGCTGCGTCGATATTGCGAGCGTACCCACCTCTTTATATCGTCGTTGTGTTTGTGTTTGGATACGACACTACACACATTGGCTAAGATCAAAGTGTAGTATCTGTTCCGATGGAGTAAGATAAAAACTGGCCTTGTGCCTAACTCCTGGAGAGGAGTAAATCAATACACACATTTATCCTCGTAGTTCTTTTGTCTAATCTACCCAACTCACCAAGCTCTTTTTAGCTAAGATCAAAGTGTAGTATCTGTTCCGATGGATACTGCACCCCATAGACTGGTATTGTCTTGGCCTTCGGGGCTTGATTTATGCCGGTCCATGGGTCTGTCCTGTGCAGTTCTAGGAGGTCCACCCTCCCAGGCTTCGCCTCCCCTCTTTGGGGAGGAGTAAGTTTATTGCTTACTGTCTGAGGCGCCCCTACCGTGGAATGCCGACAGGGGCTGCCCAGACAATCTTTAAACCCCACTTTCCCGACCCGACCTTGGGTCACATCTTACTTGTGGGAGTAAGATAAAAACTGGCCTTGTGCCTAACTCCTGGAGAGGAGTAAATCAATACTCACCAAGCTCTCTTTCTCTCCTTATTTCTCTACAATATCTCTTTCTCTCTCTCTCGTTCGTTCGCTGTCTGTCTCTCTCTTGCTCTCTCTCCATCTGTCTCTTGCTTCGTCTAACCCCGGGTTTCATCTTTTTTTCTCATACTAATAAAATAACCAACCATTAAAATCCGACTAACTTTAATTTATATATCAGATATAACCGTCTCCCTTAAAAAAAAAAATTGAAATTATGCTGGCCTCGATATTGTGGATGTGGTCGTCTCTCTATATCGTCGCTCTGTCCGTGTGTGGGTACGACCGACTTATGCCTTACCCTCCTCACACGCGTACTCGTAGTTTTTTTGTAGTCGAATCGACCCTACCCACCGAACTCTCTTTCTCTCCCCCCTTTCTCTCCCATCCCTCTATCTCGTTCATTCGCTCCCTATCTCTTCCTTTCCATCTCCATATCTATCTTTCGCCTCGTCTACACTCCTCTACCTTTTCTCATACTCAACAACCAACCAACTAACTTTTCTTTATATATTATATATATATAACCAAAAGAAAATTAGCGTATGCTGGTGTCGATATTGCGGGCGTGTCCACCTTTCTATATCGTCGCTGTGTCCGTGTTTGGGTACGACCGACTTTCGTCTTACCCTACCCACACGCATACTCGAAGTTTTTTGTAGTCGAATCTACCTCACCCACCAAGCTCTCTTTCTCCACCCCTTCTCTATCCCCTTTTCTCTCTCATAAATCCCCTCTCTGTCTCTTTCTTGCTCTCCTTATCTGTCTTTTGCCTCGCCTACCTCCTTTTACTCCCCCCCCATACCAACCAACACTTTTGGAGCAGCCATGAGTTTAATCAGCGATCCCCCCCTTTTCTCCCAACGAGACGTGCTGAGCGTCGTAAACCCTGTCTATAAAGTCCGTGTTTCGTTATTTTTTCTTTTTAAATAAGAATATTCTTATTCGGTTTCTCCGAACGTTTCTGATTTTGTTGTCGGATTTAATTCGTTATTTTTTTCGTCCTTTCTTTTAACGAAGAAGAAAGGGAACAATAATTTTTTCGATGTTTTCCTTTCTGTTTCTATTTATTTATTTCGTTCTCTTCTTCTTTCTTTCTTTCATTCCATTCTTTTTTTCTTTTCATTCTTTTTTTTTTACTTTCATTCTTATTACTTTGATACACCGTGTATTATTTTTAATGTTCTTTATTTATATCCATTTCTTTCTTTTCTTTTTTCGTTCTTCCCGACATTTTCTTTTCTTTCTTTCCTTCTTTTATTCTTCCCTCCATTTTTTTCTAACAGTCTTTCATCATTCCCGACATTTTCTTTTCCTTCTTCTATTCTTCCAGTCACTTTATTTTCTTTCTTTCATTCTTGTCGCCATTGTATTTTCTTTTCTTTGCTTCTTTGATTTTTCCCATCATCTTTCATTTTCTTTTCTTGGCTGGAAAAAATGGAAGAATGAAATTCTTCCATTTTTTTCCAGCCATTTTCTTTTATTTTCTTCTTTCATTCATTCTTTTATTTTTCATTTTTTCTCTCTTTTTCTGTCGTCCGGAATACCTTCTATAATGTCCGTACTGTTTCTTTTTTAAAATAATAATATTCTTATTCGAATGTTTATTATTTTATTGTCATTATTTATTTCTTCTGCTTTTCTGTTTTGTCATTTTAAGTTTTTCTAATTTCTTTTTCCCTTTCGATTTTTTCTTTCTTTTTCTTTTTCAATTTGTGATTTCAGTTCTCATTATTTCTTTCTACATTTTTTTCTTTATCATTTCTTCTTAATTTTCTTTTATTCAATCACTTTCTTTCTTTCCTTCCTTCTTCCGTCCTTTCACTTTTCTGTCTTTTAAAAAAATTTAATTTTGTCTTTTTAATTTTTTTTACATAATATGGCCCCTCGAACCCATGTTATTAACTCTCCTTACAAATATCAACCCGAATTATTCCGAGAGGGGCAAGGGCTTTTCTTTTTCTTTTTCTTTTTCTTTTTCTTTTTCTTTTTCTTTTTCTTATTCTGTTCCTTCTTTTTTCTACCTTTTTATCGCTCTATTTCTTCTTCTTCTTCTTCTTCTTCTTCTTCTTCTTCTTCTTCTTCTTCTTCTTCTTCTTCTTCTTCTTCTTCTTCTTCTTCTTTTCTCTTTTTCATAACTCTTACATCACCCCTCCCCCTCCCTCCCTCCCTCCCTCTCTCTCTATCTCTCTCCCCTAAGGGTAACATTTTTATTTTTATTTTCCTTGTTTGTCCAATTTTATTTTCATCATTTCATATATATATATATATATATATATATATATATATATATATATATATATATATATATATATATATATATATATATATATATATATATATACAACAGCCACTCCTGCACTGATGGGGATAGAAACCCCGACACGACATCGTCTGTAGGTATAAAACACTTTAATATTTAAAAATAGTTATAGTTAATGTCCCTTTGAGGTTTAATAGTCTTAATAGTTGAGCCCTGTTTGAAATTATAAGATTGTTGTCATCTTGCGATTATGCAAGTTCCGCTCGAGCGTTGACCACTATCGAAAACATGACGCGTGCCCTCGCCTCTCGGGTAAGTGTACATTAATTTCAATTACTGTCTGTGGTCATTTCTTGCTGCCATGTAGGCTTGGTCGTTAGGCTCGTAATTTTAGGTTTAATCTACGAACTGCGTTCGAGCACATGCGACCGCTTGCAACCGCAACTCCTGCACTGATGAGAGTAGAACACCCGAAACGACTTCGTCGGTACGTATAAAATACTTTTATACGTTTTATATATATATATATATATATATATATATATATATATATATATATATATATATATATATATATATATATATA
Organism: Sepiola atlantica; assembly: GCA_963556195.1. Classification (NCBI taxonomy): domain Eukaryota; kingdom Metazoa; phylum Mollusca; class Cephalopoda; order Sepiida; family Sepiolidae; genus Sepiola; species Sepiola atlantica. The sequence goes on along the minus strand of OY744554.1, from coordinate 15,745,506 downwards.
TATATATAATCACGACGAAGCCAGGGTTCAAAATACTTGTATCTGAGGTTCTAATCGGTTACGTCATCCATGTATATATAAGTAAAGAATGGAATGGGATGAAAAAGGAAAACAAAAACATATCGCCATCTCTTGGTTATTGATCAGAGTTCGTATAAAAGATGGCGTCTAATGACTATTATAAACCTCACGTTTTTTTTGTGGAACTGTATTCTACGAATCCTATATCAATGTGAGTGTTTGTTTTTTGTCTTTTTTTCTCTGATTTTTGTGGATATGATTTTTGGACTTCTGAAGAGTCGCACGTACGAAAAATCCTGGATATATATATTTGGTTGTTCATGTGCAAACGAAACGGGCCGTAAAGTTATAAGGATTTTTTCAAAAAGGAATAAAGAAGTTGTCATTGGAACTTAGCATTTTTATTTGTTATTTATATATGCACTGGTGTTATAAAATGAACATCCAGCGACTTTGAAAGTTTGACTATTAATTATATATATATATATATATATATATATATATATATATATATATATATATATATATATATATATATATATATTTATAAGGTACACGATAATTCATGAAAATGAAGTGTCGTGATGGACAAAATGTGTGAAAAGATGACAGACGGAAAACAAGTCACAGTGCAGGAGAAAAACAAAAACAAGAGTTTTTTTGACCGGTTTCGTTCGTGGAGAACGTCTTCAGAAAAATTGGGCGACTTGGACTCAATTTTTCTGAAGACGTTCTCCACGAACGAAACCGGTCAACAAATCTCTTGTTTTTTGTTTTTCTCCTGCACTGTGACTTGTTTTCCGTCTGTCATCTTTTAACACACACACACAGACACAGACACACACACACACACACACACACACACACACACACACACACACACACACACACAAATATATATATTAACTGTATAATTTTAATTCAATATAAAACCATCAGACATAATTTACTATATAATTTTATTTCAACATAAATCCATCAGACTAAAAATCGTTGTAGTGTTGGGCGACTTGGACTCAATTTGCTATCAAAATTCTTGTTTGACAAATTTCACGTTCTTGGCTTTTCAGAACGACTTCAGAATCATAATTCTTTTGCTCCTTTGTCAATTGTGTGTACATGATGCATATCTGAAATAAAATTGGAAATAAATTTGAATAGAAATATAGATATAAAATAAAAAATCTACGATAACAGGTTAAGCTGTAGCATCGTATAATTTTGTTAATACAACAATTATTGGCTACGTATATGCATACATGTTTTAGCTTCGACTTTATTAAAAGTCAAGCATCCTGCAAAATGTATATTGCAAAATGGATACTACAAAATGTATACTGCAAAATGTATACTACAAAATGTATACTGCAAAATGTATACTACAAAATGTATACTGTAAAATGCATGCTGCAAAATGAATACTGCATAACGTATACAGCAAAATGCATGCTACAAAATACATACTGCAAAATGCCTACTGCAAAATGCGTACTGCATATGTATACTGCAAAATGCTTACTGCAAAATGCATACTGCAAAATGTATACTGCAAAATGTATACTGCAAAATGTATACTGCCAAATGCATACTACAAAATGCATACTGCAAAATGTATACTGCAACATGGATACTGCAAAATGCATACTGCAAAATGTATACTGCAAAAGGCATACTGCAAAATGCATACTACAAAATGTATACTGCAAGATGTGTACTGCAAAATGCATACTGCAACATGGATACTGACAAATGTATACTGCAACCTGTATACTGTTAAATGAATACTGAATAACGTCTACTGCAGAATATGTGCTGCAAAATGCATACTGCAACATAGATACTGCAAAATGCATAATGCAAGATGTATACTGCAAAATGCATACTTCAAAATGCATACTGCATAACGTATACTGCAAAATGCATACTACAAAATGTATATTGCAAAATGTATACTGCAAAATGCGTACTGCAAATGTATACTGCAAAATGCATACTGCAAAATGCATACTGCAAAATGTATACTGCAAAATCCATACTGCAAAATGCATACTAAAAATGCATACTGCAAAATGTATACTGCAAAATGTATACTGCAAAATGTATACTGCAAAATTCATACTGCAAAATGTATACTGCATAACGTATACTGAAAATGCATACTACAAAATGTATACTGCAAAATGTATACTGCAACATGGATACTGCAAAATGTATACTGCAAAATGTATACTTAATAACGTTTACTGCTAAATGTGTGCTTCCAAATGCATACTGAAAAATGTAGACTGCAAAATGCATACTGCAAAATGTAGACGGCAAAATGTATACTGCAAAATGTATACTGCAACATGGATACTGCAAAATGCATACTGCAACATGGATACTGCAAAATGCATACTGCAAAATGCATACTACAAAATGTATACTGCAAAATGTGCACTGCAAAATGCATACTGCAACATAGATACTGCAAAATGGATACTGCAAATTGTATACTGTTAAATGAATACTGAATAACGTCTACTGCAAAATATGTGCTGCAAAATGCATACTGCAACATAGATACTGTAAAATGCATACTGCAAGATGTATACTGCAAAATGCATACTTCAAAATGCATACTGCATAACGTATACTGCAAAATGCATACTACAAAATGTATATTGCAAAATGTATACTGCAAAATGCGTACTGCAAATGTATACTGCAAAATGCATACTGCAAAATGCATACTGCAAAATATATACTGCAAAATCCATACTGCAAAATGCATACTACAAAATGTATACTGCAAAATGTATACTGCAAAATTCATACTGCAAAACGTATACTGCATAACGTATACTGAAAATGCATACTACAAAATGTATACTGCAAAATGTATACTGCAACATGGATTCTGCCAAATGTATACTGCAAAATGTATACTGCAAAATGTATACTGAATAACGTTTACTGCAAAATGTGTGCTGCCAAATGCATACTGAAAAATGTAGACTGCAAAATGCATACTGCAAAATGTATACTGCAAAATGCATACTGCAAAATGTATACTGCAAAATGTATACTGCAAAATGTATACTGAATAACGTTTACGGCAACATGGATACTGCAAAATGCATACTGCAACATGGATACTGCAAAATGCATACTGCAAAATGCATACTGAATAACGTTTATTGCAACATGGATACTGAATAACGTTTACTGCAACATGGATACTGCAAAATGCATACTGCAACATGGATACTGCAAAATGCATACTGCAAAATGCATACTGCAAAATGGTTACTTCAAAATGCATACTTCAAAATGCATACTGCAACATGTATACTGCAAAATGTATACTGAATAACGTTTACTGCAACATGGATACTGCAAAATGCATACTGCAACATGGATACTGCAAAATGCATACTGCAAAATGCATACTGCAAAATGGTTACTTCAAAATGCATACTGCAAAATGCATACTGCAACATGTATACTACAAAAAAAGAACAACTACAACAACAGCAAAATATAACAAATGAATCGATCATTATGAATTTTTGAATATATATTTTCAGCAACTCTACACGTAACATTGGTACATTACTTTTTGTTGTAAACTTTACCGGTTACGATGCGCCCACTTGAACTCGTTCCTGCACCCATAAAACTTCGAAAAAAAAGTTAGATAGAAAAATTGAATAGATAAACTAATTGCTCTAAATCAAAATTTTAGTCATATTAAGTAATACATTTTAAAAGGATTAGTGCGCGAGCATGAACGTCAATAATGTGTACGTGCTTCGTAAAATACTACACTATTGAACTTGAAATTATGAATTATGGAATATGTATTCTAGACAACAGGGTGAGTATTGATTTACTCCTCTCCAGGAGTTAGGCACAAGGCCAGTTTTTATCTTACTCCCACAAGTAAGATGTGACCCAAGGTCGGGTCGGGAAAGTGGGGTTTAAAAATTGCCTGGGCAGCCCAGTCGGCATTCCCCGGTAGGGGCGCCTCAGGCAGTAAGCAATAAACTTACTCCTCCCCAAAGAGGGGAGGTGAAGCCTGGGAGGGTGGACCTCCTAGAACTGCACAGGACAAACCCATAGACCGGCGTAAATCAAGCCCCGAAGGCCAAGACAATACCAGTCTATGGTGTGCAGTAGGAACAGATACTACACTTTGATCTTAGCCAAAAGGCCAAGAAATAACAGGGTGAGTAACGTGGGCATATTATTTTATTTTATTGTAAACTTCAGCATTTAGGACGGGTATGCTCCTAATATGTCTCTCTCTCTTCGGCATTCGTTTCCTTTCTCACGTCTTTCCTTTTATTTCCATTTCTCTCATCTCTCTCTCTCTTTCTTACTTTCTCTATCTCTCTCTTACTTTCTCTCTCTCTCTTTCTCAGATCTCTATCATCTCGCGCAGCTCTATCTACCTCTCCCCTCTTTCTGTTTATTAACAGTCAAAGGTAACAAAGAAAAGAAATAATAACAAAGTCTATTATAAATAAAAGGGTTTATCACCGCAAACAGTAATATTATTTAAGCTGTAGGGGATAGAGAGAGAGAGAGGGGGGGAGAGAGAGACAGAGATAGAAAGAGAGAAATAGAGATAGGAAGTGAGAGAGAAAGTGGGAGAGAAAGGGAGAGAGAAAAGATAGAAAGAGAGAGAAAGGGAAAGAAAGAGCGGGTTGTAGGAAAGCGGGAACGAGAGAAAGAGAGAGAGAGAGAGAGAGCGAGAGAGAGAAAGAGAGAGAGAGAGAGCGATAGAAAAAAGAATCAGAGAAAGTAGAAAAAAAAATTGAGAACGAAAGGGAGAGAGAAAACAAGTAAAAAGAGAGAGGGAAATAATAAGAGAGTTGTAGGGAAGAGGGATCAAGAGAGACAGATAGATAGAGAGAGAGAGAGAGAGAGAGAGAGAGAGAGGGAGGGAGGGAGGGAGGGAGAGACGGGGGCTTATGGTACACTTTCAGTAAATGGTAAAGTTTACAAAAAAATAATAATGTGCTCATGTTACTCACCCTGTTACCTCGAATACGTATTCCATAGTTCATAATGATAAGTTACATAGTTTAGAATTTTTATCAAGCACATACATATTCATGTGACTCAGCATTTGATGTAGAGCAATTCTTTTATCATTTTTATACCTAACTTATTTTGAACGATTTCTACTACTACTACTACTACTACTACTACTACTACTACTACTACTACTACTACTACAAAAAGAATCGTACAAACAAAGTCGAGATGAGAAACCAGTTTGTAAACCGAAATCTTCAAACTACAAAAAGAAACTAAAATGGTCATGATGGGTCAAGGGGGATGGAAATACCTAGGAGGGATGGCACCAACCAGATCTCCACCGCGGAGAGTACTGGAACATTGCAACTCAAATTCCAGAGAAAAGCAACGGTCGTTTCTAGCGATAAATCAATGGTAAACGGCTGTTGAGATAACGCAAATAATTTGCAACGGCTATCAAAAAAGTGCTGGAAATGTGAGGAGACAATATTGTGCGTATTTTTCAAGGCTTTACTTCATGAAACAAGATGGGTGCCCTTTCTTTTTCGTCGAGTGAAAATGTAATCAATGTGAGTAATTTGTTTCTTTTTTGTGATTTTTGTTTGCTGCCTTGCTAAGTATTTTTTTCTGAAGTAAAACTTTGATTTTATGATGAGCCCCTAGTCGAAAGATCCAAAATTGACTTAGTCACTGGAATGTTGGCTAATATTCTATCTCTCTTTCTCTCTCTCTCTCTCTCTCTCTCTCTCTCTCTCTCTCTCTCTCTCTCTCTCTCTCTATCTCTATCTCCCTCTCTGTCTGTCTGTCTGTCTGTCTGTCTGTCTGTATCTCTCTCTCTATATATATATATCTTTCTCTCTCTCTCTCTCTCTCTCTCTCTCTCTCTCTCTATATATATATATATATATATATATAAATATATATATATATATAATCTCAATATATATAAGGCAAAAATCTGTGTGTGTGTATGTCTCGCTAAAACTTAAAAAATACTATACAAACACCCCCAAATCAGGTATTATTTTAACCGCCATAACCTCGAGAAAATAATATCTAAAAATTAAAAAAAAAGATTCATTTTTAAGGGGTCAAATAGCCATTTTTTCGTTTAATGTGATCACGATTTTTAATGTTATCTTGTGCACGTGACGTCACATTGATAGGTACATTACGTCATAGTGATAGGTTTCTATCTATTTTTCATCCTCTATTTGTATACATATTGAATAACGTCTCAATAAGTAAAGTGCTTCTAAAGTATAACGGTCCCTAGAAATATTGGTGCTTCTAAAGTATTATGGTCCCCAGGAATGTTGGTGCTTCTAAAGTATAACGGTACCCAGGAATGTTAGTGCTTCTAAAGTATAACGGTACCCAGAGGATTGAAAATAATGAAGAATATCATGAGGGGATTGAAAATGATGAAGAATAGCATGAGAGGATTGAAAATGATGAAGAATAGCATGAGAGGATTGAAAATGATGAAGAATAACATGAGGGAATTGAAAATGATGAAGAATAGCATGAGGGGATTGATACATATACATGATACATGTTCATGATACATGATGCATGCTCATGATACATGATGCATACTCATGATACATGATGCATACTCATGATACATGATACATACTCATGATACATGGTACATACTCATGATACATGATACATGATACATATTCATGATACATTCTCATGATACATGATATATACTCATGATACATGATACATACTCATGATACATACTCATGATACATACTCATGATACATACTCATGATACATGATACACACTCATGATACATGATACATACTCATGTTACATGATACATACTCATGTTACATCATACATACTCATGTTACATCATACATATCCATGATACATGATACATATCTATAATACATATCCATGATACATATGCATGATACATCATACATATCCATGATACATATCCATGATACATGATACATATCCATGATACAGCACCGAGGGTTCTTCTACAGAATAGGACCCAGCACCGGGGGGGGGCTTCTTCAATATAGGACCCAGAGGCTTCGGCATTGTCCGGGAGAAAAGTGCTAAATGTCCTAGATAGAGCTACTGTAGTTTTCTCTTCGGACTATTGTGCAGATGAAAAGGAGGGGAGATCGGTAAGAGTTATTTTAGTAGTGCTCTGGAGGCCGTCTTGATTTTCTAAATACTCGGTGTTGTCTGGGAGAAAAGTGCTCAATATTCTATTTTGCTTGCGGAGAGGAGGAGAGAGAGCCCCGGGCAACGCCGGGTACCCCTGCTAGTCTTTTATATAAAGGCCAGTTGTCTGTATGCCTGTCTGTTTGTCTGTTTGTCTGTTTGTTTGTATGGCCAGCTACTCCTCAAAAACTACTCGGCAAACTGTCGACAAGTCGACATCTTTAGGACCGGACAACACCTGGGAGCATAATATCTCAAAATTACAAAAAAAAAGAAAATGTCCCCGGGGTCAACGGGGCCAGTTTTCGGGGGCGGGTCTGGTTTTTTGAAACTTTTTCAATGTAATTTACTGGTGATTTTGAAATAAGCCAATGTATTCATGTAACAACTTGATAAAAATGCACTGTCCGGTTGTATCAAGTCATCCCATAACTTCTGTCCGGATCTATCAATAACAGTGAAACAAGGGTTGCTCAATCACATCCGCACCTAGCAACCTAAACTTATATCTTTTAAAATAAAAATAGTTCTTTGGGAGGGGAGAATGTTTGGGACGCGAGTGGGGTGGGGGGAATTTTTTGGGGGCGGGTGGTAGGGGTGGGGGGAATTATCAACATCTTCATCCTGAGGGGGTGCTTATACAATATAGGACCCGGAGGCTTCTGAAGTATATGGACCTGGGTGGGGGGGTTCTTCTGCAGTATAGGCACGAGGGGTGCATCTACAGTACAGGACCCAGCACCGGGGGTGCGTATACAATATAGGACCCGGGTGCTTCTGCAGAATAGGGACCATGGGTTCTTATGCAGTATAGGGACCAGGGGTACTTCTACAGTATAGGGACCAGGAGTGCTTCTACAGCATAGGACCCAGCACCGGGGGTGCTTCTACAATATATGACCCGAATGCTTCTACAGAATAGGGACCATGGGTGTTTATGCAGTATAGGCACCGGGGGTGCTTCTACAGTATAGGATCCAGAGGCTTTTGCAGTACAGGCACGGGGGGTGCTTCTGCAGTATAGCCACCGGGGCGCTTTTACAGTATAGGACCCAGCACCGGGGGTGCTTTTACAGTATAGGACCCAGCATTGGGGGGGGGCTTCGTCAATTTAGGACCCAGAGGCTTCGGCGTTGTCCGGGGAAAAAGTGCTCAATATCCTATTTTGCTTGCTTGAGGAGAGGAGGAGGAGGGAGAGCCCCGGGCAACGCCGGGTACCCCTGCTAGTTATATATATATATATATATAATTATACATATATAATTATATATATATATATATATATATATATATATATATATATATAAATATATATATATATATAATTATATATATATTTCTCTGTCTCTTTCTCTCTATCTCCCTCTCTGTCTGTCTGTCTTTCTCTCTCTCTCTCTCTCTCTCTCTCTATATATATATATATATATATATATCTTTCTCTCTCTCTCCCTCTCTCTCTCTATATATATATATATTTCTCTTTATATATATATATATATATTTATATATATATATATATATATATACAGGGTGTTTCAAAAGTCTTGGGAACATAACGATTTTTAATAACTCAAAAACTATTAGGAGTTGAAAAATGAAATTGGTACCGTTGGAAAGGTTAAAGTTTCAAGTTTTGTGGGGAATCTTCAAAGTTGCTCAATATGAGCACCATTCGTCACACGGCAGACATCTAGTCGATAGTCCATTTCCTGCCAAACGCGTTCCAGCATCTTGACGTCAATGGTTCCCACAACTGCCGTTACTCGAGCCTTTAGTTCGTCAATATCTCTTGGAAGGGGCGGCACATAGACTTGTTGCTTGACAAAGCCCCAAAGGAAAAAGTCACACGGGGTAAGATCTGGAGACCTAGGAGGCCAGGGCATGAGAACGTCATCACCTCGCCCAGATCTCCCAATCCATCTACCAGGCAGCCTTGTGTTAAGAAACTGCCTTACTCTAAGACTCCAGTGTGGTGGTGCACCATCTTGTTGAAAAATGAAGTCATCAGATTCTGCTTGTTCCAACTGAGCCATTAACCAGTCTTCCAGCATGTTGAGATAGGATTCACCAGTGATAGTTGCCTCTTCAAAGAAGAACGGTCCATAGACACCTTTCTTGGAAATTGCACAAAACACGTTCACTTTTGGTGAATCTCGCTCGTGCTCAAGAAGTTCATGAGGATTCTATGCTTGTTAACTTTGCCATTCAGATGGAAGGTCGCCTCATCGCTAAAAACAAGCCGGTCATCAAAGCCGTTATCTTCCAACTTCTCTTGCATTGCAATGCAAAAGTCACGGCGAAGTGGCTTATCAGTGTCCTTCAACTTTTGGACCAACTTGAGCTTGTAAGGTACCATTTGCAGTCGTTTCCTTAAGACACGCCAGACAGTTGCTGGAGCAAGCTGAAGTTCCCTGCTGGCTCTTCTCACTGATTTATGGGGGCTCCGCTGAAAGGCTGTCCGAACTTGCTCAACTGCATCTTCTGAAGTTGAAGGGCGACCTGTTCGCTTACTTGGGCACAAACACCCATCTTTCACAAATTTAGCATGCCATCTGACAATGGATTTCCTTTCAGGGGCTTCTTTTTTAAATTTCCTGCGAAATGCACGCTGAACACATGTCCACGATTCAGTCTTTGCAAATTGGAGGACGCAAAATGCCTTGTCTTGTTTAGAGAACGCCATTACTGCACCTGGAAAGATAACACAAAAATCATTAGTATGACCAAAAACTTGATTAAGCAAGCTTTAAAATGGCACCAGTTTCATTTTTCTACCTGGAATAGTTCATGAGATATACGCATTTGTAATGTTCCCAAGACTTTTGAAACACCCTGTATATATATATATATATATATATATATACTTCTTTGTAATATATCAGGAAAAATCCTAGCAGAGTGCTCGATTAATTGAGATGACAACAGAAGCTGAAGAGAGCCGGATGGCTAAGTCCTTCTATGATTGAAACCGACAGTACAAATCTTGTACTTGTACTAATTTTTATGTACCAATATATATATATATATATATATATATATATATATATATATATATATATATATATATATGTATATATATATATATATATATATATTTCACTTACTCTCTCTCTATGTATATATATATATATTTCTGTCTGTCTGTCTGTCTGTCTGTCTGTCTCTCTTATATATATATATATATATATATAGAGAGAGAGAGAGAGAGAGATAGATAGATAGATAGATAGATAGATAGATAGATAGAGAGAGATGGACCGACAGACAGACAGACAGACAGACAGACACATATATATATATATATATATATATATATATATATATATATATATATATATATAAAGAGAGAGAGGGAGAGGGAGAGAGAGAGGGGGAGAGAGAGAAAGAGAATGAGTAGAAATAAATAAATTTACGACATTATTTATTACATTTCCAAGAATTCAACATCAATAACGATTAAGTGTACGATCGTTTCCGCGACGTTTAGGAATTGTTTGTATACCCTTATTTTTAACAATAATTCTAATATGCCACCTCTTCAAATGGGCTGAAGTATGGTTCTGTTCAGTCTCAAGAGGTCCACCCTCCCAGGCTTTGCCTTCTCTTTGAAAAGGGGTTCGTTTATTGCTAATCGCCTGAGGCGACCTTGCTGGGGAATGCCGACAGGGCTGCTCAGGCCATTTTTGTCGGCCAGTACGCGCTAATCCTATTGCGCTGGTATTCCATACCTTACCTTGTGTCTAACCTCCTAGAGAAGAGGTACATGAAACACAAACCGTCACAAATAGAGGTTCAGTGAAAACGTCAATAAATTCCACTTATTAAATGAACATATGATATTTTAACAGAGAAAGACGAAAAATGCTTGCATACAAAATTATATCAGTTTCACTAATATTTAAAAGTGTTATAATAATAATAATAATAATAATAATAATAATAATAATAATAATAATAATAATAATAATAATAATAATAATAATTATAATATTAATAATTATAACAATAATTAAAAATAAAAATTAAAAATTAAAAATTAAAAAAAATATTTAAAAAAAATAAAAATAAAAATATAAAAAATGTGTGAATTTAGAATTTAAAAATAATAATAATAAAATAATAATAATAATAATAATAATTATGATATTAATAATTATAACAATAATTAAAAATAAAAATTAAAAATTAAAAATAAAAAAAAAATATTTAAAAAAAATAAAAATAAAAATATAAAAAATGTTGTTTAAATTTAAAATTTAAAAATAATAATAATAAAATAATAATAATAATAATAATAATAATAATAATAATAATAATAATAATAATAATAATAATAATAATAATAATAATAAAAAAATGGTACCCGCCTAGGCTGACACCACATACAATATCTGGATGGACAGAACAAACCAGACCTCCACTGGAAGTGCAGAGACTGCTGGGACCTTGGGGAGGCTTATTGCTACCCAAATCACAGAGAATACCAATGGTCCTTACCAGTGAGAAAGTAATGGTAAACGGCTGTTGTAATACTGCAAGATTATTTGTAGTGGCCATCGAAAAATGGTGGAGAATACTGGAAATCTGTGGAGACTTGTTGTCACTCACACCCCAGAGAATGCCACCGGTTGTCGGTGAGCAATCACTGATGGCCTGTGCGATAACTCCTAGTGAGTAAATAATAATATTAGTAGTAGTAATAATAGTGATGATAATATTAATAATATTATTAATTATAATGATAATAATAATACCAATTGTAATAGAAGTACTAACAATATTCATTGTTGTTAAAAACATAAACCATAATAATAATATTAATAGTAATAGTAATAGAAATAATAATATTAGTAGTAGAAATAATAATAATATTACTAATAATTATTATAATAATAGTAATAGTAAAAGTAAAAATAGTAATAATATTCGACATAATGATACTATTGATAATAATAATGCTAGACAAAGTGATAAAAGATTATGAAAAAATATTGGATATGATTCTAATTAGATTATTAGTATTTAGTATTCTAAATATAAAAGTATTAGTATTTAGTATTCAAATATTAGATTATTAGTATTTAGTACTCTAAATATTTGAGTTATAGTATTTAGTATTCTAATACATTAAAGTATTAGTATTTAGTATTCTAAATATTAGAGTATTAGTATTTAGTATTCTAAATATTAGGGTATTAGTATTAAGTATTCTAAATATTTGTGTATTAGTATTTAGTATTCTAAATATTAGAGTATTAGTATGTAGTATTCTAAATATTAGAGAATTAGTATTTAGTATTCTACATATTTGAGTATTAGTATTAATTATTCTAAATATTAGAGTATTAGTATATAGTATTCTAAATATTAGAGTATTAGTATTCAGTATTCTAAATATTTGTGTATTGGTATTTAGTATTCTACATATTAGACTATTAGTATTTAGTATTCAAATATTAGAGTATTAGTAGTTAGTATTCTAAATATTTGAGTATTAGTATTTAGTAATCTAAATATTAGAGTATTAGTATTTAGTATTCTAAATATTAAAGTATTTGTATTTAGTATTCTAAATATTAAAGTATTTGTATTTAGTAATCTTAATATTAGATTATTAGTATTTAGTATCTTAAATATTAGAGTATTAGTATTTAGTATTCTAAATATTAGAGTATTAGTATTGAGTATTCTAAATATTTGAGTATTAGTATTTAGTAATCTAAATATTAAAGTATTAATATTTTGTATCCTAAAAATTAGATTATGAGTATTTAGTATTCTAAATATTTGAGTTATAGTATTTAGTATTCTAAATATTAGATTATGAGTATTTAGTATTCTAAATATTTGAGTATCAGTATTTAGTAATTTTAATATTAGATTATTAGTATTTAGTATTCTAAATATTAGATTATGAGTATTTAGTATTCTAAATATTTCAGTTATAGTATTTAGTATTCTAAATATTTAAGTATTAGTATTTAGTATTTTAAATATTAGAATATTAGTTTTTAGTATTCTAAATATTAGGGTATTAGTATTAAGTATTCTAAATATTTGTGTATTGGTATTTAGTATTCTACATATTAGAGTATTAGTATTGAGTATTCTAAATATTTGAGTGTTAGTATTTTGTAATCTACATATTAGAGTATTAGTATTTAATAATCTAAATATTTGAGTATTCGTATTTAGTATCCTAAATATTTGAGTATTTGTATTTAGTATTCTAAATATTTGAGTATTAGGATTTAGTAGTCTTAATATTAGATTATTAGTATTTAGTATCCTAAATATTAGATTATTAGTATTTAGCAATCTAAATATTTGTGTATTGGTATTTAGTATTCTACATATTAGAGTATAAGTATTTAGTATTCAAATATTAGAGTATTAGTATTTAGTATTCTAAATATAAGAGTATAATTATTTAGTATTCTAAATATAAAAGTATTAGTATGTAGTATTCCAAATATTAAAGTATTAGTATTTAGTATTCTAAATATTAGAGTATTAGTATGTAGTATTATACATATTTGAGTATTAGTATTAATTATTCTAAATATTAGAGTATTAGTATTTAGTATTCTAAATATTAGAATATTAGTATGTAGTATTCTAAATATTAGAGTATTAGTATTTAGTATTCTACATATTAGGTTATTAGTATTAAGTATTCTAAATATTAGATTATTAGTATTTAGTATTCTAAATATTTGTGTATTGGTATTTAGTATTCTACATATTAGAGTATAAGTATTTAGTATTCAAATATTATAGTATTAGTAGTTAGTATTCTAAATATTTGAGTATTAGTATTTAGTAATCTAAATATTAGAGTATAAGTATTTAGTATCCTTAATAATAGAGTATTAGTATTTAGTATTCTAAATAATTGAGTTATAGTATCTGGTATTCTAAATATTAAAGTATTAGTATTTAGTATTCTAAATATAAGAGTATTATTATTTAGTATTCTAAATATTAGAGTATTAGTATTGAGTATTCTTAATATTAGATTATTAGTATTTAGTATTCTAAATATTAGAGTATTAGTAGTTTGTATTCAAATATTAGATTATTAGTATTTAGTATTCTAAATATTAGAGTATTAGTATTTAATATTCTAAATATTAGAGTATTAGTATTTAGTATTCTAAATATTAGATCATTAGTATTTAGTATTCTAAATATTAGATTATTAGTATTTAGTATTCTAAATATTAGAGTATTAGTATTTAGTATTCTAAATATTAGAGTATTAGTATTTAATATTCTAAATATTAGAGTATTAGTATTTAGTATTCTAAATATTAGAGTATTAGTATTTAGTATTCTAAATATTTGAGTATTAGTATTTAGTGTTCTAAATATTAGGTATTAGTATTTAGTATTCTAAGTATTAGAGTATTAGTATTTAGTATTCTAAATATTCGAGTATTAGTAATTAGTATTCTAAATATTAGAGTATTAGTATGTAGTATTCTAAATATTAGGTATTAGTATTTAGTATTCTAAGTATTAGAGTATTAGTATTTAGTATTCTAAATATTCGAGTATTAGTAATTAGTATTCTAAATATTAGAGTATTAGTATGTAGTATTCTAAATATTAGTGTATTAGTATTTAGTATTCTAAATATTAGAGTATTAGTATTTAGTATTCTAAATATTAGAGTATTAGTATGTAGTATTCTAAATATTAGAGTATTAGTATGTAGTATTCTAAATATTAGAGTATTAGTATGTAGTATTCTAAATATTAGAGTATTAGTATTTTGTATTCTAAATATTAGAGTATTAGTATTTTGTATTCTAAATATTAGAGTATTAGTATTTAGTATTCTAAATATAAGAGTATAAGTATTTAGTATTCTAAATATTAGAGTATTTGTATTTAGTATTCTAAATATTATAGTATTAGTATTTAAAATTCTAAATATTAGAGTATTAGTATTTAGTATTCTAAATATTAGTGTATTAGTATTTAGTATTGTAAATATTAGAGTATTAGTATTTTGTATTCTAAATATTAGAGTATTAGTATGTAGTATTCTAAATATTAGAGTATTAGTATGTAGTATTCTAAATATTAGAGTATTAGTATTTAGTATTCTTAATATCAGAGTATTAGTATGTAGTATTCTAAATATTAGAGTATTAGTATTTAGTATTCTAAATATTTTAGTATTTGTATGTAGTATTCTAAATATTAGAATATTAGTTTTTAGTATTCAAATATTAGAGTATTAGTATGTAGTATTCTAAATATTAGAGTATTAGTATTTAGTATTCAAATATTAGAGTATTAGTATTTAGTATTCTAAATATTAGAGTATTATTATGTAGTATTCTAAATATTAGAGTATTAGTATTTAGTATTCTAAGTATTTGAGTATTAGTATTTAGTATTCAAATATTAGAGTATTAGTATTTAGTATTCTAAATATTAGAGTATTATTATGTAGTATTCTAAATATTAGAGTATTAGTATTTAGTATTCTAAGTATTTGAGTATTAGCATTTAGTATTCAAATATTAGAGTATTAGTATTTAGTATTGTAAATATTTGAGTATTAGTATTTAGTATTGTAAATATTAGAGTAGTATTTGGTATTGTAAATATTAGAGTATTAGTATTTAGTATTCTAAATATTTAAGTATTAGTATTTAGTATTCTAAATATTAGAGTATTAGTATTTTGTATTCTAAATATTTGAGTATTAGTATTCAGTATTGTAAATATAAGAGTATTATTATTTAGTATTCAAATATTAGAGTATTAGTATGTAGTATTCTTGATATTAGAGTATTAGTATGTAGTATTCTAAATATTAGAGTATTAGTATTTTGTATTGTAAATATTATAATATTAGTATTTAGTATTCTAAATATTAGAGTATTATTATGTAGTATTCTAAATATTAGAGTATTAGTATTTAGTATTCTAAGTATTTGAGTATTAGCATTTAGTATTCAAATATTAGAGTATTAGTATTTAGTATTCTAAATATTAGAATATTAGTATTTAGTATTCTAAATATTAGAGTATTAGTATTTAGTATTCTAAATATTAGAGTATTAGTATTTTGTATTCTAAATAGTTGAGTATTAGTATTTAGTATTCTACATATTAGAGTATTAGTATTTAGTATTCTAAATAGTCGAGTATTAGTATTTAGTATTCTAATATTAGAGTATTACTATTTAGTATTCTAAATATTAGAATATTAGTAATTAATATTCTGAATATTAGATTATTAGTATTTAATATTCTAAATATTAGCGTATTAGTATTTAATATTCTAAATATTAGATTATTAGTATTTAGTATTCTAAATAAAAGGGTATTATTATTTAGTATTCTAAATATTTGAGTATTAGTATTTTATAATCTAAAAATTAGATTGTTAGTATGTAGTATGCAAAAAATTAGATTATTTGTGGATAAGAAAAAAAGTAATAGTAATAGCAATCCAAGAACATCACAGCCATAATAACCACAAGAACAATAATGTTGCAACTGCCATTAGAAATGCAATGTGAGTTAGAAAGAGAAATATTTGCAGGGGGGAACTTCTACTAAAGTTATTAAGGGGTTAACACCATTGTGTAAGTGAATAAAATGCTTTACATACACAAATATAACATGAAAAGCGTTTTGGAAAAACAGTTTACATAGAGACAAATATACGAGACAAAACAGTTATATATACACACACACAAACACATACACATGCATACACACACGTATATATACATACACACACACACACACATATATATATATATATATATATATATATATATAGTCTCGGAAGTTTCTCACCCATTAAAACTATATAAAAAAAAACAAAAAAAAACAAAAAAATAAAAACTTATAGTCTCAAGTCTTCCAGTGGAAAATCACTCACGTAAGTCAATTTATTTTTTACAGTTATTATATTAGTTAGTTTCTAACACTATTTTAAGGGATCATCAGTTGTTTACCATGAAAAACTGTTTCGGGAATTTAAATATATATATATATATATATATATATATATAGGCAGCATCTTATCTTGCAGGCAAGTATTGTTGAATATAAGAGATAACTCATGTCTAGATATCTTTTGGTAGATCCTTTCAATAGTCCGAATCAGAATCTTAGTTTCGGAGGGGAATTGGCTGATGAATTTGCCATAGTTTGGATTTGTCGGCCAAGTACTTCCAGACCCATCCGGGTCCGTCTTCATATATATATATATATATATATATATATATATATATATATATATATATATATATATATATATATATATATATTCTCATCCTGTCACAAAAAAGTTAGCGAATAAAAAAAAATCGTGCCGGATAAAACAATTTAAAGTGTTGAGGGGAAGCGAGAAAGCAAATAGCAAGTTAGACAAACCCCCACCATCTGAAATGCATTTTGAAAAGAGATTCTCCACTCTATGATCAATGGTATGTGTTTTTTTCTTTATGTCATCAGAAATGACAATAGTAATTTATCTATTAAATTAAATTACTGACGTAATTCTATGATTTTATATGAATTTTTTACTAATATTATTTAGACAAATAGTGAGTTCGAACACTGGTGAAGCATACCATTTTCTCCTTCATTTTTGACCGAGCGTGTACACTAGTATATATATATATATATATATATATATATATATATATATATATATATATATATATATATATATATATATATATATGAAATTCTTGGTCTGATGAGGTGGACTTTCTGGGAAAAGTGCAACCGAAACATGTATGCACATATGTAACCAATAATGTTTGTATAAATAAAAATTTATACTTATATATATATATATATATATATATATATATATATATATATATATATGTATATATATATATATATTTATAAATATATATAAAGTCAGGTATATTTTTATATGGAGAGGTTTACTTTTAAACTAATTGACCGATCATTATGAATTTTGGAACACAGCTGCTAGGCGTAAGGGTGGGCTATATTTTCTTTAATTTAGTTTCATGCAAAGAAGGTAGAAAGAGGGATG